>JAVSCE010021635.1:0-421411 GCA_032199065.1 Smutsia gigantea | reverse complement strand
AAGTAAGCCTCGTTGGTTGTGATTAGGTCTTTGGTGACACTGCATCAAGATCATGCATTCCTTCTTACCTTTCTAGGTCAGGTTATTGTTCATTAACTGATAGAATTTCAGCTCATCAATTGTAAAAGGGATATTTCCAACTCTTGAGGCAGTTGTAGCCTAGTATGGGAAATAAGCATTTTAGAAATTAGTAAGTCCCATGGGAACATAGGTAAGAGTAAGAACAAAAGACCTTTTCAATATCAGATCATTATAAATAAAGAATAAAGTCCATTAAGGTGAGGGTGGAGCTACAGTTTATTCAGAAAATACCTTCTGAGTGCCAGGCACTGGACTTTGTCTTGCAGTCCCTACCCTAATTGCCAAGTGAGGAAGACCAGTAAGGAAACAGCTAAAATATAGTGGGTTGAGTGTTATGACTGAGGTAAATATAGGATGTTAAGAGAGTAGATAGGAAAGGTATCTCTTCCAGTCTGAGAGTAGGAAAAGCTTCTTGAGACGGTAATGTTTGAAGAATGGGCAGGAGTGAGAGTTCAATAAGGGAGGCTTGACTTGGTAAGGGTATTGTAATGCAGAGACCTTGAAATGTGAAGCAGACACTGTTACTTGAAGCATGGTGTGGAAGATGGGAATGTACAAAAAGGAGCCAGATCTTGAAGAGCCTTTTATGCCTTGCTAGAAGTTTAGATTTTATTCTTAAGGTAATAGGAGTCTTCTGAAGGATTTTAAACTAGAGAGTGATGAAACTTTTCAGAGTTTCAATTTCAATTGAAACTGGAGACAGTGTGTTGGGAGGATTAGAAATAGGGCAAGGCTAGAGGCAGGGAGACCAGCTGGGAGGCTTTTGCAGTAATACAGTGCAGAGATGACAAGAGCTGAAACTGAGGTATTGGCCATGGAGGAATGGCAAGAGGTAATTGGATTTAGAAGATATTTAGGAAGTAAAACAACCAGGAATTGGTGACTGGGTAACCAGATGGCTAACAGTGCCCTTTATATGAAGAAGGGAAATAGAAGTAGGGGAGATAATCAATAGTTCTTTATTTAACCTATTGACTTAAAGCCAATTAAAACCAAAGGAGACGCATAAAAGAGTAATGATTTAGGAGTTTCTTGTTTTTTAAAATAATCATTTGAGGTGAACTCTTTTCTCAGTGTATCTGGAATGCCCAGCAAAGTTCCTGTCATATGGTCAATGAATGTTTGTTAAATTCAGCCGTCCTACCTTAGATATTAATAAGGAACATTAGATATAACAAAAAATATACTTCAGCTTTCACATATAGCTAATTCAGAGGAAGTGGAAGGAGAAAGTGTGAAGAGAAGAGAAACTGAGGACCTGAGAGAGAATGAAATAACAAGAATAGAGTGAATTGATTGCTTTCTTCTGCATCTTTTCCGGTGTCCCAGTCTCTCAGAGGCAGCATTATGTGTAGATATATAATATAGATGTATTTATAATATATATTTATATAATATAAATTAGATACACATATATACATAAGCAGCATATACTAAGTATAGCGTAGTTAAGGTTTGGACTCTGGAACCAGACTGCCCAAGTTAAAATCTTGGTTCTGTAACTAACTAGCTGTGTGACCTTGGATCTAACCTCTCTGTGCTGCAGTTTCCTCATCCGTAAAGGGATGATAACAGTACAACCTTCTCTCATGTAGTTGTATTGAAGATGAAGTACATACATACAAAGCACTTATAACAATAGAAGTTTGCCCAGCACATTGTAATCATTTAACTGGTATTTGCACATTGTAATTGTTCCAACTGGCCAAAAAAAAATCTCATCTACTTAAACTTGCCCAGAACTTGCCAGTTCTGACTTCCTTAAAATCTCCTTCGTCGTCCTGACTCCTTCAGCAGCCCAGGCTTATACCCTTGCTTCACTACCCCACTTTTCCTATTCAATTACAAAAGGTAACCTTTGGACGCTCTGCCTAGATAGAGTCTGGTTTTTTTTTTGTTATTGTTGTTTTTAATTAAGGTATTATCAGTATACAATCTTATGAAAGTTTCACATTAGCAATATTGTGGTTTCAACATTCACCCATATTATCAAGTCCCCACCACATACCCCATTGCAGTCACTGTCCATCAGCATAGTAAGGTGCCATAGAGTCATTACTTGTCTTCTTTGTGCTATATATACTGCCTTCCCCGTGACCCCCCTACATTATGTGTGTGAATCATAATGCCTTTTAATCCTCTTCTCCCTCCCTCCCCACCCATCCTCCCTAACCTCTTCCCTTTGGTAACCACTAGTCTCTTCTTGGAGTCTGTGAGTCTGCTGCTGTTCCTTCAGTTTTGCTTTCTTGTTTTACTCCAGAAAATGTGTGAAATCATTTGGTGCTTGTCTTTCTCCACCTGGCTTATGTCACTGAGCATAAAACCTAGTTCCATCCATGTTGTTGCAAATGGTAGGATTTGTTTTCAAGTCTGTTTATTCTTCTGGCTCTCAGTCTGAGTTAGGGGCAGAAGCTAAGATATCCTTGTGTAGTACATAAAGTACTCCATCTTGTTTTTTTCCCATGTGAATGTGAACTTGAATTTGAACTTAAAATGATAGGTACATGGTGTAGACAATTGTTATAAATGATGTCTCCTGAATCAAACAACTGAATCTAGACAGATTTATATTTTGTTAATTGTTTTTTACCAAAATTGAATCATATAATTTTTCTGCAGTTTGCTTTTTCCACTTGATGGTATATTATGATCTCTACAAGTTAATATATATACATCTAAAGCCATCTTTTTATCTAGTTTATTTATGTGTATATATACAATTTATATTTAAAGGAGGTTTTTTGAAATGCAGGGTTTTTTTTTTGTTTGCTTGCTGAACTCTTCTCCCTTTAAAATGCTTGTGTTAGCATGTTCCATACCAGATAAAAATATATATACACGTATGCAGGGTTTAATGGGCTGTACAAAAATAGATTTGACCTGTATACAATTTTCTGCATTTTACTTTTCTTTCAACAGTATCTCATGAAAAATCCCTCTCAGTCTTGATATAGCTCTAATTCATTCTCTTTTTAAAAAATAGCTTTATTGAGATACAGCTTACATACCATAAAATTTATCTACTTTATGTTTACAATTCAATGAGTTTATTGTAAACTAATACAGTTGTTTAACTATATCCGTGATCCAGTTTGGAACATTCTGTCAAACCCAAAAAGTTCCCTTGGGTCTATTTGCAGTCAGTCCCCGTCATCCCTCAGCAGCCACAGATCTGCCTTCTATCTCTATATTTTGCCTTATGGCTTTTCTAGAAATTTCATATAAATGAAATCTTGCAATATTTAGTCTTATTATCTGGCTTCTGATTTTTGAAGGTCATCCATGTTGTAATATGTATCAATAGTTCTTCCTTTTTATGCTGAGTAACAGCCTGCTGTTTGGATGTATGCCACATTTTGTTTGTCCATTTACCAGTTGATATACAACAGATGGCTTTTATACCCATTCTTCAAATTCTTTCACAGAATCCTGAAATCTTTCACTTGCTCCTTTCAAGACCACTGATAATAGAACTACTTTGATTCTTGTGGGAGAAAGCAGCTCAGAGCTCTACCTTTTTAACCCTCAAGGTACCTCAGGAGCCTAGGAATATAGTTGGAAACCAGCCAGTCTAAAGCATACTCTAGATATGTCTTACCCTTTCTTAGGAAAATGTATATATCAATGCTGTATCCAGATAAAATAAAATGAAGAAAAACTTGCAGTGGTAGGGAACACTTTTTTTTCTAAACCAGATTGTTTGATATGTGAAGTATATTTCCCAAGAGAATGATGATATTTCCCTTATGTACAATTTGGCTTTTCTGAAACAACTTTGGGGGGCTGGGTTGTGGTTTCATGCCCACTTTATGGAATGCAGTCTGTTTTAGTGGACTTTTATTTTTACCTTTCTGATTACTCATATACCTATTTTTTTTCTTTTTTTAAAAAATCAGGCAATTATTACAGTTTGCGTTCTCAGCATGAGAAGGCAGCCTTATATTTCCAGAGAGCCCTGAAATTGAATCCTCGGTATCTGGGGGCCTGGACACTGATGGGACATGAGTACATGGAAATGAAGAACACATCTGCTGCTATTCAGGCTTATAGGTAAACTTCTAGCTGTGGGGGTGAGGTAGAGCTGACTGCTCTCATGTTGGGAGTCTCTATGGAGCCTGCAAGTTGCTAACCTTGATTCTGCCCTCTTACCAGTCTTTCCTTAATTTCTTAGGCATGCCATTGAGGTCAATAAGCGGGACTACAGAGCCTGGTATGGTCTTGGGCAGACCTATGAAATCCTTAAGATGCCATTTTACTGCCTTTATTATTACAGGCGGGCCCACCAGCTTCGGTAAGTCTGGCCAGGTGATGATGTGGTTGTTGTGGGGAGGGCTGATACCTTTCTTTTTTGATAGCTACTGAAGAATCACATAGTTTTGCTTCTTAGCGACCTGAGTTTAAACTTGCCATATGCTGTTTAGTCATTTTTATGTAGTGTATTCTACTAATGGGTTAATAGTATAATTGTGAACACAAAATAATACAATTATATGAAGCATTGGATTAAAGACCAGTCCTTGCATAGATCTGAAATAGCTGTGGTGGTGGTTCCTCAAGGGAGTACTTAAGTTCCATATAAAGTCTGCTCAGACTGCCTATTCCTCTTCTCCCTCAGGCCCAATGATTCTCGTATGCTGGTTGCTTTAGGAGAATGTTATGAGAAACTCAATCAACTAGTGGAAGCCAAAAAGGTACCTGAAATTGGGTCCTAGAGAATTTAAGTAGAAACCTGCTGTTTTGATGGAGGGTTAAGCTATCTGTGCCTTAATTTTCTTTTATTCTTATCTATCTACGTAGGAAAATCTGAGTATTTATAGGTGCATAGGCTAGAAAGCACAGCAGGGCTGACAAAATCAGTGGGAATGTCAGTATCCAGCCTGGCCCTATGAGATCTAGTAAAAATGCTGGGAGGCTTGCAGGACCTGAGCCTTTATGATTAGTTATGGTGAATAAGGCAGTGGGCAAAGTGACCAGTTTATTTCCTTAACAGTGTTATTGGAGAGCTTACGCTGTGGGAGATGTGGAGAAGATGGCTCTGGTGAAACTGGCAAAGTGAGTGAAAGGAGTGAAATGCTGTTATTTCTGTTGGCTTCTCTGGGCTGTGGTTCTGCATGCTCTACAGCCTCCCATCCATCGTCCTACATGAGTGTGGAGAGGGGATGTAGCAGTGGGTATGAATACTGGTCTGGAAAGTTAGCCATTTTGACTTAAGCACATGCCACTTCTCTCTGAAGGGGAAATTGCTTTCCTATTAGGCAAGGGATCAAGAATGAACTAAAAGAAATGAATGAAATTTTCATGTCAAAGCAGTCTAAGAAAACTACTTTAAATACTAATCCCCTGATAAGGCTCAAGAGAATAAGGAGTAACTCAGAGATGGCAGGCAAAGAGATATTTAAATGCAATTTCATTCCTGCCAATTCTTTTTTGGATTCTTAGAAAAATGTTTGAATTGCTTAATATCTTTTTTTAATCTCACTCAGGATTATTATTTGAGAATTTTTGCAAAGGTGTGTTATCCAGTTTAAGTGTTTACTAATTCTCCCTTCATCACAGTAGCAGAGTAATGATTCTATGCTTTGATGGAGTAACTATCACAACTAATACTGTTCTGGGCTCCAGGGTGCCATTTATGTTGAAAAGTATTCTTGTCTATGTATTGTCATTTTTTGGGTCTTAATCATGTGCTTCTACTTTTTATCACTAGCTTGCCTCCAGATATGATCTGTACTTAAAGACCAATTTTTTTTGTAGGCTTCATGAACAGTTGACTGAGTCAGAACAGGCTGCCCAATGTTACATCAAATATATCCAAGATATCTATTCCTGTGGGGTATGTGTTATGAGCATGAGAATTGGGTTGCTGATCTTACTCTTATCACTTCAGTCATTCCTGCTTTCCCTATTTAGGAAATAGTGGAACACTTGGAAGAGAGCACTGCTTTCCGCTATCTGGCCCAATACTATTTTAAGTGCAAGCTGTGGGATGAAGCTTCAACTTGTGCCCAAAAGTGTTGTGCGTTCAACGACGTGAGTATCAGTTCTTTAATAAAGGGTTTAAATTTTAGGCTTGAACGTATGATCTTTTTCATGATCTGGGGGTGAAAGGTGGGTAAAAAAGGTAAGTGGAAAGGTACTTTGATCTGTGGAACTTATATATTGGTATCTTAGAACCCGTTTTTGAGAATAGCCTTGGACATATTTTGAAACAGTTGCCTGCCTTTGTTTCAGACCCGGGAAGAAGGTAAAGCCTTGCTCCGGCAAATCCTACAGCTTCGGAACCAAGGCGAGACTCCCTCCGCCGAGATGCCCGCTCCCTTTTTCCTCCCTGCTTCACTGTCTGCTAACAACACTCCCATACGCAGAGTTTCTCCACTCAACCTGTCTTCAGTCACACCATAGTTGGCTCCTTTCAAGCCAGCACATTGCTGGACACATATTAAGCCTTATCACTGTATACAGAACAGCTACATCTGTTCTTCCAAGGACCTTAGCTCTATTGTTTGTACAGGTGGAAACAGCAACTTGGGGAGTGTTTATAGAATCACTTTCAGAGTGTACTGACAGAAGGAATCCTGGCAGGAACAGACATTGTCTTTTGTCAAGGAGAAGCACTTCAATTTCCCTTCTGTTGAGTGGCTATAGATCTTGGCCTTCTTCCTAGATCTTCCCCCACAAAAAACATCCCTTTAATAGCACTTTAGCACAGGCAAGACTACAGGAAAGTTTTAATGCTGCCGGGAGTGGAAAATTGTTTTAGAGAGGCAAAGAAGGGAGAAAAGTCTGTCATTCTACCTTGTGCTGGCAGTAGGGGCACTGGATACTCTAGGAAGATCAGGGCCCTGGAAAGACATGACCTCACTGCTCTTGGATTTGTTGAACGTGACAATGCTGATGTCAGAGATTAGGTTTAAATGAATGAAGTTATACATTTGTTCTTACTATAGGGAGACATTCTTCCAAAACATAGTTTTGAGGAGTTGCCTAAAAGCTTTCAAATTTTAAGTTACTCAAGTTGAACCAAAGTAAGGGCAAAAGAATCTCACTGAGCAAGGCACTGCTGATGACCTCTACATACAGTTAGCCTTACCCCCTCTTAAAGCAAAGCAGTAATTTCATGGACATCTGGGGGTATTAACTTTTGTGACTATATGGACAAGAATAAACTCACTTCAAGCTGTCTTGTTTTAGTATTTTTGATGTAATTATGTTTTCCTCCTCTGTCTCCAACAATGTTTTTTTCAGCCTTCATTTGATTAGACAAGGTAAAGGGAATCATTCTTGCTGTACTTTTGGAGGGTTTCAGGTCTGCGCATGTGTATTTAGTAGGCAGTATCATACTATGACGATAATGTCTGCCATAATGAATTTGTATAGTAGACAGTATGGATTACTTGGAGGTCAGGGACCAGCTTTTGTTCATTCTTGTTTCTAAAACAAGTTTGTTAGCCATTCACCTCTTAATGTATGACACTTCATTTTACATTAAGGAAGGTTTAGAATACCTCATGTCCCTTGAATTCATTTCTTACTAAGCTTTCTTAGGTTAGCTATACACTAGTTACTGGTCTCTACTGCCATTCCTGTGCAAGGTTCCCATGGGCCTGAATGATGTTTGATGTTCAACTTACTGCCCTTGTTATAATTTGTTTCAGATCTTGCTAAGCTTGGAATTCAAATAAAAATGTGAATAATATCTTTATTTAATACAACTTTTTTGTGTGCATAGAAACCATATAAGTAAAAAAGCATGAGATTACATAGGTGATTATATTACATAAGGGAAAAACAGCTAGTGTCTGAATATTGCATTCTGGTTACAGTTCTAGGTATATGGAAAGCTTAAAAGAGATTTATTTCTTGAGCTGAGCAGCTGACCCACCTCAGGCAATGACTGCTCTCTTCTTCCCCACAGACTCAGTATTTCTTACCAAAAGGCCCAGATTTGAGTAATGGGGAGCGCCGTGAGCGCAGGATCCGGGCATAAGGGCTGCAATCCATTGAGCTTTGGCAGGTGGGAGTTCGGGGAAGTAAGTTTCGAAGAAAAGGTTTCTTCCCTGGGGGCTGTTGGTTTGGTTGCTGGTTTTCCTGGCTGACACCAAGGCGCTTTTTGGTAGAAGCCTGACCTTGGAGTTTTAGCACGGTATGATACTGCTCCGCGATGCATGCTGCCTTCTTCCGAAGGTCCAGTTTTACTAACATCATGTTATTCTGCAGCTCAGCCAGGGTCTGATCCTAAGGAAGATCAATAAAGTTATAGAAAACACTTATGTCTGGTATATTAAACAAGAGGTTAAAATCATACATGCCGTCCACTACTAATTGCTAACAGCTGTTTTTACAAAGATTAACTCTTTAAGGTCAGAGCTAATAATTGCATAGGGGATATTTTCTTGAAAACCCAAAGACAAAGACCAAATAGACATTTTCTAACACGTAGAGTGTTACGAACTTGAATAAGTTTATTTAACCTCCGAGAGCCTCAGGGCCTAGGTATCAAATTAAGAATTCTGTTAAAAATTTTTTCTTAACATCGTAATATCTGGAATCAGGATGCATTTACTGATGACAAATGTCATAGCTTAATTGTTTGTGTTTTGTCTTAGTGGTTCATAAAGTAATCGTTTCTTATAAGTATCTTGGATGAAATGTGATAGTATCTATTTCCCTAGCATTGTTGTAACAAAGAAGATGCCTATAAATTACTTTGCACAGTGAATGGTTGGTTATTTTTATTTTGAAAGGAAGAGAAACTTCCTTCACTATAAGATTAGCCTAAAAATCTTTACCTTTCTCTTCAGCTCCTCATTCCCCTTCTCACATACACTTGAGTGGGCTGATGGGAGAGAAGAGGACATATAGGCTGTCCTAACCTGTTTGATTAAGATGTCATCACAAGTCGTCAAGGCTTGCCGAAGTTTGCCTGCCCCAGTGCTGTGGCAACAGGCTCTTTCTGCTGACTGGAGAGACTCACCAAGTTTCTGAAGCTCTGTCCGCAGCAGTCTTATATTCTGAAAAGGAGGAGTAGGAACCAAATTGTGGCCCAAGATCAACAAGATAATGATGTGGAATTGGATGGCTATTTGAAGAGAAGTAAAATTAGAAAGGCAAGCCAGCTGAATGAAATAACCACTGCCCAGGAATGCAGAGAAAACATCTTGTTCTCAACATGAACCAGGGATAGTGTTGTAAATTGCCGTAGGTAAGAACTTTGGTAACAGAGAAAGCTAGTTTACCTTCTGGCCCTCTTCTAACTTCTTGTCCACATCAGTGGTGAAGGGTTTGGCTGAGGGTGGCGGTTCTAACATTTTCTGATACTTCTGCAGCTCTGAGGAAAGGAAATAAGCATGTAGGCTTCCTAGCCTTGGACTTACCTCTTTAGGAGTAACTTGCAGCAAATATAATACACGAGGCCACATGCATCCTAGAGTGAACTGTCAGGGAGATGTAGCTCAGGGTTGATGAAATTATGTTGAGTTGGTGTCAGAAGGCCCCAGTGTGAAGAATATCTCTTCCCAGAACCACTGTTATGTTTTCTGCTATCTTTCCTTCCTCACCTTCAGTGGTGGAGTTCAGCTCTGCTCTGCACTGTTCGAATTTAGCTTTAACATCCTGGAGCTGCTGGGTAGAGGTAGAAGCTGCCAACCTTTGTGACCGCCGTAGGGACAGTTCAGACCCTGACTGTTGATGGGCCATTGGCTGCTGTCTGGCATCCTGCAGAAGAGCTTCTAGCTCTTCAATCTTCTCATCCCGCTCCTAAGAGGGAAGCAAAGAGTACAGTTCTGTTCCAAGTCAGACAAATCCTGCAGGAACAGATGACTGAACAATGAACAAAACCTTCCCTGGTTCTTACACCTAGGAAGACTGTTTGTTAGCACTAACACCATTTCCTGGCTAACCAAAACGTTAATCAAGTCACCAGACAGACTGACGCTTACAAAGCACTAAGGAGACCAGAGAAGAGTGAGTTACATGTTGCTGCCCTACCAGAGTTTATAAAATCTGTTTACCTCAGGCAAGTTAGTGATGAGAATCTGAGTAGCTATTTGGGGCTGGTTCGGGGCAACTTACCTGAAGCTCTTCTTGGTAAAAACTTGTCAGCGACTCCTTGAGGATCTTTAGTTTCTCTTCATACATTTCCTCCAATAGCTCCTTTTGAGTGTCCAAATGTTCACTGTCAGACGAGAAAAGAGAAGTGATTGAAGATGGTGAAGGACAGATCTTGAGCCACGACTCCACCCTAGTCTCCTGTTTCCCATCCTCTGGTTCAGGTGACAGACCAAAAGGCATCACACAGCTGGTACCTGCACCACTGTTCCCGTTGTTGCATCTGCTCCACCATCTCATTGCAAATTTCATCACGGAGCTGCATCTCCAGCTGCAACTTTTCCTGTCGTTCTTTCAAAAGCAGTTCTTTCATGGCTTCCACCACCTGTAGTAGCTCCTAGGAAGGACAATGGGTCAGAAGTTATCAGATGTCCATGACCTCAAAAGGCACAGGTTCCCTAGAAGGTAGTATGGAGAATGTATAGCCATCAAACTGCTGCACCAGTTTTCTTGCATTCTCACCTCCTTGCCATACATGGAGATGTCAGCTTCATTTTCAATGTCATCATCAAGGCCTGGGTCTGTCTTAGCCCCAGTTTCTAAGCTGGGAGATGCCCGGAGACTGTGTTCCTTGATGAGTGACTGCAACAATGGGAATCCCAGTTGCACAGGTGGAGCATGCACAAGCTAGTGTGGGGAAAAAAATCTTAATTGCATCTGTAACTAGTTCCTAGTAGCTTCCTTAAATAAAAGTACCAGCCCAAAGTGAGCAGAACCATCATACCTACAGTTTCTCACCTGGCTGGCAATGGCTGAGAACTTGGCCACATGAAGGGTCTCATCATAGGTAGAGGCACAGGGGTTCACATTGACAATCATGCAGGAGCGGCCTCGGCCTGTGAAGAAGCCTTGGAATACTCGAGTCAACTTGCTGTCACGGAAGGGAACCAGGTTCTGCTTTGATCTGGCAGAGAACCAGAGAACAGAGCTGTGAGCAGAATTCCAGTCCCTGGGTATCCTGGCACCACCCCCAGTGGTGACCAGGAAGTCTTAGCAAATTGCAGAGCTCCAGGCCATACTGGCCTATGGCTTACAGTCAAAAGCTCACCGATTCTGCTGGTTTTGGCGCAGGGCAGCAATACAGCGGCCTAGGGTGTGCAGAGAAGTGTTAATGTTTCCTGCTTCCTTCAGCCGTTCTCCACTCTTCTGATCTTTGCAGCGCTCTGAGCCAGCCAAATCACATAGTGACAACCTTTAATGATGGACAGGATCTGACATAAGGACCTCACATGTTAAGAGTTTTCCAGCCCATTGTTTAGTTCTGGGGACGGGAAGACCCACCATGAATTTCTGTACCCAAGGAAGGCGAGCAAGAATCTAACAAGTAAATCCTCTGAGGACCTCCTTTTCAATTTATGGCCACGAAGCCCACATTTCTAAATGGAAGAACTTACTCGCTGATCTTGGGGACTATATCTCCTTCTCCCTGAAGGTGCAGGATCCGAATTGAGAAGATGCTGTGACTAGAAGTAAAGAACATGTCACTGTACCTCTTTCACAACCAGGTGGAGGACTAATGTTTCCAGGAACACAGGGAAAAGTTGACTCTCACAATCCACTCACCTGCGGCTAGAGTTCTGATTCAGGTGGGTGCTGGCAAAGCTCTGGTTTTTACGACCCACTTTCAGAAGTTTCCAGGCCTCCTCGGCATCTTGAACATGAATCCAATTGAGATCTGAGGCCAAGGAGAGAAGGGCATACATAAGATAGGAGGACCTAACTCTTTCCTAGTCTTTCCCAAGTACCCTCCATGGTTCACGCCAGTCTCCCCACTTTTCCATACCTTTCACATATGGATTGCCATTTTGATCCTCACACAGCCGCAGAGTCTGCCTCTTGCGCTGCTGGCTGGGTGGTTCTAACAGGTCGTAAAGCAATTCATTGTAGATTTCAAAGAAGGAGATCCAGATAGAGAAGCGAATGTCTACAGGGACACTTACAGGGGCAGTATCCGGCTGTGCCCATTGATGCCTCGTTTCTGGGGAAGAAGCCAATGTACAGGGTATCAATCCTAGAGTAGTCCATTTCCCCTTCAGCCTGCAGGGGTCTCAGAAGGCAGAGCTCAGGTTGCAGCCTCTGGTCTGTACCACCTGGCAGCTGCTGGGAGTAGGGAGTGGGTTCCTACTGTTATTTTGCACAGAGCCTAGTCATGGTACATACCATCCAGCTGGCTACTGCTGGTAAACTGACTGGTAGATGACAGTCCAGCAATGCCACTGTCAAAGCTGGTGCTTGTACCCATCCGACTTTCAATGTAGACACTCCTCTTCAAGGAAGTGGACAGCTCGTCCTGGAGGGGCCCAAGAAAAGATAAGCACAAAATTGGCCTCTTGTCCCCACCTCTGAGCACCAATACTTCACCTCTTGGAGGCCTCCATTTAGCAGGGCCAGTTTTTTCATTTCCTCCTGCCGGATCTGCTTGTTGTCTAGCCAGATCACCTCATTAGAGAGCAAGGGCTTCAGATCAGGTGTTGGATGAAGTTGGCCTTGGAGGCTATTGAAGATCAGAGCCAGGGACCGGGGTAGGATCCCTCCATCCTTGATAGAACCTGGGAACATGTGAGTAAGACGGGCAGCTGAGACAAGTACTATTCCTCAACTCAGAGCATCAAAAGGCAAAGACAACACCATTACAGGCCAGTCAGCAATCCTATGAGGCATATGACTCACCCTGAATTGTGTGGGTTTTTCCTGAGTTGGTAACTCCATATGTATAGATGAGCCAGTTCTGCCCTTTGAGTACATCCTTTACCATCTCCTTCACGGTCAGATTGAAGAAGGATGCTTGTCCCACTTCTGGCCCAAAGATCTAGAGACAGATCCAGTTTTTCAGAGGCCCATCGTTCATCTCCCACTTGCCTCCTGTGCAGAGCCAGCAGATGCATCCCGTCCTGGGCAGCCGGCTCTGGAGACTACTCAACCAGCTTCTTCCTGCAGTGCTGCCAGCTGCTCCCTAAACACTGAGGACTCAACCACTCTTGGCAGTCCATCTTTCACCCAAATCAACAAATACTTAAGGAAAGCTGTCCACTAAGTCTGATGCTGCACACACAGTGGGGCAACATAACAGTCACAACTGTGGGCTTTGGAGATGGCTGGATCTAGATTCAAATCCTAACTCTGCCAATGACCAGCTACATGGCTTCAGCAACATTGCCTTCATTGAGCCACTGTATCCTTGTCATGAAAATAAGGACAATAATCATAATAATAAAGGTGTTGGGCATTAATGCATATAAAGTACTGGACACACTGACTATAACATAACAAGGGGCCCACAAGTGTAGACATGCATATATAAGGAACTCACAGTTAAGTAAAAAGCTTTCCCTCTAAAGAAGGAATAAAGTTGGCCCTACATATCAGTCCCTTGTTCACAGACCAGAACCTCCATACCTGGGAAAAGGTGAATCTGTGGGTGGCTTGTCCAATTCCCCGCTCATTGCTTTTCTGGGCAAAGGAATCCTTGGGTGCCTGTAGAACAAGGGTCTCCACATTCTCTATGTGGACACAACCCTGAGAAGGGGGAAAATGTTGTTGTCTGTCACAGAAAGGAACTAGGAACCTCTGCTGTACTGCATCATTCCACCTTGAATCCTCCCTCCTCAGAAACATACCTGATCCTCCTGTCGTTCCAACTCTGAAGGTAACAAGGGCCTGACTCTCAGATATACTTTCACCTTCTCTGTACTATCCTCAGATGGAACCTGTGGCAGAATTCCAGGCCAGAGCCACAGATTAGTCTCGGCAGTTACTTCTGAGCAGAAGGGTGCACAGCACATAGTGCCAAGGAATCATGCTATCATTACCAACACTGCACCTCCAATGTCTCTGTGTGGCCACTCTTTGGTTCTGAAATCATTCCAACCCACATGACTTTTTCACTACGTTATCACCCTTCCCTGTCTCTTCAGTATCCTGAAAACCTGGCTTACCTCACTGATTATTTAAATCAGAAATAGCTGACTGGTATGCAAATCAGCCTGTGATATTATGGCAATGCCTAGTGTAGTTAAGCACCTTGGAGGCTGGTACAACTGAATTTGAGCCCCAATTCCATCATTTAGTAATGATGAGACCTTGAACAAATTCTTTAAATTCTCTTTGCCTCAGTTTCCTCATCTGTAGAAGGGGGTTAACAATAGCACCCACCTCATTCATTCAACATATATTTAGAGATCTGCCTGCTATGGTCCAGGAATGCAAAGAGGCTCTGATAGTACACAGTGGGGCATTATCAAGGCTTCTGCTTTCATGAAACTATAAATGAGGAGACTTTTGAGTAGAGTTGTCTCAACCAGGGCAATTTCCCTCCCAAGGGACATTTTAACAATGTAAGGAGGTTTCCTGGTTGTCACAAGTGGGAAGGAGCTGTTGACATCTAGTGTGTAGAGGCCTGGAATGCTGCTGAACAGCTTACAATGCACAGGACAGCCGCCATAATGAAGAATTATCTGGCCCTGAGCATCAGTAATGCTGCAGGTGAGAAACTCTAGCTTAGCAGAAAGAAGAACTCCATAAATGAAAGCTATAGCTGATATTAACACCAGAGTGTACACTCCACCTGCTTATTGGCAGTATGACCATGTGCAAATTATTCAACATGTATGGTTCTCATGGTGATGGATACAGAACTGGTAGCACTTGAGGGTGTTTTGTTAATGCTATGCAAATAATAGTTCATCTTATGGACACATAACTCTCCGTTTTTCATTTGTCATGCTCTCAATTTTGAATTAATTTCAGACCCTCAGGATTGCTGGTTTTTGACCTTATGCTACTCTGAATGGACAACTAGTAAACAGGATATCACTGTCCCCAAGCCACCCTCCTACTCTTACCTGCTGTTTGTCCTCCAGGGAGGAAGAGATGACAGAGCAGTCTGACAGCAGGTCCTTGCGTACTACAGACCCCAGATCTGCAGCTGTGGACTCAAACATGGGGGAGACTGCGACCTCCTCATCCGACAGCAAGCCGGCTGGTGGAGAAAGGATCCCTTGAGACATGACAGCAACGGCAGCTTTTATCTAAAAAGAAACAAGAGTGGGTAGAGAATCTGAAGAAGCTGCAAATTCTAGGTAAGAATTCCGTTGTCCAGGACACCTTGGTCTTGCTGCCTAAATTCCTACTCCCTTCCCCTTCAACGCCCAGCAAAGGGGATGAGGGGAGTTAACCATTTAATGCAGTCTGAGACTGCACTTCCGACTGCAAACAGGTATGCACCGATATAAGGCTCCAAAAGCAAGCCACACTCCAAGTAGGGTCCCAAACTCACCGGTGTAGCGGAGGTGGTGTCAGTAGCCTCAGGCTTCTTCTCTGACCTCGCCCCCAGGCACGCAGTGAGAACAGAGGTATTAAAAAAAGAGGCGGCGGCAGCCCTGCTTTCTGAAGCCTGTTCAGCGAGGGTAGCCCAGATGGGCTCAGCCAGCTGTACGCTCACCCGAAGACGCGACACTTGTCCTCCGGTACCGGCTCAGTCACACCCCGCTGCAGAAACTGGACTTCGTCGCCGCCTGAGAGCACGACTCCGCCCACGAGGCGCACCTTTGTTACTGATACAGTGTTTTAAATTACGCGCTGTGTTCGTTCGGCCAATCACATGGCGAAACTTGCAGGAACCAATCAGCGCAAGAAAAGGGACCGGAAGAGACTGAGAGACGGTTTGCTCCGGCTTGTCCCTCCACTCCAATTTGGGTCCGGGTTACCAACTGTCCGGATTTGGAGTTGGGTAGCCTGGTATCATTCCTGCCTAACGCTTTTCCTTAAATCCTAGGCACTTATTTTCTTAGAGGCCTAAAGGAAATCCTAAGGTTTCAGCCGCCATCGCTGTCCTTCATTTAGCACATTCTTTCCCAGGAGGGCACGAGACCTGGCTTCCGGCGCTTGTTCGGGCTGCATTGGGTGGGAGGACTACGTTTCCCAGGAGGCGCAGCGAACTCTATTTCCCAGAGTCCCCCGGGATTCGGCCCTACCAGGTCTTTCCTCGAGGGTTGGGGAATCGCGGGGCCAAGATGGCGGCAGGAACGGGTAGTAAGTATCTTCGTTGTTTCAGCGTGGAAGGCCTTTGTAGAGCCTAGGCCGGGTACTAGATTTAGGGAGGAAGAGCAGTGATTTGCTGAGAAACCAGGGCCTCCAGAGACCTGTGTTCGACGGCGTCGTGAAGGCCAACGGTTGACGGCCAAGAAGTGTATGGTTTTGTGCCGCAGGGAGGCCGCGGAGATTTAAAAGCAGCAGCTCAGCGAATCCCTGTGTAGTTGGGAACTCCGCGGGGTGAGAGATAAAAGTGCTTTAGAGACTCGGTCGTGCAGACGGAGAGATGCTGTGAGCCATGCGGTGTGGTCGGCATCTCAAAAAGCTGTTCGTTTTCTGACCAACGCTTGTGAGGCCCCTACTCCCTGAGAAATGGGGCATTTTAACCGTGAGCTTTTGCTGCCGTTGGGGAAATGAGTTTCGTGCATTTCAGCCATTTTCCTGTTTTACGGATAGAAATGGCCTTTCAGGCTCGAAGTTATTGGGAGGGTAACTGAGGGAAGTAAACAAGTTTATGCTAAGGAGGAGGCCGCTCGGAATCCTGGGAAATAAGCCCTTGCATTCAGTTTGGAATTAAGTATTCTAAAAATTGGGCTTTTCCGGAGAACTGTCTTGTCTTCACATGACATTCCCCAGTTTCTTTTATTTATTCTTTCTTTTTTTCTTTGAATAAAGCAGAGTAGTCATGGCGTTTGAAGAAATGGTTTGCCAGGTACTCAGAGTGCAATTCGCACCCAGTGAATAGGTATGAACCCAGTAGTGATATTTTACTAGAGAGGTGAAAATCAAAGATTTGGTGAGAGCAGCTTTGTCCTTACAGGTTGGGATGTTTTTATTAGGCTTTTAGTCCTCCCTTGGGGCATAAAGCTAGTGTCTGAATGGTTGCCTCTAAGCCCTTTCTTTCTCTCTTCAGAACACAAGCTGCTGAGTACTGGCCCCACAGAGCCCTGGTCCATCCGAGAGAAGCTGTGTTTAGCGTCTTCTGTTATGAGGAGTGGAGATCAAAATTGGTAAGGTACTTAGGATGTGTACTTTCTTGGGTCTTAGAAACTGTTTGTTTTTCTTCTACACTGGTGGGTTTCCGTAGTTAATCATGCAAGTCTTTAAGTGGTATTTCTTTTTTAAAGCCTTTTGAAATAAAATTCATATACTATAAAATTAACCCAGTATATTCACAGAAGTTAATATATTCACAGAGTTGTGCAACCATCACCAACCACAGTCTAATTTTAGAACATTTTCATTATACCTAAAAGAAACTCTTACCCTTTAGCAGTTACTCCACAAATTCCTCTCCACCTCCCTGCCCCCTGATCTACTTTTTGTTTCTCTAGACATTTCATATAAATGGACTCATGTAATTTGAGGAACTGCCAAACTTTTTAAAAGCCACTCACAGTTTTACATTTCCACGAGCAATAAGTGAGAGGCCTGATTTTGTTGCTCTGCAATACTTAGTATCTGACCTTTAGGTTATAGCCACACTGGTGGGTTTGAAATGGTATCTCATAGTGGTTTTGATTTGGATATCCAGGATGACTAATATTGAGTATCTTTTCACTTGCTTAATGGACATTTGTGTATCTTTGGAGAAATGTCTGTTCAGATCCTTTGGATAGTATCTTTGTTTTTGAGTTTTAAGAATTCTTTATATATTCTGAACACAAATTCCTTGTCAGATTGATGATTTTCAGTAATATTTCTATTTTGTGTGTTTTCACTTTCTTGGTATCATTTACAGCACAAATATTTTTAATTTTGATATGGCCAACTTATTTTTTCTTTTGTTGCTTGTGGTTTGATGTTATGAAACCATTTACTTCTGTTTTATTCTAAGAGCTTTACAGTTTTAGCAGTCACTCTGCACATTCAGGTCTTCAAGCCGTTTTGAGTTAATTTTGTGTATGTTGTAAGGCAGGAGTTCCAAAATTTTTTTCTTTTTTTTAAACTTTTTTCCCCTCAGGATCTAAGGACACTTTTTATTGTCTTAAGCTTTATGATTACTTAATATATGATTTTGTGTTTATATGGTAAATACTACTATAACCATTCAAATGAATTTACAAAAGTGATATTACTGGTCACATTTACTTCAACTTTCTTCAACTTGTGTGTTTTTCAAATACCTTTTCAAACAAGGATATTCTAGGTAGCAACTGCCCTTGAGCCAAATTAAGTCATAAATTCCAAAACAAAATGAATCATTGTAATTTGATAAATCTCAGACTTAAATATAACAACTCACTGGTTTGAAATAGAATCCGATCTGTTTATTTCCTCCTAGTTTCATTAGAAAAATAGTATAAGGATACCTAAGTAAAACTTTGAGATTTTAAATTATATATATTTTTTGAGGAGGTATTAAGTCATAAGATTCAAAATTGAAAATGGTACAGTGTCTCCCGTCACTGTACCCTATCTCCCAGTGTTAATCGTTTCTTGTGTTGTTTCTCTGGCATTAATATTGTATACATGAGTAAATATATGTTTTCTTTCTCCCTCTTCTATTTAAACACAAATGATTGTATACTATATATACTGTTCTTTGCTGATACTGCTTTTTTTAACTTGATACTATATCTTATAGATCGTTGTGTACCTCTGTATGTGAAAGATCTCTTTTTTTTTAACAGCTGTATGGTATTTTATAAATATATCGTAATTAATTTAATTGGTACTCTACCAATGGACATTTGCTAATATAAATATAACCTTACACGTTTATGTATACTGAGGATAGAATTATTGGGTCAATTATATGAGTCTATAAAATTTGATAAATATTTCAAATTTCCCTACTCAGAGATTGTTTCAGTTTATACTCCCATTAGTAATATATCAGAGTATCTGTTTTTCTATGCCTGACTTGTAGAAAGTGTTGTTAGGTGTTCTTATTCCTTTGCGTTATCTTATGTGAGTGAGGTTGAGAGAGCCACTTGTATTTCCTTTTCTTTAAACTGCTTTTATCCATTTTCTATTTGATTATTAGTCTTTCTGTCTAATTTCAGGGGCTCCTTAAATATTAGGGAGATTAGCCATTTTATCTACGAGACATACTTTTTTTTTTAACCATCTTGACATTTGGCTTTGCTTATGGTGATGTTTTTATGTGAAGACTTTTAAAATTCAGTTTATTTATTAATTATTTCTTTTACAGATTCTGGATTTTATGACATTACTAGAAAGTTCTTTCCTAATCTGAGATTATAAAATGATTCTCCTGTGACTTCTAGCACCTTCATGGTTAATTTTTTTAAACATTTGAGTCTTTGATCCATTTTAGGCTTTTCTTGCTTTGAGGTATGGATCAAACTATTTTTTGCTGATAGCTATCCATATAACAATGTTCAAGTAAACTTTGTATAAAGGAAAAGAGCTCTGTGATACCATTATCCCAATAAAAATTTTTTTAACTTTTTTGTTTTTAAAGTTATGAAATACTTCAACCACATAACAAGTGCGGAGAATAATATAGAATGCCCATATACCCGGTGCCTGGATTCAAAAAAAATTTAATATTTTGTAATATTTCCTTCAGATATTTTTAAAGAAAGAAACACATACTTGAAGCCCCTTTACTCTCTTTTTTTTATCCCATTCCAGTCTCACTATTTTCATTTTTGCCTGTTGGGTTTCTTTGTTTTTATACCTGCAGCTCCTTAAAAGATTGCCTGATTGCATCAAAGCAGAACATTGTCGTCTTTTTTCAGTTAATATAATAAGTATATTCCATATCAACACACATATATCATTATTTTTATGGGCTGATAAATATATTACAGGGTTGAAGTGCTGTAAGTTAAACATCCTCTTGCAGGCGTTTAGGAAAAACCTAACTGTTGATCAGTCTGATCAAGTCCACATGGTGACTGCTTCTTTGTTAGATTATTTCATTATATTACATCCCTAGGAGCTGTATTAGTGGATCAGGAGATAACTTTTTTAGGTCTGGAATATATTATAAGTTGCTTTTCAAAAGGCAGATCTTTCCTGAAAGAACCAAAACCAACATAAAAAATATTTCCCCAAAACAACAGAAATGATACTTTAGGTTGTATATCTTCACTTTACCTATGAAGTATATCACCTAGGAAAGCTGTTTAGCAGTGAATGACTGTTCCCTCTAAATGACTTTTAAATAGTTGTGTTATTTTCTGTAGGCACATATTTCAGAATACTTCCAGTGGTATTTTTTTAATTTCAGAATTTAGTCCAAATCTTGAACTCAGCATACCTTCCCTCTTTTTTCTGTGTGGTGTATAATAAGGCTTTTCTCAACTTTGTTAGGGTATCAGTTAGCAGAGCAATCAAGCCCTTTGCAGAACCTGGCCGCCCTCCAGACTGGTTCTCTCAAAAAGTAAGTTCTCCAGCCAAGTGTTCTTTCAGAGCAGTCTTTAAGATGAGAAGCAGGTTCCCTTCCATCTTCTGCCCTTTAATCATTAATCACAAGGCTTTTTATACCATGAAGAGAGGGAACAGTTGGTATCTTTTCCTTTCTCCTACTGTTTGTCAGTCCATCCATATATGTTTGTATTTCAAACTGTATTTGCATAATAGTTAAGAGCCCAAGCTTGAGAGTTAGATCTGAGTTTAATTTGACTTCACTTAAAAACTTTGGACCATGACTCTCAGTTTTCTTATTTGAAAAATAAAGATAAAAGCTGCTTAATTCTTGTAGAGATTTAGTTGAGGTTATAATAGCTGTAAAGCATTTAGCACAGTGCCTTGCATGTAGTAACTGCTCAATGGATATTAGCTATAAGTATTGGCTATTAGGTGTCTTAACTCAAATACACAAACTCCAGGCCAGAAGACTTCCTTTTCTGTGTCCTGGTATTGATTATTTTGAGCTGACTTGATTCCAAAGTAATTTGCCCTCCTAGAAATCACTCTTACCTTACGTATAGCTCTTCTCTCTAAACCTTACTGTGATCTGTTGAGACTTTGAAGGGTTATTCATTTCCAGGCTTGCTTCTCATGTTTTCACTGTTCCCCCCATAGCATTGTGCTTCCCAGTACTCGGAGCTTCTAGAGACCACTGAGACCCCAAAGTGAGTACAAATCCACTGAGACCCCAAAGTGAGCACTTAAACCCAATCTCTGTAATAGAGATTGTTTACTGAGGAAGTTTGGATTATATATATTACTGGGAAATAAAAGCATAGCAGAAATTATCTGTGGTTAGGTGGTGGAGAAGGCTCAAAGGAAACAAGTGGGAGTGGAAACAAATGTTCTGTTACTCAAATGTGTGTTTCTAGTTTGTTTGTTTGTTTTTTTTTTTAATCACAGACGGAAAAGGGGTGAAAAGGGGGAAGTGGTGGAAACTGTTGAAGATGTCATTGTTCGGAAATTGACTGCTGAAAGAGTTGAGGAATTAAAGAAATTGATAAAGGAAACCCAAGAAAAATACAGGTACTTATCAAAGAGAATGCCACATGGTTGGGAGACCCAGAGGGGGTTGACTGCTGTTACTGGTCAGAATTTAACATATTAAAAAACCCTGTCTACCTATCTTTCTTCTTACAGACAGCTGAAAAGAGATGCAGAACTAATTCAAGCTGGGCACATGGACAGCCGACTGGATGAGCTTTGCAATCACATTGTGATGTGGGTTATTTTTTGTTATTCTTCTACCTATACCCGCTTCTGTTTTCTTTGTTACTCCCTTTCCTCCTCAAATAATCTGGCTTATTTCCTTTGCTGCCATTCCTTTAGACTTGAGAAGATTCTGGAAGGGGAAAACTGCAGAGTGGACTGGTAGCTGGGAGGGGGGAGTGAGTCCTAGAAGGTAATGTGATGGAACATTCCAATGTGAGAACATAACTTCTAACTTAAAAATGGCTCTAGTTTGCCTGGTAAAGAACTGGTAGTTAAGCAATACACTCAATACCCTGTTTTGCTGATAAGAATTCCTATTTAGATCTTTCCTCCAGAGAGTGCTAGCCTGGCAAAGAATTTCTCTGTTAGGGCACTGTGAACTGTGGAGGAGCTAGAGCTGGCTAGGATCCAATCCTTAATTCCCTTTTTAGGAAAAAGAAATTGGAGGAAGAGGAGGCTGAAGTAAAGAGGAAGGCTACAGATGCTGCCTATCAGGGTAAGCTGAACCAGGTGACTGTTCAGCGATTAACTACAGTACTGAATGCTCATGATGACAGTTGAAGACGATTTTGTGACATGGAACCCACTAATTTTCCAATTGACTTGCATACTTTCCTCTATCATCTCTTTTACCCAGAATAAAAACATCCCTTTGTTTTCAAGAAGTAACTGTCAGAAAATGAGCTCTGCTCACATCTCACTAGACCTTGAGCCCCTTTAGGACACAAAGGCTTGATTGTAAGACATTAAACATAATTAAGGTTTTAAAAGTCAAAGACCTTTCTCATTTAATTGTAGATTAATGATATCAAAATAAACTTAAAAAAAAGTCAAAGACCTTTAAAAAGATTGAGAAGAGCTCAGTCATTGGATAGGAGGGGGAACTCAAGCATTTGTAATTCTAGGAATACAAGCTCTAAAGTGTTTCTGTCTTGTTCAAAGCAAAATCTTAATTGTTGAAGAGGATATTGAGGGGCATTTAAAGCAACTTTCCTACTCCAAGGACCTTTGAGATGGTGAAATAATTAAATGAGTTTGCTTGGTGTGAGAATTCCTCTTAGGAAGAATTAGGCTAAAAGGTTACCTATCTCCCAGAAGCCTACCTATACCCCCTTCTGTTCCAAACTCATGCTGTTTAGTAATCAGCATCCTCATTTGTTCTGTATTATGTAACAGCAGAGTAGTGTCTACTGTTTTATTTAATCTTGAAGACTTAGAAATTGTCCTCTTTTATATTCTAGCCCGTCAAGCAGTAAAAACACCCCCACGGAGGTTACCCACAGCGATGGTCCGCTCTCCTATAGATTCTGCCTCCCCAGGAGGTGATTATCCGCTTGGGGACTTGACTGCAGCTGCTATGGAAGAGGCTACCTCTGGGGTGAGTATATATTTCCATCCACAGGAATTGATCAGCAAAGGGACAATAAGCCAGCAGAGAGCTGAGTGATGAGAAAACCACTTCTGGCCTAGAGGCAACTCCCTCCCTTGGTCTGAATGCTAAAAACTTGATTTACCATGTTCTGTGTTCTGAGATAAGGATGGACCTAAAAACAGGCTTTTGACCTTTTGAGAGATAGGTAAAAAATAACTGAAGGAATTGTTCTAACTGTAGTCTTATGAAATTCCTGTTCAAATAAGGGACAGTTTTCCTTGTAAATACATTATTGGTAGTGGGTAAGGAGTTTGTAGAAGGCAGGTTGGGTGGAATGGTTGGGTCATTGTGGGTTTGAGTGGGTGGGAGAAGTGTGGCTAAGAACAGGAGAGGTAGAGGTTTTCTGGGTAGTTCCACTCAGGCTTAATAAAGTAATAGATGCACTAACCCATCCAGATTAATAGGGAACCTTTCAGAGTTTGAGAAGTCAGATAAAGGTTCTCTGTTGTCTCTTAGGTAACCCCTGGGACTTTGCCGAGTACCCCAGTCACCTCGTTTCCTGGGATTCCTGACACCCTTCCTCCAGGCTCTGCACCCTTAGAAGCCCCCATGACCCCAGTAACAGATGATTCACCCCAGAAAAAGATGCTTGGACAGAAAGCAACTCCACCCCCCTCCCCTCTGCTGTCAGAGCTCTTGAAGAAGGGCAGCCTCTTGCCTACTAGCCCCAGACTGGTATGGAGACTTCTGTGGGTGTTTGAGAGCTGTGGTGATTTATACTTTGGAAGGGAGTGCCTGTGACCTAAAATATGATATGGAAAAAAAAGTTCAAAAGAGGGAAGAGATCTAGTTAAATGTTAATTTAAAACAAAGCAAAACAAAACAAAAACAGTAAGTCAGTAGTATCCCTGGGTCCTGAGGTATATGAAACCACAATTATTTGGTTCTCTTCTCCAAAGAACTCTGTCAAATAATTTTGAAAATTAGAATCTCACTTGGGTCTGAAATTACTCTCTTTGGATATTAACTTTTAGTTTCATGAAGTCTGGTCAGCTGCTGGAGCATTTTTGGGAAGTGGTAGTAAAGAAAAGCTTGAGTGTAGCCTTCACCTCTGTTCTTCCCTGGTAGGTCAATGAGAGTGAAATGGCTGTGGCTTCTGGTCACCTGAACAGTACAGGTGTCCTCCTGGAGGTAGGCGGGGTCCTTCCCATGATACATGGTGGGGAGATGCAGCAAACACCCAACACTGTTGCAGCCTCCCCTGCTGCCTCAGGTAAGTCACCACTTTTCCATTATCTGCTTTACTTCAGAGAGGTTGAACTTTTTTTTATTGACTACCCTTGGTTTTCAGCTTTTGTTACTAAGCTGTCAATCCTAGATTTAAAGTCCAGCCTTGGAGCTACTTTAACTGTTAAATAATATAGTGCCCCAGATTGTAAATCCATTCCATCTTCAAAATACTGATAGCCCTGGATGACCGCAGTATAGATATTGATGAGAGAGGAATAGATTAATAGTGAAGCTGTTTCTCCGGGGTTTGCAGAATCATGGAAGGGTGCTAGAGATACCTGAGGTGATAGAGTAGGGAGGGGGACAATATTTGGAACCAGAGAGTAGACTTGAGTCTCAGGCCTGCCACGTACTGTTTTATGACCTTGGGTAGGTAACTTAACTCTTGAACCTCAGTTTCCTTTTTTATTAATTGCAATGTATATGCTTCACAAGGAATTACTAAGAATTAAATGAAGTAGAAAAAGTAAAGCAAAAAAGCCCCAGCTTTATAAAATATCAAATAAGTATTAGATATTGGTTTTTGAGTGGTATTGAAGATGGGTGATCTACAGCATGCTTAACTTTAGCAGGAGTGACAGATTTAGTCATACCAGTGTGTGTGTGTGTGTGGGGAGGGGGGTTAGTGTTTCATTTTCTTCTGGGAATAATTACCACCCATTTTTCATGTATGTTGTGTGTTCTAGTACTTTATAAAATATCAAATATTAGATAATTGGTCTTTGAGTGCTATTGAAGATGGGTGGTCTACAGTATGCTTAACTTTAGCAGGAGTGACAGATTTAGTCATACCAGTGTGTGTGTGGTTATTGTTTCATTTTCTGGGAAAAATTACCACCCATTTTTATTTTTCATGTATGTTGTGTGTTCTAGTGCTTTCCGAACTTGGGTCAGTCCTAACCTGGCAGATGATTTTAGGTGAGGTTGGAGAAAGTAAGGACATACATAATGAGTTTCTTCAACAGAGGAGTTGCTTTCATCTTTTGAGACTAAATATTTTCTTGTTTGAATCTTGAAGTGGCTATTGATTATTTTTCATGTGCTTTCCTCTTACCTCATTTTGTGTACCTCTTTGTCTGTTAGGTGCTCCCACTCTTTCCCGGCTTTTAGAAGCTGGTCCTACACAGTTCACCTCACCTCTTGCTTCCTTCACTACTGTTGCCAGTGAACCTCCAGTTAAACTTGTGCCACCCCCTGTAGAGTCTGTGTCCCAGGCAACCATTGTCATGATGCCTGCGCTGCCAGCACCATCCTCTGCTCCGGCTGTCTCCACTCCTGAGAGTGTAGCTCCAGGTGCGTTCCAGACCCACACTCTGAGCAGCCACTAGGTCCAAAATTTCATCTTGAGCTTCATTTAGAAACAGAACATCAAAAGCATCAGCTCCAAATCAGATGCTTCTGTTCTGTTCTCCATTGGCACGTGCCATCTTTATCCTTAGAAAAACCAAGGGTGTGAGAAGAGGTGGGTGGCATTTATTGTTGGGGGAAGTAGGTTATACATATAAGTGGGCTTGAGAATATTTTCTCACTTTCTGGATAAAAGTGGGGAAAAGAAAATACAGGCAGATGTAAGATAACTTTTTCTGAGCTTATGTGGGTACTTGATATCTGTGTATGGCCTTGGTGTGATCTTCAGGCGGTCACTTGGTACAAATAAGCTTCTGAGATGCTTTTCTCTTCCTGTTACTCAGTGAGTCAGCCTGACCCCTGTGTTCCTATGGAGGCTGTGGGGGATCCGCACACTGTGACGGTTTCCATGGATAGCAGTGAAATCTCCATGATCATCAATTCTATCAAAGAAGAATGTTTCCGATCAGGGGTAGCAGAGGCCCCTGGAGGATCAAAGGCTCCAAGCATAGATGGGAAGGAAGATTTAGATTTGGCTGAAAAGATGGATATTGCTGTGTCTTACACAGGTGAAGAGCTGGACTTTGAGACTGTTGGAGACATCATTGCCATCATTGAGGACAAGGTAACTATTGAACAAAGCCCAAAAGAATCTCTCATGAGTCCAACATAGGCTTCTCTCCTCAGCCTCTCCTTGCTTCTTGTAGTAAGAATTACATAAACAAACTGCTCTTCTGCTTCTGCCCATTTCATTTCTGTAGTGCCCAAGCCCTTTGGTGCTGATATACTAATCATCTCCCCAGCCACTCCCTGCATTACTGGTTTTGCACAGGACGGGTGTCTGTCCATTGGTTGCTTCTACTGCATGGAGAAGATGGAGAGAGAAGCTGTAGATTCAGCCCCTCTGGTTTGCTGCTAACAGAATTGAGGGACTTGGGCTTCTTTGTGTGACTCAACTGTGTGTATTATGGGACAGGTGGATGATCATCCTGAAGTGCTGGATGTGGCAGCAGTGGAAGCGGCACTGTCATTCTGTGAAGAGAATGATGATCCCCAGTCCCTGCCTGGCCCTTGGGAGCACCCTATCCAGCAGGAGAGGGACAAGCCAGTACCTCTCCCTGCACCTGAGATGACAGTCAAACAAGAGAGGCTGGACTTTGAGGAAACAGAAAACAAAGGAATCCATGAACTTGTAGGCATCAGGGAGCCCAGTGTTGAGATCAAAATGGAACCTGCAGAAACAGAGCAAGGCATTTCAGGGCCTGAAATAGTAGCTGGAGTTGTTTCTGCCACTGGTATGGAGCCACCAGAACTCAGGAATCAGGACTTAGACGAAACCAGAAGTACTGCCATTAGAGAGATTGCTGAAGCAGATGTTTCCAGTGGGAAAAGTGATGAGACTCCACTTACAGCTGTGAAGACAGAGGTATTTAAATCGGGCTGGGAGGATGGAGGGTTATACCTTAGTTAAGAAGTGACAATTTAGGCCTTTGGTTTTCCTCTTGCATTCCTGAGTTCTGATGTATTTGGTACATCCAGAGCCCATAGATGTGATCCTTTTAAGGTGACCATTAGAACTATGTTAACATGGGTAGGGTTTAGAATTTCTTCTGTAGTCTCATTATCATTGAAGAATAAAGTTATGTAAGCTTTAGTGATTTGCCAGTACTTAACGGTATTTGTTCTTTTTGTTCTTCAGGAATCCCCTGAAAGCATGTTGTCTCCATCCCATGGGTCAAATCCTGTTGAAGATCCTTTAGAGGCAGAGATGCAGCATAAGTTTGAAATATCAGGTAAATAATAAGGCCAGGATATCTGCAGTCTGTAACTAACTTGAAATCATTTGCTTTGGCTTCTGAGGGATTGGGGGTTGTGGGCAAGTAGAAGAAGTAGAGTAGGTCAGCATGTGAAGGAGAGCTGAGGGTATTGTCCATAGGAAGGGGAAGGCTAAGGTGAAAAAATCTTCAGGTAGTCTTTCTCTCCTCTGCAGACTCATTGAAAGAAGAATCAGGGACTATATTTGGAAGCCAGATAAAGGTATTTCAGACTTTTCTTTATTCCTCTTGCTGTGTGACTATATTTCCTGTAGCACTACCTTTTTAATGAATTTCATTAAACTCACATTTTTATTCTCTGAGATGAGACTGGTTAACGAGCTGCATGGGGAAAAGCTGTAGTGGATAGTCAGGCACGGGAGTACTGTGGCAACATGTGCTTCCCATCTGAAGGAATTCATAAACATCACACAGATCCTTTGCATATAATGCCTCAAAACCTTTGATATATCCAGAGTGATTTGGAGTGAATTAAGGATATCAGAGCAAGGGAGAACATAACTCAGATTATTAATTACATATACTATCCTGAGAAAAATCGTCAGTGTTTTCTTTTTAGAATTATTAAAATAATAGTAACAAACAGACATGAAGTAATGCGATGTGAGCTTGCTCCATCAGATGAGACACAAAATAAAAACTATTTTTGATAACTTTGTATCCAGGGTCAGAGTTCCTCTCCAGAGCAAGGGGAAAGAAGGAACGCCTCTTAGCTTAGTCTTAAGTAAGTAGCTTTTTTTTTTCTTCTTTTTAAAAAGATCCTGGGTCTTAGACTGTCCAGGTTCTAAATTACTTGATCAGTCAGTGTCTGTAAGTAGACAATAGTAAAAGTGATAGAGGGCTAAGTCAGGAAACAGCGTGAGGCCATTTTCTAGAACTGAACTAACCCGAAAGATAGATTATGTTTAATGATGCTTTGCTGGATGGCTTTGCTTGCACTTATTGACTGGAGCATACTGTGCCTAAGGATGCCCCAGGTGAGGAGGATGAGGAAGATGGAGTCAGTGAAGTGGCCAGCCTAGAGGAGCCTAAGGAAGAAGACCAAGGAGAAGGCTATCTGTCAGAAATGGATAATGAGCCCCCTGTGAGTGAGAGCGATGACGGCTTTAGCATACACAACGCTGCGCTACAGTCCCACACGCTGGCCGACTCTATCCCCAGCAGCCCTGCTTCTTCGCAGTTGTGAGTACCTGAGATTTTTCTTTGAGGTCAGGGCAGGGAAGGTGAGAAGTTGGAAGGATCTTTCTTTAATCTTGCTTCTTTCATCCCTTTCTTGGTCTGCAACAAATACTTGACAAGAAATAGTTAGGACTTTTTTTTTTTTACTTATGCCTGGTGGGACTCCTGTATTCCCTTTATTTCAGCTCTGTCTGTAGTGAGGATCAGGAGGCTATTCAGGCACAGAAAATCTGGAAGAAAGCCATCATGCTTGTATGGAGAGCTGCAGCTAATCATAGGTGAGTGGGCTTTACCATCAGTGAAGACATACTCTGTTTCTCCTCATTGTTGGTTGACTAGAAAGAAGTCTGAGTAGGCTAATATGGGTGGCATTGACTTTACAACCTTCAGCTACTTGATAACAGGTTCCCTCTTGTGATTCTTGAGGATAAATCAGTAATCGCACCTTACTCTCTTTGGACAGGTATGCCAATGTCTTCCTGCAACCTGTTACAGATGATATAGCACCTGGCTACCATAGCATTGTACAGAGGTAAGCCATGATGCATTCAGCATGCTTACTTACCTGTTGTAAACTGTCTGGTTGTAGTGGACTTTTACTTTAGGCGCAGTAAGTTTAAAGCAAATGTTTTTGGTATGAGGGTGACCAAGTGCTAAAGTGATCATTTCAGTGGCTGGATCACCAATGACAGTTTAAAAGAATTAACCCCTTTTATTACCTTTCTTAACCAAAACTTTCTATACAGGCTGACTTTGGTTTTTGGGTTAAGTGCATGTTTTGGTGAGAGGAGTTGGTGTTTGAGTCCTGGCAGCTGGAACAGAAGGAAAATATATGCGATGCTCTATATATTAATAGTATATTCAGGGATCCAGTTGAGTCTCTTCCCCTCTCTGCCTACCATTTACCTGTTATTTTTTTAGGCCTATGGATTTATCAACTATTAAGAAAAACATTGAAAACGGACTGATTCGTAGCACAGCTGAATTTCAACGTGACATTATGCTGATGTTCCAGAATGCTGTAATGTATAATAGCTCAGATCATGATGTCTACCACATGGCAGTAGAAATGCAGCGAGATGTCTTGGAGCAGATCCAGGTACCTTGAGGATCCTCAGTGTTTTTGCTAAAATGAAATGAAAATACTCAAGAGAAGGATTCACATTGATGATAGGAAGGGGTGCTGTGGCTTTTATTTCAGGGACATAGTTAGGAACATAAAATTTTGTCCTTGCTGGATTCGAGTTGGTTTGGTAAAAGAGTTGTGATAGAACATTCTGCCTTTCTTAGTCAAAAAAACTTCAGTGTTCTGAAGTTTTTAAATAAAATTTTTATAAAATGGGCAATGTGCGTTTTTAATTATGTTAAATAAGCATGTACATAACAGACAATCAACAAATAGTTTCTCCTCCCTTTTCATCACCAATAACCTACTTTTAATGTGTAGTTGCATTATTGGGATATTGAAGGAATGTTTTTTATCTGCAGAGTCTGCCAAATTACTTAAATTGCTTAATGATTTTTGGTTTGCCTAATACTTTTCTTACTGATTCACAAAGCATAGAGATTTTAATCCTGTACTATAGCCAAAAAATGTTAGAGCCATTGGCATTTTAAGATTCTTTAGCATACACAGCTAGAATTAAAACCTAATATGCTAAATGTCTAATTAGTAAAGAAGTATTTGATGTTTGTAGACTGGTGCTATCCAAAGTCCCATTTACAAAGCCTAAGTTATCATATAATTGTTCCCTACTGGATCGGGTCTCTAGGGCCAACCCTGTTTCTTCTCCCTACAGCAATTCCTGGCTACACAGTTGATTATGCAAACGTCTGAGTCTGGGATCAGTGCTAAAAGTCTTCGAGGGAGAGATTCTACCCGTAAACAGGATTCTTCAGAGAAGGTGAGGAGGCCAAAGAGCCTGTATGCCAGTGTTCCAATGCTAAAAGTCTGAAGCATCTTAGGAACCTTAAGTTTCTACTTGGTATTGCTGGGTTTCTACATCCCAGTGGTGTGTGGACATAAATCTTAAAATGGTGGTTGTTTGCTCTCATCCAAACATTGAAGAAACCTGCTGTGACTGGAAGGCCCAGTCACATGGGGAGATTGTGAGCTGAGTGAGTGAATTATAAATTCCTCTGGGAGAGCGCTCATGAGGTGGGGAAATGACTTAGCCAGAAGCATTTGGGGACCATCAGTTCCTATTCCAGAGGCATAATGGCCAGACTGCTTTTGTATCTCTTTCCTCTTGTTCTTAAGTTTTTAAATTTTGTCTTTGTGTGTGTGGTGCTTGTGTCTCTGTCCTGAGGTTTGAGGTGCTTGGAGCTGAGAGTTTCCGTGGAACCTGATCAGTGTTTGTTTGTCCTCTAACAGGACAGTGTCCCCATGGGCTCCCCTGCCTTCCTTCTCTCTCTCTTTGTAAGTATTGAATGGCTGCAAGGGATGGTGTTGCCACAAAGATTCTCAGCTCCTGCTGGGGGTGGGTGGCAGAGGGAAATTCAATGTGCAGACTGTGGCAATGTCTCAAACTTCTCTTTATTCAGGTTATTGAATAAGAAACTGTCTCTTCTCCTGCATTCCTGTCTTTCTGCATGTGTGTGTGTGTGTGGGCTGGGTAGGGACTATTTTATGAGTTCACTGGGCTGAAATGAGGTATTCTTGATAAGGATCTACGATGCACCTGCTCATTTCTTGACTGCAGCTTCTGCCAACTCCTTTCTTAGAAAATTGCTCAGAGCTGCAGTTGCTAGCTGGCTTCTTAAAAATGTTCCTCATACTGGCAGACACTCAGCACATAGTTTTTTTCTTTTCTGCTAATACTAAGTTGCAGGATGATGGCTGAGACGCAAACACTCAGTGCAAGTTAAGGATCCCAGTAACAGTGACCACTGCACATAGTAGTGGCTGGTGGAATCAGAGACAAACTTACTAAATCTAGCCTAAATAATTTTATTATATTTCTCTGTGAATTACATGACCCTCTGACTGTGTGGTGTTCATTATGGGACACTGAGGCTTGATGTCCTGGAAAGGCATCAGGGCTAGAAAACCACATGATCTTAAGTTCACTGGATTCTCTCTTGTAACCTTGTTATCCTCATTCTGTGTAAATGGAGCTAATATGAGGTATCTGTCCAGCCTACCTCACAGGGATGTTGTGAGGATAAAAATAATAGGTATATGAAACTGGCTTGAAAAAAAGATGAAACTGTTATACAAATGCAAGGTGGTATTTTTATTTTTACTGTTGCCTCAAAGGCAGTTTGTGTTCTTGAGCTCTAAACATTTTAGAGTCCTTGCATGTAAGAGATGTAAAAATGGCCTGGCCCAGCAAAAGTGTTCACTAGTTCATCTTGCCCACAGGCCTCAGCCTGTATCACAGACAGAACACTGTAATCTCCGTTCTTCCTTAATGGCTGCAACAGTGACTCTGGATCCCCAAGCATTTGGCTGGCTGTTGCAAGGCTGGTTAATAGGATCTTTTATCTATTGAAGACAGCAGAGTATTGCACAAGAGGAAGGAGCTGGGCTGCAGGGAGAGAGCAGCAGATGGAAAGACGCCTTCTGATTGTCCTGATCTCATGGAAAACAACTGTCAGGAGGTGCTAGGGAACTAGTGCCAGGGTCAGTCTGCAGGAAAGGCCTTTCTTATAGGGACCAGCAGCTGGACAGGTATGTTAGCCAAGAATCTCACTATCCACTGCCCTTTCTGACTCTCCCACCTTTCTTCTACTCTTCCTGTTCCTTTGCACATGATTTTGGGCCTGGGTGGGATGACTAATAGTCATTCTGTGGGACCCCAGGTGAACTCCAGTGATCTCTGTGGTGGGCAAGAGCAAAGTACTCTGTGCTACATTTCCTCGCACAAACTACCACCAGGTGCCTTTTAGCCCACTCTGGGGGAAGACCGATAATATACCCCTCATCTCCTGGATTTTTCTGCTGATTCTCTCCCCACTCCCCCAAGAAACCAAATCCCCAGCATTCTTGTTGCACCTTCTGACCAACTCACTCAAGCTCCCTCTCTTTGTCTGCCTGTCATCCAGGATGGGGGAACCAGGGGGCGCCGCTGTGCCATTGAAGCGGATATGAAGATGAAAAAGTGAAGCCTTAGAGTACCCTCATTGAGCTGAACCTGAAATAGAAGTAAACACGATGGAGCTTGGGCTTGTGGGCCCAGTTCCAGAAGTGGAAGTTGCAGAAGAGGAAGCACCTGAGCAATGTCACATGAGTGGGAAAATCTCTCTCAAGAGAGTTGGAGGAGAATAATTGCCTGTTTTAGGGCAAAAATCATGGGCTATGTTAATGTCCTAATGTGTAGCTGGCAGATTGTAGCTAGTTTGTACTGTCTTGTGAAGTGTACAGAGTTAAAAAATTTTGTGAAGTGTGTGTATATAATAAACTCTGAAAAAACTCTAGCCTTTCCTTTCGTGTGTTCCTTGTATGTGTGTGTGTGTTTGTGTGAGAAACATAACGATTTCTTCTGCATGATAACTTTATTTGTGGGAATGAGATTGTTAGAGGGGGAAAGTCGTTTTATAAAATTGTTCAGCTACAGCTCAAAAGCCAAGTTTAACTTGAGATTATAATGTTTTAAAGTGTTGCATTGTTCAGTAAGGACTATCTTGCTCAGCTTTTCTTAAGTGTTTGGGAAAACTTAATGTTTTCAGAGTTCTGTTCATGGCATTGCTTAAAGATGAAAGCATAAACACAGGTAGCACTGACCTTTATCCCAGACTTTTGTCCTACTTAATACTATCTTGGTACAAATACTATTGCAGGTGGTATTTCTAGGATAGTGTGTTACTATTTCCTTCCTGTTCTATGTGTAGGGTTCTTACATACTAGAGTTCATAACATTGCTATTTGAAGGCTAAATGCAGTTTGAGTTTCAAATTTGTCACCTGATTTTATTCTAATATTTGTTACTAAAGAATTAATTAGTGAAATGAACTAGTTATGAGCCTTTTAATATAGAGAGATGGAAGTTCATAGCTATTCTTTGGACCTTGACAAAGATGGGTTTAAGGAAGATGGTATTTTGGGCTTAAATTATAAAGCTTGTTAGACTGCTAAGGAAGTAGAAGATACAGTCTTTGTGAGTGATGAAAAGGAATTCAAACAAGGATTTAGGAATTAAGTACAGTATATTTCAAAGCAATCCACAAACATGCGTGTAATACAAGCAATGAAGCGTGAAAGTGGAGGAGAAGTCTGGAAGAGGTCTGTTAAAGGACATAGATTTTGGGTTGGTAAAAAAAAAAGCTTAGCAAGTCAAATTGAAGGCGTAGGGGTGGGGGTAATAAGGTGAACAGATGTAATGAGAAGAGGGATCATACTAAGGATTAGTAAACTATAGGTACCAGGCCAAGGAGACAAAATAAGGCTTGAGACTTTGAGTGGCAGATCAAGAAATTTAGGAGGTAGCTAGTGTAAAGCCTTGAATAGGGAGACTCTGTTCAGAGTAGATTGGATTAAAGAGAGCAATTGACCAGGAGACTGGCATTTATTCAGGAACAAAGAATGGGCATTGAGAAAAATTGTGGAAGAAAAATGGGAAGTGAACTTGCTTACTGAATACAAGAGGAGGAAGAGTCAAAGCAGGATTAAGAAAATAGTGTAGATCATGGAGATAAGGAAACGGAGAGTGCAAGTGATTTTGGAGATACTTAAGAAAATAAAATAACTAGTTTTAGAGATTTTGAGTTGAAGCAGATGATAGGGTACTTGAAGGGAATTGACCTTTGGGCAGGCATATGGAGAAATGGGACCAGAATGCATGTAAGAAAAGGTGGAGAGAGTTGGGAGCCACCTGAGATCAAAGTTGAAACCTTAAAGCATACACATCTTTTAAAAGAAATACTAAAGAAGCAGAGGCCAAGTGAGAATATAAGACAGGGATTTATTGAAAGTTGCAAAAGGGAGAGGATAAAGGGATAAGAACAGGATAGTGAAATGAAAGCAAAGGAAGGTATTTTTTAAATTCGGTATTGATTCTGAGAAGCGGGAGCTAAATAAGACCAGAGGGGTGCCATAGGTAATCTTAAGGTGTGTTTTGAAGATAAAATGGTTGATAGATTAAAAATGTCTGTATGCCGCAAAAAACATCCCTCGCCAAATTTACTGTCTTGCAGTTGAGATTAAGGGCGATTGGGAACAAAGGAGTTCTGTCCAGCTAGCTGTGTTCCACTTCCTCCTTTGGAGTATGAGGAAATCCAAGAAAGTTACCGTGTAATCTATTATGCTGTTTGACAGTGGGGCTTTTTCATTTTATTTTGAGTAGAGATTATTTATTCTGAAGGAAGATAATTTCATTTCTTTCAGCTAGCTTTTACTGTTCCTGAGATGGGTAGAAAGAAATATCTGGCCCCTTATCTTTTTCTACCAAACTTGGAGATGGATCTTAGGAATATTGATCGAATTTAACGCATTTTTTTCTGTGTATTTACAGATGGGGCCTGAGTGGGCTTGGTTGGACTCTGAACAAGACTATCCCACTGACTCTGAGTTGAGCAACGACTGCAGGTCGCTCTTCAGCTCATGGGACTCCAGTCTGGATCTTGATGTGGGCAGCTGGAGGGAAACTGAGGAGCCAGGGTCTGAGGAACTAGAGGAAAGCAGCCCAGGGAGAGAATCTAGTGAGCTGCTTGTGGGGGACGGAGGCAGTGAGGACTCTCAGGAAGAGGCAGAGCGAGTCAGCTGCCAGAACTTCCTCCACTTTCTGTCTGAGGTAATGGGGAACCATTATTTCCAAAGTGGGAAGAGTCTCAACTTTTTCTAAGAGAACGCTTACCTGTACATATTTCTACCACTCTTTAATATTGTTTACTAAAATATAAACTCCATAGTGGAGGGACTGAGTTCATTGCTGTATCTCCAGCATTTGGTGCTGATACAGAATCTCCAAATACACACTTTTTGACTGAATGTTCTACGATCGCAGTCATTAGGAGCTTGAGTCACAGGCAGTGGAATTTCTGTATGCATGTGGGGTGCATTATGAGTATCCTTGCAGTTTATTCTTTCAGAGTCATAATGCCCAAACTCCTTGATGCTTGTCGTGTTAAGGCTTTAAGACAGTATTTTACTCTGTCCTTATTACCTTGGTTAAGGGCTGAGGACGAGAAATACACAGAACTGGATGGAGAATTTATGTTTATGTGGCAACTTCACATATTCAGGTCAAAATCAGCAAAAATCCAGTTCATATGTTGGCAAGTGTATGGCAGACAAAAATTTCAGTCGTTTTCTAGAGAGCCACTCCCAGTTGAGATGAAAAATTAGAACATAACCTCCTTGAAGAGGCAAGAACCATTATCTGTCTTACTTACGGTCAGGTCCCTAGCAACTAATCCCTTGTGTGTGTATGTAAGATATTTGGTAAGTTTTAAATGATTGAATGAATTAGTCTACTTGTCATCTCAGATTTAGTCACAGTGCAGCATAACCATGTGGCCTTATTGATAGTGTAGATGATGACTTCCATTGGTGTTCCTATGTATCTAAGAGTAAACTACAATTGCAGGTAGCTTATTTAATGGAGCCATTGTGCATTAGCAGCAGAGAATCAAGTGAGAGCTGCTGTCCTTCATCTGGTACAAGACAACAGGAGGGAAGGGAAATTGAAACTACTGAAGGAGAAGGGGAGCCCTGCAAAGAGCCTGAAGAGCGTTCATCCAAGGCAGACCCCTTGGCAGTTGAGGAGTCACTGGGAGAAAATGGAAGGCCAGAGGTCGGTCCAGTTCCCTCAGGTATTTGTGCATCTCTGGGACTCACAGAGAGAGAAGAGGTAAGTGAATAACTTAAACCAGCTGTCTGATCCTCTGCACAGGGAGGCAGAGCAAAGTGGTTAGAGCACATAGGCAGACTCTGGAATTCAGCAACCCAGGTCCAAATCCTGGTTTTAGTACCAATTAGCTGTGTGACCTTAGGCATGTCTCAGTGAATATTTTAGCACCTAATTTTTTTCTGCTGTAAATGGAATAATAGTGCTTTCCCTTATAGTTTTGCTGTGACATTTAAATGAGACTATTTATGTAAAGCACTTACCTTAGTACCTGACCCATAGTAATCAATCGGTAAAATTTAGAATGCCATTGTCAATATTATCTGACTGGATAGACTAGTTGGCTCCAGGGCCACAAGTGATAATGACAGTTTGCAAAGAATTCAGCATTCATCTAGAATTGAGTATGTTGCGGTCTTGCCATGGGTTTCAGCCCCAGGCAAGTTCACTATGGATTTAGTGTGACCAAAAAAATGACAGTTGGACACTGTTGGGGTGAAAGGGTTATACCCAACTTTATTTCCATGGTGGCAGGTCACTCACTAGAATCCTATTCACTCAGAGCAAGTCTGCATGCAGCAAGCTGGTCTCTGCCTCTGGGCCTCTCTGCCCCGCAGCCTTCTCAGTCTCTGTCCTCGGCGCTGCCACCACTCCAGCCTCTGCTCTGCTCTCCTGCAGCCTTGCAGCCGTGCCACTGTGTTGCCCAGAGCACTGGGAAGGGCTCTTTATATAGAGTCAATAAAAATGTATTGCTCACACATGTTTAGTGAGCTAGCCAACCAGGGCCAGGTGAGAATCCTGGTCTCAGGAACCTTCATTTTATCCACAGTTGCTTTTTATTTTTTCTTGGGGTACAAAATTCTCCAGCCAAATTGTTACCAAGAATTCATTGGCTTAGTCACCTTTTTCTAATTTCTCTTATAGCTTTCTGTGGTTGGCCTCTTCTCATCTTAAAGTCAGCCTTCACTTACCCCATGCAAGTAAACGTACATTGCAGATAGTAAATCTCTTTCTAAAGTTTCCTTTGTTTCCTGACGTTCCCAGGGGGAAGTTCAGCAAGAATGCAAAGAGGAGGACCAGGGTGAAGGGTCCGTGTCAGAGATGGAAGACCAGTGCCCCTCGGGCGACGACGGTGATGCCTTCAGCATTCGGGAGACGCCTCTTGTGGATGTCCTTTTCAGCTGTGCTGCTTCCTCGGTGTTGTATGTATAGACTTTTATCTAAGGTTGCTAACATTCAGAAGATTCAGTCTTTTGTTTATGGCTATTTGAATTGTTACCATGAACATAGATTACTTTTGTAAATTAAAAAAGGAAATTAGAGTTGGGAAACTCTAGAAATAGAATTAAATATAATTTTATCATATAAGCAAGTCAAAAAGTGTGTTTTATTAACACTAAGAATCTCTTTCCTAAATAATCCTTCTCTCTAATTACTGTATTTATTCAGGAAACATTGGTGAGTCAGATTGTCCTTCAAGTCTCATACTATACAAACTGTACTTTTTAAATTTATTGAAGTGTAGTTGATACAATCTTACTTTAGTTTCAAGTATACAAAACAATGGTTTAACAGTTACCCACACTATTAAATCCTCACCCCAACTAGTTCAGTTACTGTTTGTCAACATAGGAAGATGTTACAGAATCATTGACTATATTCTCCATGCTGTACCACCATCCCTGTGACCAGCTTATATTATGATTGAGAATTTTTGTGCCCCTTTTTCCCCTCACCCTCCCAACCCACTCACCCCAACCCCTCCCCCATGGTAACCACCAGTCACTTCTCAGTGTCTGTGAGTCTACTGCTATTTTGTTCATAAATGTTGTTTTGTTTTTAGATTCCACAAATAAATGAATCATATGGTATTTGTCTTTCTCCACCTGGCTTATTTCACTGAGCATAATACCCTCTTAGGTCCATCCATGTTGTTGTAAATGGCAGGATTTCTTTCTTTTTTAAAGCTGCATAATATTCCATTGTACCACATCTTCTTTATCCATTCATCTGTTGATGGACACTTTAGTTGCTTCCATATCTTGGCTATTGTAAATTATGTGGCAATAAACATAGAGGTTTACATGTCTCTTCGAATCAGGGATTTTATTTTCTTTGGGTAAATTCCTAGAAGTGGAATTACTGGAACATATGGTATTTCTATTTTTAGTTTTTTGAGGACCCTCCTTAGTGGTCCATATGCTTTCCATAGTGGCTACACAAATTTGCATTGCCACCAACAGTGTAGGAAGGTTCCCTTTTTTCTCCACATCATTGCCAGCATTTGTTATTTCTTGTCTTTTAGATAGTGGCCATTCTAACCGGTGCAAGGTGGTGTCTCATTGCAGTTTTGATTTGTATTTCCCTGATGATTAGCGATGTGGAGCATCTTTTCACATGCCTGTTGGTCATCTGCAAACTGTACTTCTTTTAGAAATACTAAAACATCTCCTGTTGACTTGAAATTAAAAATTATTTTGAAGTTATGATCTCCCTGGTTCCTTTTCACAAATCTTGAGAAATTGTTTATATAATTTCTCATTTTTTTTTAAATTAAGGTATCATTGATATACAGTCTTATGAAGGTTTCACATGAACATTGTGGTTACTACATTGACCCAAATTATCAAAATTTCTCATCTTTTTATAAATAATGAGGTTAAAGGGAATATTTTCAAATCTTAATTTTGTTTTAGTAAAGTGAATCTCTTTTTAAATCAGAAAAACAAAGTTGTTTTTGTTATGGTACCATATAGTTCCTTTTCTGGGCCTGGTCTTGTATCTATTGAGAGACAATAGCATGACCTGTTTTTTTTTCTTCACTACATCCCAGATCCACTCACATTGTCTGTAGGAAGGCAAAACAATAATTATTCTAGCCTTTTTTTGTTTAAGGTATACAACTGAACCATGCATGTATATGTTTTTAAATACAGATTTAAAATTTTTCTTACACAATAGAGTATAGCTTAAAACCTAGGTTGTTAAACAATTGCTTCCTTTGCTTTTCTATAATTCTCTGTATGTATGAACAAATGGCATATGATGACTATCCAAAAAGACAGAATGTCTCTAATAAAAATACTTTATCTCATGACATTTCAGTAATTTGAATGGTAAACTCCACACTCTTATCTTAGGATTTAGGTAAAATGTGAAGTCTTTATTAGAAAGCAATACATACTATAATTGAGTCTGCATGGCCAGATAGTTTATGGGGCAATAAGTTTAAGCTGAGTTCTTGTGTTAGCATCAGGGATGCTTAAAACTACCTTGAAAGATAGACATTCTCCAGGCTCCTCTTGTCTGGCTTCTCCCTTCAGTTAGTCTCCCTTCTCCTACAGTTAGTCTGTACTAACTCTCAGGAATGAATGAAGAAAGTAGAATATTTGGAACACCACTCTCAGTCCACAGGTCCTTTTCACTCCCACACTTTCACTTGTAGTTGCTTGGCATGCTTTTACAAATAGGTGGAAGTAAAGGTAAGCAAGGGATTGTTTCTTAAAATACTGCAAAGGTGATTGATTATGAGATTACAGAATCTACTAACACAGTACCTTTCAGATAATGGAAACTTATTTTAAGTATCTGTCGTGTAGATACATTAGTATAATTGCACCAGTACCAAAGAACTATTGTTCATTCTGTTGACTCATGAGAAACAAAGGAAGAGTTTTGTTTTGGGCTTTAACTGCCTTGTTCTTAAAGGGTTCTGGGCTTTTTAAGTTGATTTGGGTAAGTTGATTTTTGTGGTACATAATTTAGATGCAGGTAAGACATTGCATCATGAAAATGAATAGTTATGTGGAGCTGCTCAAATTAGAGAAAGATAAAATGAGATGTGATCAAATGGATACATACAATATGGTACATAAAGTAAAATGAGGGTATGAAACCTTAGGTGTGAAGAAAAACTATGGAGAGAGAATAATGCAGTGTATAAAGTGGGAAGTATAATATGGTGTTTTAAATTTGGAGAAAGAAAATCTGCCAACTAGGAAGATTATAAAGTGAAAATACTGAACAGCTGTACCTCTGAAGAGGAACTAAGTAGGCGAGACAGTTTAGCCCAGAGAAGGAGGGGCCATGAAGAGAAATGAGATTTTCTTTGGTATTTTGAAGATAACTGTACAAAGGAGAGTGAAAAAGAAAAATATTTAAATTGCATAGAATTCAGATGAGCCATAAGATAATTCCTTGGGATATGAAACCAAGTATTTTCTTCTCTGGAAATATGGAAGATTACTTAACTGAGCACCTATAATGTGCCAGGCACTTGGAAAACATCAGTGAGCAAGGACTACTTTCACAGATCAGTTCTTTAGAGTCACAAGTGCTAAAGAACAAATCAGCGTGAGTCCAAAAGGCACAGGCACTTACAGACTTGTCATCTACCTTACCAGATGGTAACCACTTCATTGGGTAATAGTGATCCATAAGAAAATATTTATAGAGTTTGGGGTCCCCTATAGAGGCATTATATATGTTTTTATTCCTATGGTGTTACTCCCTTCAGATGTTAACTAGGAGCTCTATGTGTTGAGAAAACTCCATTTCCCGCCACTTGTGAAGCTACTGGTTGTTTCCTGTTCTGTTCTGTCCCAAAGGTCTGGTCTAGGCCATAGTGACTCTGTTCAGGATCACTTGCTGTTTAAGAAGACTCTTCTGCCAGTCTGGAAGATGATTGCCAGTCACAGGTAGGTCTCCAAGCCACTCTCAGTTCTCACAGCTACTCTTCTTGTTTAGAGTAACTTTTCAGGGTTTCTTCATCCCCTCTGGATTTGTGCTTTAATAGGTTCAGCAGTCCATTTCTGAAGCCTGTGTCAGAAAGGCAGGCCCCAGGATATAAGGATGTGGTGAAAAGGTCAGTGGAAAAGGGGTCAAGAAAGGTTGGTTGCTTTTGTATCTGTCTTTCATACTGTTACTTGATTAGACTATTTCATTTATCTTACTTACAAACTCAAGATACATTTTACAGGCTGAACAAGTTTTTAAAGTTATGGGAAGCTCAGTCTTCATTTGAGAAGGAAAGCAGGGAATAAAAGGATAATACAGGCTTTTATTCATTATTAATTTTTAAGTAATATGATCCATTCATTATAATCTTATTTTAAGCCTTTGGTAGTTTTTGACATTGGTCTTTTGAAGTAAAACTTTAAAAGGAATATTATATTCATTCAGGCAGTTACAGGTGTGCTAAGACAAAGATGATAAATCTAAGTGGATGTAACAAACATTGGTTGCAATATTTTGGCATTTTACAGCATAGTTCATCTAAAATGCTGTCATACACCAGCATTGGTTAGTAGAGTACAAAAGATCAGAAGAGGACCTTTGGAGACAGACTCCTTCATTCTATAGATGATGAAACTAAGGCTTAAAGGTGGTCATGACTTGCCTGTGATCAAGAGTGAGTAGCAGAGCTAGAACTAAACCCCAGATTTTTACCTCCCATTTGAGTCCTCTCTCTACAGTGCTGTGCCTTCTCTTAAATACCCACTCCCTGTGTTTCATTAAATAATTGCTTTTCATTCACTTGATTCTCATGCTTTTCATTACTCTTTCATCATAAAAGAAGAAAAAAATTCTATGCAATAGGCAAAGAAGATTAAGTACTACATAGTATATGACTACACATTGTAAAGAGTCCGTCAATAACTACCATGTGACAGACTGATCATTGGAGTTCTCCACAACTTTGGTACCTGGCACCAGCACTCCTGCAGTAGTAGAGTGTAGTGGCTGAGTCTGTGGGCTCTTGAGTCAGGCTGCCTCTGAACTGGAATCCAAGGTGTGTGTTAGGCCAGTACTTAATCTCTTTAGATCTCAGTTTCCTCCCTGCCAATTGGTGACAATAAGGTATCTACCTTGTAGGTTTATTGAGAGATCAACTGAGTTAATCTAGAAAGTACCTAGCATAGCACTTGGCCTACTATAAGCAGTCAAATGTTAGCTGCTTATTGCTGCTTTATTATCTAATGGGGATTGTTATCTTTACTATTTTCATTTAAGAGCTAGTTTGTTCCCAAGAGAGCATATTAGGTCACCACATGTTGCACATGAAGTTTTGATTTCCTCTGGTTTCTCTTGGCCACATGTAGACCCATGGACTTAACTAGCCTGAAAAGGAATCTGTCTAAGGGACGGATTCGTACCATGGCTCAATTCCAGCGGGACCTGATGCTGATGTTCCAGAATGCTTTGATGTACAATGACTCTGATCATCACGTATACCATATGGCTGTGGAGATGCAACAGGAAGTCCTGGAGCAGATGCAGGTACTGTACGGAGAGAGCTGGGAGGAAAGGAGGTTAGCCTCTGGAATCATATTTCCAAAAGTCTGTGAGAAGAAGGATAATGTTGAAGTGACCTGTGTTCCCAGTGTTTATATTTAGAGATGATTCAGGGCCCTGAAGGACTGTACCTGCTGCTTTGGAAAACCCTGAAACTATTAGGACCAACTTTAATAGTGAAGTAAAGTAGGCTAGGAAGGCAGGCAACAGTGAAGTGCTCTTAAAGAGGGCAGGGGATAGATAAGTAATGGGAGCTCCTGCTTCTAGAACCTCAAGTCTGAGAGCTAATAGCCTGAAGTCACAGTTCATTTTTGATTGCTACACTTGTTGATATTAACCTATGTTCACACTGTCCCCATCTGAGGGAAGATGTGGCAGCTAGAGAGAGACACGAGAGGGTTTCTTTTCTGTGCAGCATTTTACATTACAGAAAAAACATAGTCAAATCTTCGTGAGGGAAAAAAAATAAAATTGTATTCAAACCTCTGACGCTTTTAAGATTCAAAGCTTGACTCATCTATCTGCCTTGACTCTACAGGTGCTGAATATTTGGTTAGACAAAAGAAGAGACTTAAATAGTCTGGACTGAGAACCAGTCAACTCGTGGATGATGGAAAAACTATTTTCTTAACCTGGAGCTGCTACCTTGACTTTTTCTGGAATTTGGGCCTCTCATTCAGACTCTGACCCAGAGAAGATCCCAGTACTTGTTTACCACTTCTCTGTTGTCTTTTCTTGTAAGAATAATGCCTTAACTCACAACCAAGGAGTCAAAGGTGCCTGTGGACATAATATAAAGAAAACAGGGAAAGCTGTGATTTGGAGTTATTCCATAAATGTTGCTCACATTTTTGTTGCATAGGCATAATTTAGCGGTAACTAGGTTAAACCTCTTATTACTACTCTATAAATAAAGGCTATTTCACAGGTCAAAGATTGCTTTTTAATAACTGCAGAAGCTGGGACTATAGAAGGGACAGTGGCATCTGGTGAAATGGGGAAGGTATCTGACGGGGGTCTTCTTACATATGTTGTCCGGAAAACGGGGTGGGGTGGGATGAGGGGAGAATGTCGATTTGTCTCATCGTTTATGAAGTGGAGATAATTGAAGCGTCCTTTAAACCGGTTGGAGGATGAAATAAGATAAATTTTGACGAAATGTTAGAAAACACCTAGTGCTCTTAAGATTCCCAAGGGGAATAAAAATGCCTGCGGTAGTTGCCTTTTCTGGTTAAAAGGAACCGGTCGGAGACGGTGAAGCGGTCTGCTGGGATTGGCCCTCTGCAGCCACCGTCCCTCAGCGGGGCTTCAGGTCTCCTGGCAACAAATCGGCTGCGCAGGAGAAGCAGGTACCACGGTGAGTGCCCGGAAAAGGTGGGACTCGGGGTCTTGTAGCGCAGCCCCAAGAGGCCCAAGGGACCCAGGGATCCGACTTTCCAACTGCCTACGCGAAGTCTAGTCCTTGCAGGGCGCCCGGCGTTCCTGCGGCGGGAGCGGTTCGGAGAGTCACACCCGCCGCCAGCCGCTGCCCCGAGTCTGCGCCCGCCTGGGCTGTGGGTCGCTCCGTGGCCTCTCCACCTCGACGGCCGCCCTTAGGAAAACACAGGGTGCACCAGACTCAGAGTAGAAATCGTGTTATTCAGCTACTGCTTCTAGGAAAAGATGCAGCATTTTCTAACTTCCTAAATTAATAAAATCAAGCACCTAATAATGCCGTTCTTAATCACAATTAGGTTAAATTTGGAGTGGGGAATGCGTGTCATTGCAGTTGATAACCTGTCAAGAATCTCTTAAATTGTACCCTGAAAAGCCGGAATGGAGATATCAATGCCCCCACCTCAGATCTATGTAGAAAAAACTCTGGCCATTATCAAACCAGATATTGTTGACAAAGAGGAGGAGATAAAAGATATTATTCTCAGATCGGGATTCACCATTGTTCAGGTAACTATGGACACAATGATCATGTTTTTTTCTCTCTTTGTTCCTTATTTTTATGTTTATGTAAATGTGTTAACCCATTAATTCCATAGTATTTAACATTAGGTTCATTCTTCTAAGTAAAAATTACATGCGTTTTTTTTTCACACTTTGAAAGGATATAAAATGAGAAGTAAAATGCCTTTTTCCTCCAGTTGTCCTTTCCCACCCATAGTCCCAGTCTCCAGAGAGAGGCAGCCGCCTAACACTCTGTTCTTCCAGGACTTTTCTATGCTTTGCAAATATTTTCCCCCCATAAAATTAAAATAATCTCCCTCCCTCAACTCCTTTACAAAGTTCCTCAGGTAGCATTTGGGGAATGCTGAATCTGAATCTGTCAAATCCTTCCTAACTTCTGTGTTAGATGCCCCTGTGTGAATGAGCCACAGTTTATTTACCTGGTCCTCTACTGATGTGCTTTTATTAGACTGTCGGTGTTTTTTTCAGTTATTGCAAACATTTGTTTTAAACCTTATTCTTGTTCTACAGTTGTTAGAGGTTTGAAATGAATGTAAAATGAGTATTGTCAAAGATCATCAAATAGAATTGAGTATTTTTAATCTTACTTTTTTGTACCATCCTTATTTGAATTTAGTTTTTTTAAATTCTCATATTTATACAGTGTCATATTGCCATATTTAGTGTTTTTAAAAAGAAAAAAAACTTCAGTCTTCAGGAAAGATAGAGGCTGAGGGTACAGATGGTACAAGAAAGCATAAGAATATATTTAATACTACGCTGATGGACAGTGACTGTAATGGGGTTGGTGGGGGGGACCTGATGAAGGGGTAGTTTAATAACCATAATATTGCATATGTAATTGTAGATTAATGATAATAAAATATATTAATAAAAAAAAGAATATATTTAATATAACTAGAAGACTCAGGTAAAGGTGATCTTTTAAATAAATGTTGTTTAGGAAAACTAGGCAGCCATTAAAAAAAAAGTTGCATTCAAGCATAATGCTATATACACCAGGATAAACTCTAAATGGATCTGAGACTTAAATATTAAAAGTTAAACAATATAAGTTCTAGAAGAAAAGCTGGATGAATTTCTTTTTATTCTTGGAGTGGTGCTCCCTTTTATTACTATGACTTAAAGTCTAGGAGCCATACAAGAAAAGACTGATAAGACTATAACCATATGAAGCTTCTACATGACCAAATAAGCGTCATAAGCAAAGTCAAAACAAATGACAGATGTGGAAAAAAGATTTCGATTCATATCACAGAAGGCTTATCTCTCTAATGTATGAAAAGCTCCTAGAAAAAGAAAAATTCAGTTGAAAATGGGGATAACTGTGGATGGTCACAGAAAAAAAATGCTTCTTAAACATTTGTGAATGAAACATTTCCTAGACATCAGTGAAAAGATGCTGTCTTTTTAAATTTTTTTTTATTTTTTACTTTGGTATCATTAATATACAATTACATGAGCAACATTGTGGTTACTAGATTCCCCCCATTATCAAGTCCCCCCCACATACCCCATTACAGTCACCATCTGTCAGCGTAGTAAGATGCTATAGAGTCACTACTTGTCTTCTCTGTGCTATACTGCTTTCCCCGTGCCCCCCCCCACGCCCACTACATTATGTGTGCTAATTGTAATAAAAGATGCTCAGTCTTTAGGCAGGAAAAAGCAAATTAAGATGACACTAAAATACTATTTGGCAAAAATAAAAAGGTAAAAGGCACAACCCTTTGAAGGAATCTGACAATTATCTATCAGTGTTACAGATACAGTCACCCTTTTACTCAGCAGTCCTACTTTTAGGAATCCCTCCTACAACCCACGTAGTAATGTGAAGTAACATATATACAGGTTATCTTTTGCAGCACTGTTAGGTTACCAGCAAAAGATCGCAAACAACCCAGTATTAGAAGATTGGTTAAATAAACCCTGGTAAATCCACCAAATTGAATACTGTACAACTAATTGTAAAGCTAAGAATGAGGGACCTCTCTGTTCTGTTATGGAAAAAAGCAAGATGCAGAACAATGTGTGGCAGCCTTTTGTGACAGAAAGTAATATATATTCATGTTTGCCAGTATTTGCAAAATGAAACACTGAGATAAACATTTTTAAATGGTTGCCTGTTGAGGGCAAGGAAGAACAGGGTGGATTAGGACAGGGATGGAAATGAGATTTTTTTTTTTGCTATTATTAATATACAATTACATGAGCAACATTATGGTTACTAGACTCCCCCTATTATCAAGTCCCCACCACATACCCCCATTGCAGTCACTGTCCATCAGCGTAGAAGGATGTTATAGAATCACTACTTGTCTTCTCTGTGTTATACTGCCTTCCCGTATCCCCCTACCTCACCCCCACCCCTGCTACTTATGTGTGCTAATTGTAATAGCCCTTTTTCTTCCTTATCCCTCCCTTCCCACCCATCTTCCCCAGTCCCTTTCCCTTTGGTAACTGTTAGTCCATTCTTGGGTTCTGTGAGTCTGCTGCTGTTTTGTTCCTTCAGTTTTTGCCTGGTTCTTACACTCCACATATGAGTGAAATCATTTGGTACTTGTCTTTCTCTGCCTGGCTTATTTCACTGAGCATAATACCCTCTAGCTCCATCCATGTTGTTGCAAATGGTAGGATTTGTTTTCTTGTGGCTGAATAATATTTCATTGTGTATATATACCACATGTTCTTTATCCATTCATCTACTGATGGACACTTAGGTTGAGATTTTTTCAGTATATACCTTTTTATAGTGCTTTGAATTTCTTAACCCTGTAAGTGTATCATCTATATATTTTAGAAAAAAAAGTATACAAATAAGATAAAAACACATTTAAGTTTTTTTAAGTCCATATTTTTAAAAGAATTAGTGAAATCTTAATAATTAAGTAGCTAATGTTAATTATAAATTTAAAACAGTATAAATACTAATATTTAACACTTCCCTTAGTCAGCAATAAATTTCAGACCAAAGAAGGCCTTGGTATATTGTATGCTTCTTTTTTGTTTTAATTGTAAAATATGTATAAAATATGCCATTTTAACCTTTTTTTTTGGTATCGTTAATGTACAATCACTTGAACAACATTATGGTTAGTAGACCCCCTATTATCAAGTCCCCCCCACATACCCCAGTATAGTCACTGTCCATCAGCATAGTAAGATGCTATAGAATCATTACTTGTCTTCTCTGTAAATACTGCATTTTAACCATTTTTAAGTGTACAGTTCAGTGACATTACGTACATTTAACCATCACCACTATCCATCTCTAGAATTTTTTCATTTCAAACTGAAATACGTGTTAAACACTATCACCCTGTTTGCTCTTCTCCCCAGCCCCTGATAGCCATTATTCTACTTCCCGTCTCTATGACTTTGACTAGTCGCAGTTATTGCAATACACTATTTATCCTTTGTATTGTATGTTTTGAAATTATTTAATGTAGTTGGGAGTCTTTGAACTTGAGGCCGCCTTGTCCCACTTGAAAACCTTCTGAAAAATGATGTATTCTTTCAGTAGGTGGCAGTCTTTCCTTTGTTACGAAGTAATGGTTCCTTTTCCGATATTACTTAATTGCCCTGCTTCTCTTTGTGCAAATATTCATCTGAATTCCAAAAAAACTTACCTGATCTAATTTAAAAACAACTAATGGAATCACTGATTTAATACCAACTTCAGATTAAGATTAGCCCTTGCTTTTTATGATCATGCTGCATTAGCTAGTCCACCTGCCGCAAGCTGCTTCCCCCGCTTAGCAAGGGGCATGTGGCACAGAAGGGCTTACATTGCGACAGATGAGATTTTTATTTTTTAGCCCAGCAATAAAAAAACTCCATACTGATATGTATAAGAATCACAAATACTGGCATGTCTTAATTTTAAATAATAGAATCAAGGATTATACTAAATCAGGTGCTGTTCTAAATTCTCAAAACGAATCTATTTCTTGACAATACGAATTTCAATATGAGAATAGATGTCAGCACTTGTTTTATAGTTACTCGTCCTTGGCTGATGGGAATGTCTGTCCAGCAGAGCCTGTTCATAGCAGTGCTGACCCACCTAGGTCAGACATCTTCCCAAACTTTTTGCTCTGGGCAGTTTAGATCTCTGGCTACAAACCAAGCAATTTTGCCAAGTTTATAAAACCTGAGGACACATGAGAGTTTTGGAAGGGGCTTTAGAGGTAGGTCATTTGATAAAATTCACACTGTACTCTCAGGAAAATCGAACCCATTTTCGACAGATGGCTATCTGTGCGTCAAGATTTTTAGCCTTCACCTAGTGGCTTAATCTCCATGTCTTATCATCCTTACTCCTTCAAGAAGTCTTCCTGGATGTCTACCTTGAATCCCTCTGTTATATTTTGAGCCTTTCCTTCATGATCCATTCACTTTTAGTGGAATCGAAAAACAGTAGTAATGGGTGATTTTTAAAGAACACTCAGATAGCTGCTTTTAGGGAAGAATAATGCTTTCCAAATGGAAGAATGACTGACTCAGCTTCTGAGTTTTGAAATGTAATGATTCATTTGTATAGTCTCTCATTTGTGAAGAAAATCACATTTATTTGTCCTAAACATTTCGTATACCTTAAAATTGAGAAACTTAATGCCAATTTACTTTTTCTTAAGGTCATAGTGAATTAATATATTTATGGCAGAACCAGAATAAAAAATACACAACTTTCTCTTTCAAATGGAAAGCTTGTTTACTGCATCCTTATACTGCATGTTATTTCTAAATGCCATAATGAGACCAGATCCCTAAAATAATGTAGGAAAATTTCACAATAAATAGGAAAGTATCACAAATAGATAAAGATGATTTTGGAATAGTCTAAAGTCCAATTTTGTGACTTAATGTATACAAAATATAAGCCAAGTATTGGAGTGTTTTTACCTTAGAAGGTGATATGATGAATTTGTCATTAACAAACCTTGTGTTGAAGGAGGCTGCTAAATAGGAATAGTGCTTCTGAAGTAGGTTAAATAGTTCTTACAATTTTATTTACAGCCTACATTTAACTTTCTTATCTCACCCTTTCTTCATAATACAAAAATAAACTTCAAATTTTTGATCAGATTGGTACTAATTTCAAGTTATTAAAATGACTTAATGAAGTGCTTTTGAACTGTCATTTTAAATGCTCTTGTTGACTTTGTTTCTCTTATAGAGAAGAAAACTACATCTCAGTCCTGAACACTGTAGTAATTTTTATGTGGAACAGTATGGAAAAATGTTTTTCCCCAATTTAACAGCTTACATGAGTTCTGGACCACTTGTTGCCATGATATTAGCTAGACATAAAGCCATTTCGTACTGGAAAGAACTTTTGGGACCAAGTAATAGCATAGTAGCTAAGGAGACACACCCAGACAGGTAACTTTCCTGTGGGGGGGAGGGGTAATGGAATCCAGCTATAAAAATGAAAAAAATTTTTTTGATTTCATTGTAATAGGAATTTCCTTTCATTTGGAAATTTTCCTAAATCTTCTGTTTGTTTTTTAATGGGGGACGGTTCATTTTATGTTTTCATTATTTAACTATCTTAATACCAAATGTCACAAAAGCCTCAGGTAATATCTGATATATGGTTGATGAGATTTATTGTTCTCTCATCCTTGAACTAAGCTGCCACTGAAGAAGGACTTCTCGTGGGAAAGTTGGTATGGTATTTTAAAAGAATATTGGTAATACAGGACCAAAAATCCAGATTTTCAACATTCTCTATCATTAATGTCTTGAAACCAAGGGACAGTGAGTTCTTTTTTTTTTTTTTTTTTTGGTTTCATTAATATACAATTACATGAGCAACATTATGGTTACTAGACTCCCCCCATTATCAAGTCCCCACCACATACCCCATTATGGTCACTGAGACAGTGAGTTCTTGCACTTTTGAATATGCATTGCTTTTTCACTTCTCACAAAACAACACCTTTTTTTCACCCAGAGGCTCCCATTTTCCCAGTGTATCCCTCCTGCAGATTTAAATATATTTGATCCTCATCTAGAGATTTAAGCTTAAGTTCAAAATAGATTAAAACCTCCATATGTGAGAGTGTGGCAATGCTTCTGTAAAATCCCTAAGTAGAATGCATATGGAAAAGTAAGGAAAGGATGTCAAATTGGATGGGTCATCATCTCTAACTTGCTTTTAGTTTAAGGGCAATTTATGGCACAGATGACCTGAGGAATGCACTTCATGGGAGTAATAATTTTGCTGCAGCAGAAAGAGAAATTCGATTCATGTTTCCTGAAGGTGAGTTACAATGAGAGATCAGTCAATTGCATCTCTTTATTGTTTGCCTTTTATTTTGGGGTGTAGCTGGGAAGGGAAATAACAGCGTTTCTCCAAGGTATTTTGTCATTTTCAAGTTGTAGTTACTTAAAAATTTGAAACCAAGAATGGAAAACTCAGCATTTCCCTCAAAACTAAATTTGCCCTCCAGGGACTCTTTTGAGAAGCGTTTACTTTTTTTCTTTGTTTTTTCTTGGACTAGACATATGTAAGGTTTCTTTTCTCTATCTGTGTTATAATTCCTTTTAGTTAGCCCTAATGCATCAGTAAAGTTGGTTACACATGAAAAAAGAATCTCCCTTGGGAATTATGATGGATTTACCGTTTTCTCTAACAGTTTACTGTTTGCTTGACAAACACTCATGCAATTGTGAAAGTAATAGTTCCCAGACCCTTTTTTTGTTTCCGTCCTGTTAGAAGGTTGTAAGCCTTTTTGAAGTGGCATAATGAGAAACAGTACTGAGGTTTTTTTAGATTGTTTTCCATAATATTATTTTACAGCAGGAAGAAAATTTGGTGATTTTCAGTATAAAGAAAAAAATATAACGCATTGGTCACGTTTGAAAATATTTTTTGGCATGTTATTTTTCTCTAAGTCATTTAGAGACCTATTCTTTAGTATTTTCTACTGAAGATTTGTTCAAAGAAAACTGGAGTCTTGGAGATTTAAAAACATAAACTGTTTTATAGATATTTGTATACAAAAGGTTTTGCCTTCTAACATTTTATTCTTACTGATCTTACTTCTGTCATATAGCCATTCTTTTAAGGTATCTTTTTCTTTGGAACTGTTTTTGGAAAACTTCAAATGTATACAAAAGGAGACAGAATAGTAAAATAAACCCCTAATGAACCCATTACCCTATTTCAGCAATTGTAGTCAGTCTTATTTCATCTATAGCCTCTGCTCCTACTTCTTCTGCTTTCGTATGAATTTTGAAGCACATCTCATACACGAGATATCTTTGTAATGTGGTAGCACTTTAGATTTAGTCCTATGAGTGAAATAGACTTTTCCTCTTTAGCTTTTAACTAAAGTAGGATAAAAACTCACTTTATCTTAAATAGAAGATATATTTGGAAGCTTTTCTTACTCATAGGGTTATATCTCTAAACTGTTTAGATTGTCTTTGGTTTTACCTATTAATTAATTCTCTAGACATGAGTTTAAGAGCTATAGTTAGACATTTGAGAAGCAGCATTTGTAGGATAAATGTAAATTATTAGTAACCTACCACACCGCGGATCTTTTGTTGCGGGGATGTGGAGTTCTTTGGAGTACTCGGAGTTTGTGGTATGAGCTCCCTCCTGCTTAGTGGTCAGTCAAGAACTATGTGCAGAACTCTGTATGATGAGTCACTAAAGTAAGTTATAAGGATATTCAAAGACATGTTTCTAATGCTTGAAAGAAGTAGCGCTCCTCCTTTCCCCTTTTAGTAGGGACGACTGATTCAAAGCTTTGGTATATTCCATTCATTCAACAAAGGTATCGAGCTACCTGTTAGGTGCCAGAAATACAAGGATGATTAAGATGTCCCTGCTTCAAGATGATATTTTTAAAGCCTGTATGTATAAAAATAAATATAAAATACAATGTATAAATTACACATGTCATTAAAAAGCTTTAAAAAGTACAGTGAAATCTCATCCATGTAAGAAACATGAAAACACTCTATTTTATCATTAATTGATCCAGCCCTAGTTGCTACAGACAAATAATAAATGGCCAGCAAAAAAAGATGAAGTAGAAACAATCCAAAAATAAAGTTAAGTAAACATTTCGTTCATAATAGCATAAAATAGAATGGCTGTAACCAATGGCAAGGATATAGAGATACTGGGGTCCTCATACATTATTTGTAAAATGATACAGCCACTTTGGAAGACAGTTTGTGATTTCTTAAAATGTTAGACATGTACTTACCATGTAAATGCACTAGCAATTCCACTCTCAGTAGAATCTACCCACCCAAGAGAAATGTAAACATACATCTACATAAATACACATGTGAATGCTCATAGCATTATTTAATGTAGCCCACAACTGGAAACAATCCAACTTGTCCATCAATGGATAAAATTTAGTATAGCCATACTCAGAAATTAAAAGGAATAACCTACCAATACATGCTACAATATGGATGAACCTCAAAACACTGCTAAATGAAAGAATCCAAGCACAAAAGTTACATATGATCCATTTATAGGAAATGTCTAGAAAAGGCAAATTTTTAGGACCAGAAAGAAGCTCAGTGGTTGCCAAGAGCTAGAGGTGGGAGCGGGAGAGGGAAATTGGAAATTGGTCCAAGAAAACATTTTTGGAGTTGTGGAAGTGTTCTAAAACTGGATTGTGGTGATTTTTTGCACAAAATTTATTAAAAATCATTTGTATACATCAGTGGGTGAATTTTATGATATGTGAATTACACCTCAATAAAACTGCTTAAAAAAAATTTTTTTAAGTAGATGAAGTCCCTATTCCTGTGGAGTTTACAATCTAGTGTTCAAAATAATTGTATAGTTATTGTGTGGCAGGTGCGATACAAGGCAATTAGAAGGTGTCATGAGAGGTTATAATAAGAAAGGCCTAGCTGAAGAAATGACATTTTTGCTGAGATCCAAGCAATAATTAATAGTTTACCAGAATAAAGGGAAGAACATTCTAGCAGAAGGAACAGCATGTGCTAAAGTCATGAGCAGGAAAGGACGTGGCCCATTCTATAAACTAAAAAAGTATCGAGGTTGGGAGGGAGAGAGAAATATAAGATGAGGTCGGAGAGAGAACAATTACATGGTACAGAGTCTTGTGGGCCATGGGGGAGTGCTCTCTTGACTATAAAGCAGTGAGTAGCCAATGGAGCATTTTAAGGATGGGAGTGACATGATCAGATCATCATTTTTAAAATACTACAAAGGTCCTGGGCATAGAGAAGAGTGAACATGATACATGTTTTTAATGGAACTTTCAGAGTAGAGGTGGGAGATGGTAGAAGTGTTTATATAACCAGAACAAAATTATAGTGACCAGTGTGATGAAGGGTGCTGTAATGGGATGAATAGGACAGGAACCTTTTACCCAAGACATGAGATTTCTCCCAGATTTTCCTGCATCCTGGCAAAGGACTCCCCCATTGTTAGTCCTTGTCTCATGGAGACTGAGCCTGTATGTCATATAGAAATCTGCCCTCCCCAGCTTCCTTTCCTTTGAGCCAGTGAGGATTTAGGTCCAAACACATGAGATCAGTAACTTCACTATCTCAGCTTTATTAAAAGTAGCAAATTGATAAGAGATCAACCTCAAAACACTTACTAAGACAAAATACATTCTTGTGTAGCTTTTATTGTATTGCAAATCTGGTTTACTTGTATAGTGTTCAAATAAGGCTGAAAAGAATAAATTTCCCTAAGTCTTACATCATTTATTTAAAGACCTGAAATATTAATACATATCATATATAGAAAAGTAGATTTTATGTGTGTTTTCAGTCTCTAACAGCTGTGTATTTCTCCCTGTTGTGTCTGTGCCATTTTGCAAAGTGCTTGCCATTTTGTTGGCAGGAATTAAATTTTGTAATGAATTAAGGTCCCAGATTTTACATGTTCTTCATTCATATTTTTCTTCTTAATATAGTATACTTAATCTATTATTTACTATCACAATGGAAATGCAGAAAAAGATATAGTTGAAAACATAATCAGAATCTTATACGTGATCACTACTAGCATTTGGACTTTCTTGCCCATCTTACATAATCTTATTTCTCTGAATGTGTGTGCTTGTGTGTGTTTTTTTTTTAATTTTTTAATATATGTTTTTATTTTGGTATTATTAATGTACAATTACATGAGCAACATTATGGTTACTAGACTCCCCCTATTATCCAATCCCCACCACATACCCCATTACAGTCACTGTCCATCAGTGTAGTAAGATGCTATAGAATCACTACTTGCTTGTGTGTTTTTGAACAAACTCTAATGCTATGTATCTAGTTGTTTTCTTTAAAAAGAAAAAACTTTGTCATTCCATTAAAAATTTCTTCCAAGTTATCCTTCATAATGACTACATAGTATTTCCTTATTTATGCTAGCTTTAATGGGAATGCATTTGTCTTTACAGTGATGGTTGAGCCCATTCCAGTTGGACAAGCTGCTAAAGACTATTTAAATCTAAATGTAACACCAACTCTGCTTGAAGGACTCACAGCACTTTGTAAGCAAAAACCAGCGGATCCTTTGGTAAGAGATCTTTTCATTAAAAAAAAACATTGTGTATAGTTTTCATACTTAAAACATTGTATTCTTTGAAACTGAAAGTATTGAGAGCTATTTTTAAAAACAAATTCATGTACATTTTAGATTCTTATGTATAATTTGTTTACTTTCTTGCTGTGTTTTAAGTTTTAAAAAATATTGTTTCTTAATACATTTTCAATTATTGCATCCTTCAATTGCTAAGCACTGTTTTTGTGTATGATTTATATAATCAGGTGATAAGATGAGATAATAGTTGAATTTTGTTCATTGTTTTTATTTCCCATTATATCTAGTTTTTAAAATAGAAAACATATTTATTCACACCCCTAGATGACTTGCTCAGTCAGGTGGCAGAATGGTTGGGAAGGAGGAGGCAGGACTGTTGTCCAGGGCCAAGTGTCATCCTGGGTTCTTCTGTACAGGCACTTCCACCCATCTGGAGAGTCTCAGAGAGGATCCAGAAAGGTTATTTTAATACCAGTCCTACCAAATCAGTATCTCTAGCCTCTGTTACTATTCTTAAAGGGAATCTACTTTGGAAGACAAAAGATTTAATCTCTCTTACTAACTTTGTCACTTTTACCAAAAAAGAAAAGAAAGGTTATTTCTTTAACAGTCTTTTTCATTGTGAAAATAATAAATTTTATTTAATAAGAAACCTCAAACTACTGAAAAATGTAAAGAAGAGAAGAAAAAGATACTCTGGTTTCATTTTCTAAACATGGTTTCTGAAGTCATCTTGCTTGGGTTCAGCTCTGACTCCAGAAACTTAACCTTTCTCTGAGTTCCTCTATTCTCGTAAGTAAAATTCAGGTATTAGTACCTAGCTATCTAGTAGCGTTTTGTTAGGATTAAACGTATAAATGCATGTGATATTCTTAGGCAAGGCATCTGATGCATTAAGTGCGCAAGTATTAGCTGCTATTATTGTTATATTTTTCCCAGTCCTTTTTTTTTCATTGCTCAGGTTTTATTTTTTATTTGACTAGATATAAAGATATATCCCATAAATATATTACTATATTTACTTTCTTTTTTTGCTGTTGTAGCTGTTTGCTATTATAAATACTGTAACAATAAACATCTTTGAGTACAAAGTTTTTCCTACATTAAGATTTATTTCATTTGGAAAGAGATAAAAAAGTAGAATTATAATTCAAAACATGAAATTTAAAAAGGTTTTGGTCCTTTATTTTTTAATTAAATTTAAAATAAGTAATATTCAAATATGGTATAAAACTCAAAAGTTACAAAGGATGTATAGTGAAAAGTAGTTCTCCTCCCATTCCTGTTCCTCAGCCATTGAGTTGTACTACTTGGAGTCAATCACTGTTACCAACCTCCAGTATATATTATCTATGGCCTTTCAAAGGAAATCTATGCATATATAAACCTGTGTATTTATAGGTAGTTAAAAACATAGATATACAAATGCTGGCTACTAAGCACACTATTTGACACTTTTTTACCTTGTTTACTTAATATACATTATAAATTATTAAATAGCACCACACACAAAAATTGCCCCATTTTAAAAGAACAGCTTATAACATTGTGTTGTCTGGATATTCTGGTTTATTAGTTACATATAGATGGTTGTTTAAGTTGTTTCCACTCCTTTGTTACTGCAAACTGCTACAGTGAATATCCTCATTCATATGTCAGCATACCATAGAATAGGATAAATTATAGAATATCTATGGAATAAATTCCTACAAATGGAAATAGTCAAAAAGAGTGTTATTTTGATGTTTGTGATGTGTGTTTTTAATTTGGATAAATATTGCCAAATTACATGTTATAGTGGTTGCACCATTTTTTACTCTGATCAAAAATTAATGAGAGTATGTGATGATTCTTTAAGCTTTGTGTTTTTCGCCAGTTGAATAGGTGAAAAGTCTCTCATAGTTAAATGTCTATTTCTTTTGTTAGAATTTTGTGTTAAAACCATTTGTATTTCCTTTTCTGTGAACTTCCTACTCATGCCCTGTGTCCATTTTTTGGGGAGTGGGGTGGGTTCTAGATGTTTTCCTTATTGCGTTGAAACTCTCTTTTTAGGAAATTAACCTTTTGTGGTTTACTAGATTTTCACTATCACTTGTAAATTATTTTCCTGATAAATTTTAATTTTAATGCAGCTGAATTCACTGAGCTCTTTTATGGCTTCAGGTTTCTGGTCATATTTAAAGAAGGTTTTCTGCTATAAGATTATAAATAACATTCTCCCATGTTGCCTTTTACTAATTTTTATGTTTCCCTTCTTTTGCATATGTATCTTTGATCATCTGGAATTTATTTTGCTATAGGGAGTGAGGTAGAGAACCACACTTTATTTTGTTTTCCACTTGGTTACTGAACTGACCCAAAGCATTTATTGAATAGTACACATTTTCCTCATAGATTTAAGATTCCACTGTTAACATATACTCAGTTTCTGCGTGCATTTGGCTTGCTTTCTTTTCTTTCTTCCTCCCTCTTCCTTCTTTCCTATCTTCCTTTCTTATTTATTTATCATGTCTGTTTATTTGTAAATACCACACTGCTTTAATTATTGTAGCTTTATATTTTAAAAACCAGGTAGTTTTAAACCTCTCAATTATTCTTCTTTTTCAGAAATTTCTTGACTTTTTTTTGCATTTTCATTTCTAATGGAAATATTTTCAGATAACAATACATACACAGTCATAATGCTTTCTTAAAAGGGCATGTTTACACTAATCACCAGTGTATAAGTCTCATTTCACCCCATCCACATTAGTATTAGATGTAAGTTAAAAACACTGGAGTGGGAGTTGAACTAATTTGATACCAGGCAAAATAGATGCAAGATGATATTTCTATTGGTTTTAACTTCCATGTATATATTACTGGTGAGGTTAAACATTTCCCTTGATATTTAGCTGTATTTCTTCCTTTGTGAATTACCTGTTTATCTTTTGTCCCCTTATCTGTTAGAGTTTTGTAAGAATTCATTATATATTAGTTACACTAACCTTTGATCATATTTGCTGCAAAAATATTTCCCTTTTTAACTTTTTTAGTTTTGCCCTTTAAATAAAATCAAGTCAACTTTGATTTTTTTTCTTATTGTGAGTTTTCCATAACCATCTAAGTTTAGAAAGTCCTATCCCACTAAAAGTTATGCTGAATATTCACTTTTGTTTTCTTCTACATTTTTTATATTGAATTTTCCCATAATCTGGAATTTATTTTTATATATAACACAAAATGAAGATCTAAATTGATTTTTTTCTACCAGTTGTCCTTATAGGTTGATTTATGAAGCCTCATTTTATCACATATTAAATTCTGTGTCTGGGCATCTTTTCTGTTACATGGATCTGTATATTCCAATGACAGTACCATAATAAATAGTTGCTTTTCTTGTGCTTATTGGTCATTTGTATGCTTTCTTTGGAGAAATGTCTATTCAAATTAAAATTCTTTGCCCATTTTTAGTTGTTTTTTGTTGTTGAGTTGTAGGAGTTCTGTATTTGTTGTAGATATTAAAACCTTGTAGATAGATAATTTGCAAATATTTTCTTCCCTTCTGTAGGTTGTCTGTTTTCCTTATAATGTCCTTCAATGCACAAAAGTTTTAAAATGTTGATGAAATCTACGTTATCTACTTTTTCTTTTTTTGCTCATGCTTTTGTTTCATACATAAGAATCCATTGCCAAATTCAAGGTCATGAAGATTTACTCCTATGTTTTTTTAAAGATTTTAATGGTTTCAGCTCTTATATTTAGGTTGTTGATCCATTTCAAATTGATTTTTGTATATGGCATGAGCTAGGAGTCCAACTTCATTCTTTCTCATATGGAAATCTAGTTATCCCACTACAATCTGTTGAAGAGACTTCACCTTCTCCATTGAATGTCCTTGGTAGCATCATCAAAAATTAATTGGCCATATATGTTTGGGTTTATTTCCAGACTTTTAATTCTGTTCCATTGTTCTACATGTCTATCCAATATGCCACTGTTTTGATTATTGTAGCTTTGCAGAAATTTTAAAAATCAAATTAAAACTTCTTTTGATTCTGTTCAGAGCCCTTTGAAATTCCATATGAAGTTGAGGATTGACTTTACTATTTATACAAAAACAGCTGTTGGAAATTTGATAGGGGTTGTGATGAATCTGTAGATTGTTTTGGGTAGTAGTGACATCCTAACATTTAACATTGTTAAGTCTTTCTATCCATGAATATGGGCTGTCTTTCCATTTATTTAGGACTAAATTTCTTTTCAGCAGTATTTTATGGTTTTCAGTATACAAGTTGGTTAAATTTATTCCTAGTTTTTCTCTTCAATGCTATTATAAATCAGAGTGATTTCTTGTTTTCCTTTTTGGACTATTCATTGCTGGTATATAGAAACACAGCTGATTTTTGTGTTTTAACCTTATAACCTTCAGCTTTGCCAAATTCATTTATTAGCTCTAGTACTTTTTTGTGGATTCTTTGTGATTTTCTATACATAGGATCATGTAATCTGTGAAAGAAGATAGTTTTACTTCTTCTTTTCCAATCTGGATCTATACTTGACAATCTTGCATAATGTAAAACAGTGCTTCAGTTTTTAATGGTCATTTTCTCATTCTTAAGGTGATTTTGAAAACTGTTTTAATTGGCATAGTATTATTTATAGTATATATTTATAGTACGTTTATTATTTATAGTATATGTTTAAATATTTAATAACTTAAGGCTTTTTTTTCTTTTTCCCATAGATTTGGCTAGCTGATTGGCTACTGAAAAATAATCCCAACAAACCTAAACTTTGTCACCATCCAATTGCAGAAGAACCATATTAAAATAAAGTCCCTCAGAGGACAAATTATGAACTATCTTATTGTAAAAGTCATGCTTCTACTATAAAAACCAAACATGATTGCTAAAGGTTTAAGTAACTACATGTGAAATAAATTATTTCTTAAAAATAAATTTTAAAAGGCTGACTGTGTTTTGTGCAGCAGGTAACATTATCTAAGGTAAAATATAGGTTAGGGTATGATTTTTTTCTAATAAAATTATATTTACTTGGAAGCATTTCTAATGTCAGTGAAACAACTGTACCTTTATTTTTGCTATTAGCGTGGTATTCAGAGTGAGTATTAGATGAGATGAAAATGTATTGTCTTGGAAGGTAAGGATTGTTAACAGAAGAAAGCATGTTATAAAACAGTATGTACAGTGAGATCTCACTTTGATTAAAAAATACATATATTTGTGTGCACATGTAGAATAAGATGTAAAAGGATAACCACTCAAATGTTATTATATAATCTCTTGTGGGTGTATGCTGCTTTATTTTTATATTTGCTTGTCTGTATTTTAAATTTTTCTACAGTGTTCATGTTACTGTTCTATAGTTTTTTTTAAGGTTTGAAAAAATTAATGTCTTAATGGATATCTACATTAAAAGAGTTGGCAGTGCTCTTAAAAGGATTAAGCTATGTATGGCAAAGATAGGTAAGTTGGAAAGTTCTCGGTGCTGGCGTTTATCTGAATTTTGGGACATATTCCTCCTGAGACTTGAATGCCCATTGTATTTCAAAGCACTATTAGCATCAGTGTTGGGAAGACAAACTAAAATCTTAAAAACGGACAAATAATAGATTGCTGTATTTTGAGCAATGGCTAAGAGCCTATAGGAAAAAGCAAATAGTTTTTACAATGGGATTCCAGTGTGACAGCTTCCAGAGGTCATTTCCACAAGGGCCTCCTCTTGTGTTAAGAAGAGGCAGCACTGTATACGGAAGAAAACTCCATACTAGATGTCTGTTCCTGTTTCTAGACCTGCCATTTGTTTATTTTTAATGGAGAGAAAATAGACTAATTTGAGATGGAATAGACAAAAACACATGCAAATGGAAAATAATATAGTTAGCCATAGGAGTCTTTAATTTTGGATACATTTGAGGTCATTATTTCATGGATCAGAACTGGAAAGTATAGCATAGGGTGAATAGGAAAATAAGACTGCCTTCTTATTTACTTCCTAAGTAACTAGAAAGGGGAGAAAGACTACCTTCTGACATAACCCGTTAGATGGTACCAAAGTACTGTACACACATTTGTCATTGTTAAGTGCTGGTGATTTAAGGCATTTCTCACACTGAATGATCATTAATCAAGATAACATCATTTGTTTCCTTTCTCCAGGACTCAGATCCACCAAAGGAGCAAGCAAGCAAGCATGCAACACTCTTGTGACTTGGAACCAAACAGATTAGGTTTTCCTTTACTTCTTTAGAAGTTTAGATCTGGGATGGCATCTAAACCCCCCTCTCTTCCCAGGCCTCTTACCAGTCTTCTTATACTTAGTCAAGAAATATGTAGTACATGTCTAACTTGGGCATATCTTTCTCGGTTTCTGTTGAAGGGGTGTTCAAAGAGTAGAATAATGCTTGAAGAATAGAGCTGAGGTCAGTTTATCTGCCCTGGTTTAGCGTACCACAGATGAGCTTGATTTGAAAGTGTCACAGATATTTTGGAGAAGTTCTTCCCCAGCTCAGAAATATAGCCACTTCTCTTAGGCAATTAACTCTGTAAGAACTATTTAGATTAAATTTTGATTTTTGGTTCAGAAATGGCCAATTCTTCTTTGTTTGCTATTTCTGTGAGTTTTTCTTGGATTCTTTACTTTTGTTAGTCCCCTCACTATTAACATTCCCTATACTAACTTTGCACCTTTATTTAAGATCCGTAGTTGCTTTCCTAACGTTAATTCAATCTCAGCAACTCCAGAGCCTTTAACAGAAACGTTTACTTCTAAGGGTAGAGTCCAGTGATTTCTGGCAATTTCAGGTAGACACTACAAATGAGATAACTTTCTCCCAGTTCATCAAAAGACGTGAGTAAAGAAAGCTCTTTATGGAGCAGTGATGCATAGTTTTCCTATTAAATTAATTAGGTTATTTAGTCCATTGGAATGGGGAGATGACTAAATAAAATGCTGTCTGTTCCTTTCCTGCTTCCGAGGTGACCCACAAAGTTCTCTCCCCCCATCTAAATCAAAGGTTGATGACACTGCCGTGATTGATGCCTTTTGTTCCCAGACCAAATTGTTTTTTATAGCCCACCCCCTGCTAGCACTTTCCAAAGTGCTCCTGCCGTCAGCTCCAGAGGGAGCCCCCTCCTCATGCTTCCTGAGCAGCAGCTGCACTGTGATGGCAGGGAGCATGGAATGGGAGGAGAAAGCAGTCTGCAGACAAATGGGCAGGTAATCTGACCAACAGCCCCACCACTAGAACCATAAAAAATTTCCTTTTTTTATCTTTCCACTTGCCTCATCTGCATTTCTTGGCTTAGGTGGGGAGGAATGCTCTTTGGAAAAATCATGGCTTCATATGGTCTATCAAAGCAGCCTCGGAATTTCCCCCTTTTTTTCTTTCTCAAACCGGTTCAGCTTATTCAGTCCAATACTGTCAAATCACTATAGACCTGACAGATATTAAAAGGACAATGAGAATATTTTGAACAACTTTATGCCAATGAATTTGACAAAGTAGATGAAATAGAAAAAGCCCTTGAAAGAGACAAACTACCAACAATGTGTCAATTTAAACTGTAATTTCTGGATCCTTTTTTAAATTTTCTGTCACCAGAGGCTGGATCTCTCTCAGTGTTCAGCTTTTTTATTTTGAAGCAACTCTACTGAGCTTACTTAATTAACATTCTCAACTGTTTTACTAGGATCTGGTTACTTCTGAACCCAAGATTTCTAATTATGGAATAAAGTTAAGCTGTTTTATAAGAATAAGCATCTCAGAGCTTAATAAATCTTAGGCAGGATTCTAAAATCCTGGTCCTTCTGGGTGGCCTTCATGTTGGGGCCTGAATGACAGCCTCTCTGACTTTATCTAGTGTTTCTGGGCCTTGCCAATGTGAGAACATTTCAAGGAGTCTTTAACATATATATGTGGTTAGAGCCTCGTGCACCATAAAATGGTTAGACAAGGACCAATATAAAACAGTCAGTCTACAATGAGGTTGAAGCTTTAGAAACAAGCACCTCCTTTTCAGTGGCGCTTGTTTTTATAATGTGTCATTTGACATATGGACTGTGAAGAATTCGTCCTGCCAAACTTCTAACCATCCAATGCCTGGCTCAGACCAAACATGCCAGACTAAGATTTTTAGGCTTTAAAGCTTCAGTCTTTCAGAGTTCAATTAAAATAAAATACTGTATATAATAGGATCCTCAAGTTCTAGTCAAGTTTAATTTGTACCTTTCAGAGAGACAGGCAAACCATTATGAGTTCCTTCATTCCTCTCAGGGATATAAGACAATGTAATATGTGAAATCTTTGTGATACTGTGGTGAGAAACACAATATACTAAGTTAAATAAAAATGTAATATTGTTAGGGTTTAATCCCATTGGTGAAATCACACTGTCATGCCTCCCTCTACTCGCTCTTCAGCGGTTTCCTGCTCTGAGGCCTACCCGTGGGCTCTCCCAAGCCATCTGACCTGGCCTTTTCACTGATTTAATGCCCTTGCATCTTCTTACAATACTTTTCTTCCTCTTTACAGTTATTTTAAAAGCCTCATCTTTTTTCCTGTCCTCATCAGTGAATTTAGTATTTCTGACCTTCACAAAAACTGTTATAAAGATTTTATATGTCAATTATATCTCAATAAAACTGAAAAAAAAAAGATTTTGAAATATGATGCACAGCATAGAATGAAGAAGTTAAAAACAGTGTACCAATCTGCTTTTTCCTGTTCTAGTTGGCAGGGGACTCAAGTTGAATAGACAGTGCCCACATTGAAAATGAGTTTTCCTTTTTCCATTGGATAGCTAGGTTTGAAATTCTCTCTACTTTGTGACAATCAACAAATACTTATTGAGTATCTCATGTATACCTAATATGATGAAGAATATTTCATATCTGTTAGGCTGGCATTCAGGGCTCCCACAGACTGGCCAGTACTTATCTTTCCAACCTGGTCTCCTCATAACCTACCCTTACAGATTGTCTTCTAGCTGGGGCAGCCTGCTTGCTCGCCATGCTCATTCCTGACTGTACATTTGCTAAAGCCTTTTCCTCTTTCTTTACTCCTGCTTCCCCACATCACAAACACTCGAAGGCCCTCCTAATCCTTTATCCTTATACAATTCCTAGCCTAAGAAACAAGCTCCTGTAATTTTGCTCTTAATGCATGCTTGTTTCTTGTGCCTGTAAACTACCCACGCTTAATTTCTGACTTCCTGGCACTTTATACTCCTCTGACATAGTGTAGCGGATAATATGGGGAAATGGTTTGGCATTTGGCCTTTGGAAATAGCAAAGCAATTTTGTATCATAACTCCATGACTTCCTAGCTCTGTGACCATGGGAAAAGTTGCATAATCTCTCTGAGCCTGTTTCCTCATCTGGGTATAATGATAGTACCTACCTCACAGGGCTGTTGTGAGGATTAAATGTAATAACATATGTAAAAGTACCTAAGAGTGCCGATGGCATGGAACAATCCCTCAGTCAATGCTAACTATTATTATTACCTCATGTATTTTTAACTTACTTATACATGGATTATGTTCTCATTATTGGTGGAAGGATTCCTATGTATTGTTACCTTTTATGTGCCAAGCCCTGTGCTCAGCACATCCACTTAGATTATCAAATTTAATTCTCACAACAATCTTGAGGCTAAAGTGATTTGTTCTAGAGGCCATATCTAGGAATTATTAAAGCCAGAGTTTTTAACTTAATTATATATTTGAAGTTGTAAAGCCTCCCCATTACTTCATGGTGCTTTTTTTACAAATGTGGGAAACTTCTTGTTTTTCTCATGGGGTTAACTAAGTGTTGTGTACAAACCAAGTTCATTCATTTAATGGATTTATCACATATAAATTGATGGAGTTGAACTTAGAGCTTCACTTGGTTTATGCGGTTGCCTTTCATGGCTGACCATCCCGGGTTCTCTTCCACCACCACTCAGAAAGCGCCTCCAAATACCTTTTCATTGTCCATGTTACTAAAGCCACGAATGCCTTTCCGTACGTTTACCCACTACTCGCTTATGCTCATCTACTTTGCCAATTAATGTTAAACCACCTAATACAACCTCTTCATTTATAGTTGAAGCAAATGAGGCTCAAGGCAGCTAAGAGACATACCCAAGGTCACACATGAAGCTAATGGCAGGTAGTCCGGGTTCCCGGCTCACACCCAGACTGTTACTGGTGACGCCAGGAGACCTCTGAGAAGAAGCACTTGAAAACACTGTAGTCAAAACAGTTAAAAACCTCCGCCTGCAGGCTTATTTGTAGTGTTAATTTAATAGTAAACCCTTTTTGAATGTGATATACAAGTAAGCTTTCAACACAAAATTCAAATTAAGTCTAATAAGATCATGTACATGAATAACATCTGCCTATTGCTATTTTGCAGGCTATAAGTTTCTAGAAACCAGAAGTAGTTCTAATTTATCCTGTATGGCAATTGGCATAGGACATCATATGAAGGCCGGAACTGTCAGGACAGAGAAACAGAGGCTCAGAATATAATTTTAGAATATGAAAAAACTTTGTGAATATCTAATGTAATCTAATCCAATACCCTTCTTTCTGTAATAAACATTTTAAAGCTCAGAAAGTGATTTGCAGAGCATTGTAACATCTGTGGCAAAATCAGCAGCACTTTTCCTACAATACGGGTGCCTCCCTTGATTACCTGAAGAGTAGGGTGCTGATGGTCACAGAGACAGTGGGGATGAATCCTTTTGGAAAGATATGTGACGACCTTCAGAGAACTAAAACAATTCCCTATTATTCGGCCCTATTATTCGGGCAACTTCATTGCATGTGCACATTTCCTTGGCTTTTTGATGGTCCTTGTGTGTTACTGGCGGAATTGTTTTTTCACTAGAAAATCAGAATTCAGAAAGAGAGAAAATGGAATTATCTCAGCTAAACGGGAACTTTCAAAGCTCTAGATTATGATCTAAAGTGGCCTCAGTTTTTCCAGCCACTTCTGGACATGAAGAGGAATCAGAAGGGGCTTGGATCATCTTCTAAGAGACCCAACGATTTTCTAATCCTTACCACAGAGGCAACAGAAATGCCTGGCTGTTCCCCAGAGCTTTAACATATTCCGTAGAGCCTTAACAAGCCGCCTCATTGTTTTCTTTAGGTTGTGGGTTGTGTATGTGCACCTAGTAGAGCCCAGGACTTGAGAGAAATTTTGTATTATTGCCAATTTTTAAAGAAAACTTCATTCTTCCAGCCAGATATTTTCTGTCACACCATACTACTCAGCCTGGGCCTAAAGAAATCAGACTGAGGAGGAGGATTATATGACAGACACAGTGGGGAAATGGTTCCATACCCTCATCTCAGCCCTGTCCTTTAAACTGCAGATTATTTAGAGTCAATCCCAGGACACTAGTGTGTGTGGGAAGCTCGTGGAGGGTGAGGAGCGGGAGGGGGCCCAGGGCCTGTAAGATCTGTCGCAGCTCCCTGCCAAGCTGTCCTGGGGTTAACCTGTTGCGTCCCAGCCAGAGCTGTCCCAGCTGTCTTGCTTTCCGGGGGCCTCTCATGTTAATATATGGAATTGACCAACTGAGTTTGACCGTGACTGGCTTTGTTTTGCAAAACAAAATTGGTAAGACAGGCCTCACGCTGACTAACTGAATGGTGTCATCAACCCAGTTCAAGGGGTGCCGCAAAAGCAAGGAAATGAAACTTCAATTTCCTCCTCACGTTAAATGACAGCTTATCATACCAACTATGACCCTTATGCAGCTCAGGGCAAAGCATTTTATTGCTTTTTTGTGAACAGCAATAAACCACTCCCTTCTTCCACTTTTTCCTCTAGCCCCCGCCTCCACCCACACCTGAGTAAGACTCATTGGAAAGGGCTGTTCTCTGTTGTCGATGTTCAGAGAACCCAAATCTCCTTTTTATCCCCTCCAACCAGTCATCATTTTACTTATTGTAGGAAGCACAAGATTTGTTTTAAAACAAAACACAAGCGAACAGGGTTGCGGGGTGGAGGAGAACATTCTGGCTTCAGAGCACCCTTGTGATATTTAGCTCCTCTCACTACCCGGATGAATTTTGCTTCCTTTCTGGACCAGGCAGACGTGGTTTGCATCCCCGTGTTCCCACTGCCTCTGTACACACCTCTGTTAGAATGTTCATCACACCACAGTATTTTGGACAGAAGTGGGCTTTCCTTCTTGACTGGGAGACTGTGCCCCTTCATTTTTATGTTCCAGACAGGTACCTAGCAGAGTCCCTAAACCAGGGAAGGCTTTCATTGAATGACTAGATTGATGGAGGCCCCCACAAAGGTTAGTTTATCTATTTCCCTACCTGCCAGCCAGTCTGTCCCTATCTCTTCCCAGACTCCAAAAGAGGTTCAGCCGCTTGGCTTCCTCACTGGGTGTTCGTGGACGTAACTGGGAGAGGTGTGGCATTTCCTCGGACTTCAACACGTTCCGCCTTCCTCTCCCCACTTCCTACTCTCTTTAGGAAATTCCATTTGTTCCCATGCTTCAGAAACTCTTCATATTGGTGACTCCTAAATTTGCATCTCCACCTCAAATTTCTTCTCTGATTAATTTAGCCAGCTTTCCCAGACTTAATAGCCAATTGTCTGCTTGATATCTCCGCTTGAATGTCTCAGAAAAATTTCAAAGTTAACATGCTTAAAATAGAAATCTTGTGTCCCATTTTCCCATTGGCCCTACCTGATCTCTCATTTTGCCCATGTCCAGAAGTGGCACCTCCTGCCATTCAGTTACTAATACTGTCCCTCCCCTTCTCTCACTATAGTCCATCAGCTAATTTTATTAGTTCTACCTCTTTTATACATACAATTGCCTCGTTTTCAGGCTTCTACGTGTGCCTCTCTCCAGTCCATTTTCCATATAGCGGCATTTTAATTTCTCTTCAAAGTATATAAGAAATCCTATCTCTACACCATTTAAAATCTTTTAATGGCTTTCCATTTCTCTGGAACAAAATTCAGACTTTACCATGACCCACTGGATCTTACCTGCTCTGGCTTCTGCTTGCTTCTCTAAGTTTGTTATATGCCACCACATACAAAGTGTGCTCCAGTCACATCAGACTTTGATCAGTTCCTGGAATTTTTCAGCTTCTTTTCTGCTTCAGGCCTTATTACTTGTTAATGCTTTTCTCTGGAATATGCTTTCCTGCGGCTCATGTAACTGGTTCCTGTTCATCCTTTGGTATCAGCCTAAATGTCAAGTTCACAGAGAGACTTCTCTGACCACTTTTTCTAAAACTTTTGCCTCCTTATTATAAGAACTCTACTAATTTCAATCATGACACTTGTGTCAATCTGTAATAGAATTTATTTTTTTACTTGTTCGTTTTATGTGTTCTCCATTAGAATGCCTGTTCTGTGAGGGCACAGCCTTTTTTGATGTCATGAACTTCTTCATCCTCACATTTGTGCTATGCCCATAACAAAATAGGTACTTAATAAATATTTATTAAGTGAATAAATGGATGAAGTTGGGGGGGGGCATATAATTATCATTAAACCAGGATACTTTTTGGAGTGAAAGGAGACACAATTACAATTATACTTTGGATAATAGGCATAAACCATGAAGTAATAGAAAGAACACTGGGTTTCCAGAGAGATCAGAAATCCAAGGTGACTCTGACTTTGTGCCCTGCAACATTTTTATTCAGGTGAAGCCAAGTTAAGGTGACTACTAAGGAAGGGGAGAAGAGGCACCTGCAGTGAAGGGCGGAGCAGCAGGGAGAATGGGCTGCCCTTTGCCTTTGCCCTGGGCTGAAGTGCCAATGGTGTGTCTGAGAACCTCATATATTCTTCTCGTTCCTTCTTTTTTATTTTTAAATATCACATAGCATATCCAGGTCCTCCCCCATCAATTACCTGTCTACATTCCTGCCCCCAAGGTTGGTCCTGAGAGTAGTATGGAGGCCCCAGACAGCAGAGGCCCAAGGGTTGCTTGAACTTGGAATTAGGAGATCTGAGAGCTATCCTCAGTTTGACCTTTAACTAGCCAAATGACCTTGAGCAAATTGCACACCTCTTCTGCAAGGTAAAAGGATCGTAGGAGATGCCTTCTAAGGTCTCCTTCATCTCTGAGATTCAGTGATCTATACACTTATACCACCTTTGGGCAAAACTGGTTTAATGTCAGGAGAGCACTGGCCACACACCAGATGTAGAGTGTTGTAAGAGGCTTTATAGAGGCACGAAAGGGTAACGTGATTCTGCCTCCAAGGAGGAGACTTGTCAGCCCTACTGTTGAGACATAGACAAATATGTAATGCCTAGACATCATAGGCGGTGATATTTAGATTCTACCAAATAAAAGGCAGACAATTTGAGGAGCATATAGACTTTAAGGAGGGAGTGCTTGGAGTTGGAGAGGCAGTAGTTAGGGCAAAGGGAAATGAACTCAACTGGGATATAAAAGTTGAGTGGGAATTACATATACAAGGAACTGTTATAACCTGGCCTAGCTGGAGCTGAGGAAGCAAGGGATAATATTGGAAAAGCAAGTTAGGGGCAGTTATTTCTGGGAAGGGCAGAGTGAAGGTGACTATTCAATTTTTGTTCTATTTACTTATAAATGTTGGAATTTTTATGAGAATATATTCATAGAAAAAGTTTCATGTTTACAGTAGGATAGTGTCATATTTTAGGAGACTTAAAATGTCAGGTCAAAGAACTGGGATCTTATTTTCTAGGACACTGCAAGTTTTTGTTTAAATCAGGTGATGATGAATTGAATGTATTAGTAAGATGAATATGATAACAATACATTAGGTGGAGAGTTGAGAGGTGGCTTACCAATGGGTTTCAGCCCCGGGCAAGTTCACTATGAATTCAATGTGACCAAAGAAATGACCGTAGAACGTTCTTGGGGTGAAAGGGTTATATCCAACTTTATTCTCACGGTGGCAGGTCAGTAGAATCCCATCCACTCAGAGTGAGTCTGCCTGCAGCAAGCCGGTCTCTGCCTCCGGGCCTCTCTGCACGCACAGCCGTCTCAGTCTCTGTCCTCGGCGTTGCCACCACTCCAGCCTCTGCTCTCCTGCAGCCGTGCCACTGTGTCACCCAGAGTACTCTTTATATAGACAACGTGTTGCCCGCACATGTGTAGTGAGCAAGCCAACCAAGGCCAGGTGAGCATCCTGGCCACAGGAACCTTCACGTTATCCATGAGAGGCAAAGTATCAGACTGATTTCAGTTAGTGCAAAATTCAGGTACAAGATTACAAGTCTTAGTCCAGAGTGGAGGCAAAGGTAATAATGAGCAAACCAAAGGGGGATGACTAAATATGAAAAGTTGGTCAGAGGGAAGAGTGAGGGATGGCTGAGGAATAAGCCTCAGTCACACAGCTTCTTAAACCACTGATGAAATGGAGAAGTCATAAGAGAAAACCAATTCTGTCACCCAAGTTGGAATGGCCCGTGAAACATCAGAGCTGTGCTGTCTGGGGCTTGCACCGAGGTGGGATCTAGGAGTCATCAGCAGGGAAACCAAACTGCAAGTTCAGTGTAGGTGAATTCTCCATAGGTGAGAGCAGAGAAGAAAGTGTGTCCTGATGGTCAGTCTCGTGCTCTTGCCCCCGCACGACCGCCACAAGCCCCTGGCACAGGGGCCCTTGATGATGGAGGTCCCGGCTGGTGGGGCTGGGAATCAAGGCCACGTGACTGACATGGACAGGTTTAGAAAGACACCTGGACCACGGAGAGACACAGGCTGGGCCTGACGAGGCCATCAGAGCCCTACAACAGCTGAGAACAGGAGGATTCTAGTTACTTGAGGGCAAAGAAGTGATGGCAGGTGAGGCTTGATAAGGGTGGGTTTCTGGCTCACATCCCACCTGACTCCTCACAGAAACCCAAAGCTGATGCATTTGAAGACAGTCTAGGCAAAAGAGTATGAGAGAGAACCAGTGAAAAACTGGCCTAATTAGGGTTTTTTAGCTTGGAGAAAACAAGTGTTCGAAGGCCTGAATCCATAACGATCGGGCCTGGAAGAGTTGGGAGGCTGACGACGTCGCAGTGCCGACTCGGGTGAGATCTGCCGCAGGCATCCCGATAAGCACCCCGTCCCGGGCAGGGAAGGCCCGGCTCCCCTCGCTGACCGCCGCTCCTCTGCCTCGGGCCAGGTCAGGGGCGCCCCTGCTGAACGGCAGGTGGCCGAATCCAGCGACCTCTCACACACTGCAAGGAGCTCCCGGGGAAGAAATGACCGAGTCCCCCGAGAAGTCCGCACAGGTACCCGGGGCTCCGGGAGCAAGGCGGGGTGGATCTGGTTGCCGGGGGCAGCCGGGCTCGGCCCGCACTCCCGCTGCCCGCCCTCGGGGCCCCCCTCCCGGTCACCGGACGAGTCCAGCCCGCAGTTTCCCGGAGCCTGGGCCTAATGTCCTCAGTTGCCCCCTTGGCCACCCCACACCCCTTTCCTGGTGAGGAGGGCCGCCTGGCTGGGTGTGCAGAGCGCCAGCTGCGGAGGAGGCTCAGGGCCCCGGGGTCGGGTTCTCTCCTCGACTGTCTCACTTGACGATACCGGGCAGGACTCTTTCCTCTAAACCCGCCTGCCTCCCGTGGAAAGGAACGCGGCCGGGGAGGTGGTTTGGAGCTCTAGTCCTGCCCGGGGGTCTTTACCTTCTCCCAGAAGCCTTTGCTCTGGCTCCTGCATTTGGTTCATTTTTCCCCACCCAAACACTTGTATATGGCCCTGGGTCACTGTCTTTTTATTTATTTATTTTATTAAGGTATCATTGATACACACTCTTATGAAGGTTTCACATGAAAAACATTGTGTTTACTACATCCACCCTTATTTATCAAGTCCCCCCCACCCCCTCTGCAGTCACCATCCGTCAGGGTAGTGAGATGCCACGGAGTCCCTGTTTGTCTTCTCTGAGCTGCACTGTCTTCCCCGTGACCCCCCACACCCGGCTCACTGTCTTTTGTGATCAAAGATTCTGAGTAATTTGTGATTTGAGGCTAAAAATTTGTCTTTCTCTGGATCCTGTTTTTCCTTCCCCTGTCCTCTAAAATAAACACCCCTCCTTTGACATTCCTTTGAAACTTTGACCTTTAATATAGACCATAACAGCCCTATTCTTTGAGTGTCCCTGGAGACCCAGGATCCTGCCCTCCCAAGTCAGCAGGAGGCAGGCCGTCTGCTTTATCATTCTAAGGAAGGCCTTTCTTTGCAAGTCAAAAGTTAGGTTTCTTCATTTTGGAGAAGGGCTGCGAAATGTGACTCTCCTACTTGCAGAAGAGGGAGGAAGAGGACACCTTTCACTGCATATGAATGGTAGGCCTTCTACAATGCTGTCGTGACGGGTTAGGAATGTCCCCCGAGACCCCTGGACCCCTGCAGTGCGAGTGGTATAAAGAAAGTGTATGGATTTATGTGGCAGCAGCCTGAATTCAAATCCACCTCCTTGTGTTTAATTTTAGGTCAGGAACCAGGAAGCACAGTTTTCTCAGCAGCAAGAAGTGAATAATTCTAACTCTTTAATTGGGTTGTTGTGAGGACTGAAGGAGATAATATGTATTAAGCACCTGACACTTCATAGGTGCTCAGTTACTTCCTTTCCACCCTTCCTGTTATGAACCCACCAGCAAGCCCTAAGGAGCCTGGCAGGGGATGACGGGAGACTCTAGGAACATGCATATATACTCTAGGAACAAGTATATTTCCTTTTTAAATTTAGACTGAGAAAATGCAAGCGTCTATTCTCCAGGCAATGCGAAGCAGTGCCTGCATTTATTGAAATACGGGACTAGGTTTCCCTTGTTGAGTTGATTTCTTTTCAGCAGATTTTCAAGATCCATCAGATTGTGGCCAATCTGAACCTACCGAACGTGGTTTCACGGTGCCGTCACTTTAGTGGCAGCCAGCCTGTTAAGGACGAGCCAGAACGGAAGGGGCGCAGGGTGGTGACTGATGGATCTGAGTGACACTGTAATGCCCGGGAATGAATCCCTGACGGGAAGGTGATGGGTGTAGAGAAACCCAAATTCCTTTCGTTTCTGGCCCAGGGTCCATGTGGGAAGACTGGTTGATGTGATTGATTGCCATGAAGGTGAGAGGGATGAGGATGAAGAGGTTTGGAAGGAGTGAGACAGCTTTTTGGGGAAGTAGGCACACTTTTCATAGAACTCCCAATTGCCTGAACACGGTGCAGGGATGGTTTAGTTTCTGAACCACCGCCTCCAGCCCTAGATCATCTGGGGAGGTCAGCAGGGTCCTGGGGAAAATACCAGAACGTCAGGCACGTGGGCTCTTTGGGCAGAGACTCAGGAGCGAAGGGAGGAAGTCTGAATTGTTTATTTCCCTAGCACGACGTCACGGCTCAGGTTCCGCGGTGGGAGCTCTGGCACCTGTGTTTATGAAGGGCTAAGACCCAAGCCAGAGAATTTTATCATTTTTTTCCTCTGAGACCCAGGGAAACAATCTTTTCTTTTGGTTGCCTATGTCTTCACCACAATTTCTGTGCTTAGATAGTCTCTTCCATTTCCCTTTCCACTACCACACACACTTCCTCTCCCTGTCACGAACTGTCGTGTTTTTTTTTTTTACCTTCCTTAGAAGGAGGGAGGCAGAGGAAATCTTCTGTTTCTTTGACATAGGCTGCACTTTCGTGGCTTCTCCTTGTCTCTGTCTCCGGGACCTGTGGCTGGTTTAAATGCACCAGAAGTGACAGAGACCAGAGTGGGCTCTGAAGGCACCCGCTACGTTTTCCCTTGAGATGCTAACTTTATAAACATTTCACCTTCCTTTTCACTCAAAAAAAAAAAAAAGCAACAACAAAATCCAGACAACAAAGGATTAGTTATTTCCTGTGGCATTAAAAAAAAATTATTCTTTTGATGAGAAAAATATTTGTTTACTGTAGATATGTAAAAATACAGAAAAATACAAGAAGGAAAACAAACCGCTCTGTTTCGGCATTACACGAGAGCAAGCATTTTCATATGTATTTTTTAAAAATTGGGTTCATCCTGAACATGCTGTTTTGTAATTAACTCAATTATATCGTGAATGGTTTTCATGTTACTAAATAGTTCTCCAGAATATTTTATGCCTAGTCTTCCATTGTGAGGCCATGATTTAACTAGTGTGTCCTACGTTGATCATTTAAATAGTTTTTTAATTTAAAACATCAAACTGAGACTGTCCCCCACTCTTGATGCCTAGTCAATTCACTTGTTTATTCAACAGATCTGAAATACCTCCTCCCTGCAGGGTGCTTGGCCTTGCACAGAGGGGAGATGCCCAAGGCTGAGATGCTTAGATTTAGGAGGCCAGTGACGGGGCCCCCAGGGCTCTCTTTCTGGGAAACCACTCCTCCCCCAAAGATTACCAGTGAAGATGTAGAAGTGCAAATGAGGAAAGCAGAATCCACAACTTTCCTAGTCTCTGGCCCTGGGGCTCAGGTTGTCAGTGTAGGGACACCCCAGGAAGTCCAGGTCAAGGCAGCAAACACACTTTGAATATGGTTCAAGTTCAAGGGGCTTCCTTGTTCCTCAAAAAGTTGCTTAGGTGGCCTTAAAATAACAGCACCTAAATCTGGGAGTCTGGATTATTTTCCTATCGGCCAATTACTGGGTCTCAATTTTATTATCTGTGAGGGGTTGTTATCAAGGGGGTGGTTATTTCCAGGTTCTTCCTTAGCCTTGTACATAATTGGGATATAGAAGCATGGTTCCTGTTCCTTTTCTGATCCTAAGTTTTCTCTCAAATAGAAAAATAAGTCTCGGCTGGGTATGTATCTACAACAATTTATTGCAAAATGAAGTTGCGTTCTCACTCTGGAAAAGTAACAAAACATCGTCATTTCACAGCTCTTTAGGGGAAAATCCACCTCGGGGGCCTCATCTGGACCAGCCACGGTCCGCAGCCCACATACCTGACTATTCCTTCTCCAGGGCTCTGGAGGTAGAAGTCCTCAGGGTATGCCGGGTCCTCGTTTCCCCAGGGTTGGCTGAGAACTTTTTCAAAAGTGCATATTCAGCCAAACTTAACCCTCTAAAAACCTCCCTCTAGGCAGGTCTGTGGTCTCTGCCCCACTGAACTCCGTGACCTTGTAGTTGGCCAGAACAGGGCAAGGCCACTGCCTCAGGAGTCCCGAATGAACTCTTTCATTGTTGGCTTCCATTCCCTCAGCAGCTCAGCTGGGTTAGGTGTCATCTGAAACTTACAGGGATAAGTACTCTGAGGTTCCTTCTGGATATGAACCCCAATCCAAACCCCCCTTTAGCGAGCTGCAAAGTTACAGGCACAAAGACTAGGAAGTAATTTGCAGCACAGATGAAACAGGGTCTGTCCAAGTTAGGAGGCCCAGGTTTTAATTTCAGCTCCGTCAAGAATATGCCATATAGTCTTGGGCGTCCATCTCCCCATGTGTAACACATTCCAAGAGGACTGCAGAGCAGCCCTGTGATTTTCAAATTGTCTTTCAGTCTACTCTCTCGGAGAGCTGTGTCCCCCTCCACTGTCTGCAACTAAGCGCGCGAGTTTGGGGAGCTGTCGGGTGCTGGCTGGGGAGCGTGCACAGTAGTATTTGCTCACCACATGCTTACACCGCTCACACCTGACCATGCAGCACCACTGGAATTTGCAGTTGCAGCTGCTGATGGCCTCCACTCTCCTCTCTTCCACCTGCAGGCCGCACTCGGTGCACAGGCGCCCGCAGCTGCGTTGCTCCCTTCCTGAGGCGTTGTGGCTACTCTGCCGACATTCCCGACCCTCTGTGCCATGGACGCCCAGGCTGGAATTGCGGGTACAGTAATCTGGCGATTCCTCTAAAAAGATGAGCTCGGCCTCTGCACTAGGAAGGAAGGCCTCAGCGGGTGTCCAGTGGCCCTCGGCACTGTTCCCAGCTCTTAGCTGCCGCTTGTCCATCTCCATTTTCAGTGCCCGGCTGTACTTGGCCTTCAGATAGTCCCCCATCGTCCGGAAGTCGGCCAGCTGCAGCCAGCACGTCTGGACGCTGCAGCTCCCCGAGATGCCGTGACATTTGCAGGTCCTCTTCATGGTGGCTCTCACTGCCTTCGGAAGAAAAGAGAAACAAAAGAGAGAACAGCTCTGGGTAGGGAGATCAAAGGCTAGCAGTTAAATGTAATATTTTAGAGTTGTTCTTCTTAACTTTGGAAGAACATCGGAATTACTGGGGAGGCCGGCAAAAAGTATTTCTTCCCAGGCTTACGTCAGATCTTCTCAATCAGAACGTTCAGGGATTTAAAGACCTGGTGTTGCTGATTATAAAGCTCCCCTGGGTTATCCTTGTGGAAAGCCAGGCAAGTGTTGAGAAGGTTACCTAGGCTCAAGGCCCAACGTCATCACTCACGGAGCCTTTTTCTTTCTCTGCCCATTGGAATAAAATGATCAGAAAGGCCTTCATAAATTGAAAAGGAAAATGTGGTGTCTGGCAGTGTTATCATCTTGAAGCTAGGGGCTAGAGTGTTCTGGGGTTTGGAGTGTCCTCTGGGCCCTCTCCCAGAGGCAGGGAAGCTCTGGGGGTCTGAATCTCTGACCCTAGGTGATCACCAATGGGTCTAACTGCCTTGAAGACCTCTTCCCCTCACCCCGGGCAACCAGGACACGTAGGTATAGGTTCACAGGGAAATTTCCATGCTCTTAGCTCTAAACCTAACTTTCCTCCAGATTTGGGTTCAGAACACCCCAGGGATTGCTACCCAGCAGAAATCTTGGGGGAGAGCAGACCCTCCAGAGAAACCTAGATCCATCCCAATCCCTTGAAGCCCCGACAGAACTTAGAACACAGGTTGGATAGAACCTTGTTAATTTCCTAGAACATGCAGTTGACATGATTAAAATTTAGGTGATGGAAGCAAGGCCTTTGTTCTGTATTGTTCTGTGTTCTCAGAAACCTGCCCGTGGAAGAGGCCAGCACATAAGGTTTAGTGATGAGATGAGGCCAGAATATGAGTTCACTGCCTGGTTCTGATGCTTATTAGACTGTCTTAGCCAAACCACTTGGCTCATCCCTAAGTGGCTTTGTCATCCAGAGGATGGGGTGCCATTGCAGTCCTGGTGGGCGCTGCGGGGATGAAACACACGCGTGAGACACAGTCTCGCTGAGTTGAGAAGTGCTGGGCGGGTGGGAGGCTGTCATCAGTAGTGAGCCTGGTGGCTCCTGTCACAGCTCCACCTACCAGTCGGCCTGCTCTGTTGTTGTGAAGATTCACCAGGGCTCTGGCATCCCTTCCCTCCTCCAGGCTGTCCACAAAAAGTTTGGAGATCCTTTCCCCAAATTCCACATTGTCACTGCATCCTCCCCAGATCCAGCCATGGCCCCCTACACATAAGAAAAGAGTAAGTTCTGCATATGGCTCCCTGCTAAGTCCTGGGGAAGAGTCAAGGTCATTTGGACAGACGTATCCAACCATCTCCAAGGGCCTCAGCAGCATGTAAAGCTACAGCTGAAGACAAGACGGAAAAGAAGGTGCTCGGGTGGGTGGGAGTCCTGTTCCCAGCCCCAGCCCTCAGGCACTTCCAGCTCTATTCCCACAGTAAAGGTAGGCACCCTGGGGCTGGCCGAGACATCTCAAAGGTTCATGGCCGCTCAAACATTCTGGAATTCCACGCTGTTATCTTACAGTAGTCTTGTCAGAGCTACCTCCTCTCTCACCAGTGACAAATCTGAGTAAGTCTCTCAGGTGGTGTGCAAATAATCGAGTAGCTCTGGATTATGGACCAGCCACTCTAAGCCTGCAGCAGGAGGGTTACTTTAAACTCTCTGCAGCCTTCTCTCTCCTAGGCGCCTTGCTGTTTGTAGAGCGCAGTGCTCCCTGCCCATCCTGGGGTCGCGGACTCAGGCTCAGCTCGCGGGGGAGTGCAGGCGCGGAAGCTCCCGCCAGTGGAGTCCCCGCCGGAGTGCCGGGCTGGGAAGGCGCTGTGCCCTCGGCCTTTCCCTGGGAGCCTTGGGCCTGCATTCAGCTCTTGTCCCTCTCCTCTTCCATCCCTATCAGAGAGCACAACTTGCCTGTTTTTCCCTTTTTTGACTCATCACAGCCACAGTTCTCGAAGTCGCCCATGCTGCAGTTCTTGGTGATGGTGTACATGACTCCGGCAGAGCTGATAGCGTGAATGAAGGACGTCTCCCTGGTGGCTTTGGAGAGAGAGAGAGAGGGGGCTGGGGCCTTGGTGACCCAAAGCGGAGCCATGTCTCTCCCTGGCCCCCACCCCCTCGGGTTGAAGGGATGCTCTGCTACCCGAGGGAACAGCGCACGCGTGTCTGTCCAGAGCCAGTTCTTCGTCCAGGCAGGAACGGGCATCCCCACGCTACAGACGGGCAGGCCGAGGCCACGCCCCTCCCCGGCTGCGCGGTGCGGCTGCAACGAGGACGTCCAGCCTCGGCCCCTCTCTGTCCACCGACCGCTGCTTCCGGGCCTCCGGCAGTGAGGTGGCAGGGCCGGGGGGCTGGCTTAGGAAAGAGAGGAGGCCCTTTTCTTCCTTCCGGCAGGAAGCTGGAGCCACGTGACGGCCATCACGACCGGGGCGCGCGCACTCCTATCTTCTATCTTAAATTCTTCAAGAACGCTGCCCCTTCATCTCCACACCCCCGCCCCACACTTCCCCACGAGAAGGTACTTCTTTTTGTCCCCATTTTTGTGCCCTTGCCCGCAACCCTTCTTACGCAACTTTTAATTGTTTCTACATAAAAGACTTTTATGCAAACTACTACACATGATTATAAACAACTGCACAGGTGTGCTCGTACACACACGCCTGCCCACCACCACCACCACGTCCGCAGGCACGGCTCAACATCATCTCTCAGCTTCTCTGCTGTTGGGATTTTTGGACAACTGGGCAGATGGGAAACTCCCTCAGGGGCCTCAAACACAGACCTCTTTCCCCGTTTTTAATTCATGCAAATCAGTGCAAGATAGGTATGTACACACAAACTCTTAGAAGACAACATAGGCAAAAATCTCCTGAATATAAGCATGAGAAACTTCTTCCTGAAAGCATTTCCTCGAGCAAGGGAAACAAAAGCAAAAATGAACTCATGGGACTACATCAAACTAAAAGCTTCTGTACGGCAAAGGACACCATCAACAGAACAAAAAGGCATCCTACAGTATGGGAGAATATATTTGTAAATGACATATCTGACAAGGGGTTAACAGCCAAAATATAGAACTCAAACACCTCAACACCCAAAAAGCCAATAACCCCATTAAAAAATGGGCAGAGGATATGAAGAGACAATTCTCCAGAGAAGAAATTCAGATGACCAACAGACACGTGAAAAGATGCTCCATATCACTAATCATCAGGGAAATGCAAATTAAAACCACAATGAGATATCACTCACACCAGTTAGGATGGCCACCATCCAAAAGACTAAGAACAACAAATGCTGGCGAGGATGCGGAGAAAGGGGAACCCTCCTACACTGCTGGTGGGAATGTAAGCTAGTTCAACCATTGTGGAAAGCAATGTGGAGGTTCCTCAAAAAACTAAAAATAGAAATACCATTTGACCCAGGGATCCCACTCCTTGGAATTTACCCAAAGAATACTTCTCAGATTCAAAAAGACATATGCACCCCTAATGTTTATTGCAGCACTATTTACAATAGCCAAGATATGGAAGCAACCTAAGTGTCCATCAGTAGATGAATGGATAAAGAAGATGTGGTATATATACACAATGGAATACTATTCAGCCATAATAAAGAAACAAATCCTACCATTTGTAACAACATGGATGGAGCTGGAGGATACTATGCTCAGTGAAATAAGCCAGGTGGAGAAAGACAAGTGCCAAATGATTTCCCTCATTTGTAGAGTATAACAACGAAGCAAAATTGAAGGAACAAAACAGCAGCAGACTCACAGACTCCAAGAAGGGACTAGTGGTTACCAAAGGGGAGGGGTGTGGGAAGGTGGGTGGGGAGGGAGGGAGAAGGGGATTGAGGAGTATTATGTTTTGTACTCATAGTGTGGGGGGATCATGGGAAAACAGTGTAGCACAGAGAAGGCAAACTGAATCTGTGGCATCTTACTACACCCAAGGACAGTGACTTCATTGGGGTATGGGTGGGGACTTGATAATATGGGTAAAAGTAGTCACCACATTGTTTTTTCATGTGAAACCTTCATAAGAGTATATCAATAATACCTTAATAAAAAAAGATAAGTACGTACAAAGACACAAATATAGGCATGCATTAAAAAAATAGAGTCAATTATTACATTTGTATAGAGATACCTCTGTATTCACCTCATCTGACCCTGAACAGAGCTGGGCTTATGGACCCCAGGATGATGCTGGGCTGAGAGGAGGGAAGTAGTCCACTCAAGGTCACAAGCAACGAAGTGGTGGGTCAGCAGGTCACTGCTAACTTTTTCATTCCACTGTGCACATATATGTTACACATACACACATGCTGTAAGCCTGTTTCCATTACACATGCCCCCTTGTGCAGGTGCACAAACTTACCACTTCTCATCCTGTTGTGAGTAGAGAGCTGGAGCGCGTTTTCGGGGCAGTTCCAGCGTTCCCAGGCAAACTGGAACTTACACTCCTCGATGCCACTCTGGGCGCCCAGGGCCACGCTGGCAGTGTAGGTCAGATAGGCCTGGCAAAGGGAAGAGGCCTGTCAGCTTCAGCCCTGGCTCAGGTCAGGTCAGCCGGGGAGGGGGGCGCAGGCAGGGCTCAATGGGTAGGCTCTCCAGTAGGGAGCAGTCAGGGCTTCCTCTGGGCGGGACTCCTGGCACTACTTCCCCCCTCCTCTCCTTCCCCAGAAGAGCTCCCTTAGGAACACTGAAGGGTTAAAAACAGGAGCCGGAAACCATCCTACCTTGGGACCTGTTATCAGGAAATTGTTCACTGACCTACCAAAAGAGAAAAAGCAATGCAGTGGTGACTGAGGTGAGCTAATGGGAGCTTCCTTGGCAGGGAGGGTGGGGCAGGGGAAAGGACTCACCAGGCAGAGGCACTGAGGGTGGCACAGCAAATGCCCACAGCCACCCTGAGCATAAACAGGTCCCCCATGGCTCTGTCCACCCCAGGGGACAAGGTCCAGCCCAGGGTCAACTCCAGAGAAGTGAGGACAGGGCAGGTTCTTTCTCAGTATTTATGTGGGGAAATTCTGAATGGCCAAGGGAGAAAAATCAACAGCACTTCTCATTTGTCCCTCCCTGGCAGGGCTGCAGGAGCCACTGACCCAATGGGGGGCCAGGGAGGAGGGCTCAGCCCCAGGCCTCCAGGGAAAGCCCCGCCTCACCCCGCCCCACCAGCCCTTCTTCCCTCCCAGGCTGTCCGGGGGGCTGAAGCCTTTCCCCACACTCGAGGTTTCTTTCCTCTATGTCAGACTTCTGTCTTTTCTGGTTGGAGGGCCTATTTCTCAGAATCTTGTAGCCCAGAGCTGGCAAGATTCCTAACTCTGAGGGTTACCTGTCACCTGGATTAGGGTTTACTAGGGTTACTGAGGGTTACCAGGTCACCTGTCCCTCAGGAGCTACCGTGTCCTCATCTGTCAGGGAGACCCCACTCCTTGCCTTGCCTTCTTCCGCAAGGTGTTTACAGTTATAGAGGGATTCTGTGGAGGGACCTCTCCTACTCGCTTTATCAAAATAAGAGAGGGCACCGTTCCTACCTCTTCCTTGGAATCATGGGGCCATGAAGCAGAAACACTTCCAACCCCATCTCTGCAACAGGCCCTCCTACACATTCTGCCCCAGTACGTTAGGGTAAATGTCCTCCATTCCTAGAGGGTCTATCATTTTGTATTTGAGGGTTTGATGTCCGGTTTGTTGACTGCTTGTATCTGCGAAAATCAGACTTTGGGCCCCCAGGGTTATATTTAAGAAGACTGATGCACTTCTGACACTGCTTTGTGGCTAGGAATTTTTTGTTTGTTGCTCCTTAGGCAGGAATCTGTCTTTTAGACTCACTTTGTATTCTTAGGGCTTAAGAAGATGCTTAGATGAGTGTACAAATGAATGAAAGAAGAAATGAATAAAAGAACTTGGGGCAGTAGGTGGCGCTGGGGACTACAGCGAAGGGGTGGTGATCTCTGGCTGGCCAAGAGGGTTGTGGAAGGCAGGCTGGAGAGATGGAAAGGAAAGCACAGACAGGAAGTCACGGTCCTGATTTACTACCTGTGACCGTCAATACCCAGATCACTTCCCAGCACCCTGGACCTGGTTTGGATGAGAAAGGGAGCTCAGACATCCCCCTATCAAAGGAGTTCCAGGGCCAAGGAGTCCCCAGGCCTTCAGAGGACAGCGCACCCAAGGTGTGGGCTAGCACTGGTGTTGTTCTGCAAGATACATTTCTGGGACTAAGTACGGAAATGAAAGTGTTTTGAAATTTGTACAGCAATTTGTCAGAGTAATTTTGGATATGCTGAATCTAATAATAAGACATTTGGTTTCCTATTTTGTATGTCTTTTTCTGTTTTGTTTTTTCTAGGAGGGTGGGTGTGAACGTCAAATGCAATATGTCCTTAACAGACTAAAGCTCTACTTCTCAGCAAGCTCTCTTCCTCTGCTTGTTTGTGGGTATCTCTCCTTGGTAAAAAGAGGTGTCCCAGACTTGAGTCATTTGGGAAAAGACCACTGAGTTTGCCTCTGTGGCCTTTTCTGTTTTCTACTTTTCTCAATCCGGAATCTAATGTTTAACATTCACTTCTTAAGACAGAAGGGTTTATTTCCATGCCACTCACTGTGGGGTCAGAACATGGTTAACATTAGCCCAAGAGATTCCCCCAAACCCTTTGAAAGAGTTTTAGGAGTGACTTCACATTCACTTCCTGTGTATGAGTGATGGGGTCTTCTTCTGTGTCCCCGATAGCATCTGGCATTTAGTTGGTATGCCATAAAAATATTCTTTTATTTTCTAGGAAGCGGAGGGTAAGTAGTGAGCTCTTTGTGGGCATACTTTGTGCATGCTCCTGCTCAGATTCTCTAAAGATCATGTAATTTCTCTAAAAGGATTTTAGAATGTTAAGGCCTCTGCTCCCGGTACTGGATCCCTGGGCTCTGGCCACTCATTTGCTGTGTTACCTTGTATTTACTACCACCCAGACTCCGTGTCTTCACCTGTGAAATGAAGGAGTGGGGTTGAACACTAAATGACCTCTAAAGACTTTCCCAGCTCTTTTGCATGCTGTATTCCTCCTTTTAAGACTTCCACAATTTATTGATCCCAGAGGTGATTGATTGTAGGCCAGAAGTGGGGAAGTCTTGTCTTCCCTGGTTGTCAGCATGGAATCGTCTTGTTTATCTTTAAACCTTTCAGTTGCTATCAGGGTAGGCCTGTGAGATGGATATCTGGGGGACAACCACCACCTTCTTCAGAGTCCTTTAGGGCTCTGTCGACGTAAGACCCCATTGCTGGACTGATCACACGGACAGAGGGTCTCCAGGAAGGAGAGAAGAGTCAGAGACAGGCATTCCGCACTGGAGTCTACAAATCCTTTGCAGCCAACCTGTGCGTCCATTTCCTTAACCCCAGCTCTATTGTCTCATTCGTTTTTGAGCGATGATCCAATTCTTGGTTTCTGTCCCAGGAATGAAAGTTTGAAACTGAAGACCAGAGCAAAAGATGACAGTGGAGGTAGAGCAGGTCTTTGACAAGACGGGACCAGTAGTGTATCTGACCCAGTGGTGTGCCGGAGGATGTTCAACGGTAGCTTTGGTGCGATGGAGCCACGCTCGGCCATGTTTGCTGAGCTTTGTGGGGCAAATACTCCCACTACGGCCAATTATCAACCTACCAGTGTGGACCTGAGAGACAATGAACAGTAGCACATTATTATACAGTATTTCTATCATACAGGTAGAATAGATGTAAATAACCTTGAGAATGTAGATAATGGCAAAAGATTGTAAATATTAGGACATGATGAATTTTCAGTATTTGTTGTCCTTGTTTTTAATATAATTTATTTAACTGTAAGATAACATAATTTAATTTTTAAGGATGACTGTGTTTAACAACCAGTTTGCAAAATATCTGAAAATTTAATTATTGGCTCTCGGAACCAGGATAAGCCATCTCCCAGCAGACCACTGGGGCCCTGTTTCTCCCTCTAGTGCACTGGGAGGTAAAGTGCAAGAGGTTTCTCTGTGGAACTTAACATCAAATGTTTGTCTGTTCCAGTTACATACAAGGCTTTAAACCTTGCTGAGTCAAAGGTCTTGCTACCTGCCCTCAAGGGACTTAGTATCTAGTAAAGAGGAAGTGAGGAGTGTATCTAACTACAATGTAGGGCAGAATGTGGAATACAGTATAACTGCATGTACCTCTGGAAAGGCACTCACGGAACTAGACAGGAAGAAGGACCACATAACCCTCATGTCCCTTCCACCTCGAATGTTCCAGGATGTTGAGAGTCCAGGAGTCCCAGGGAAGCACTGGGGGCTGTAGTCAATGAGAAGTAAGCCAGAGTCACCCTCGCTGTGTCCAACTTAGGGAAATTTAGAGGCCATTCACGGAACAGTGTGTCTAAGCTAGAGGGTCCCACTTTATAAGGAGGTTGATGAGGCCCAGAGGGAGAGGACTCACTCAGGGTCACACAGTGAGTTTGGACCAAGGGAGCCTGGGTCCTACCATTCTGGTTTGCCCAGAACTGAGCCATTTCCCAGGCTGTGACAGTTTCACTACTTAACCCAGGACCGTCTTGGGCAAACGGGATGGTCGGTCATTGTACAATGGTGATGGTATGCATTCCAGGCCAATGCTTCTTTCGCTCCACTAAACTCCCCAAATCTCTGGTTTCCTCATATTTCCTTTCTAGGCTCCTTCCAGGGCTCTGAGCTTCAGGGGCTGCTTAGACTATGGAGCAAGTTGGGAAAGAGGGGGGAAGTGGAAGGGTGAAGAAAGGGCAGAGGTGGCTGGAGAATGCCAGAAGAGAAAGAGATAGAATTTCTGACGTTTTACACTCCTCTGCTAATTAGATAAGGGGGGTGAAGAGGGGGGACAGTGAGTCTCTGCGCATATTCTTCTGAGCTGTGACACTGAGCAGAGCTCAGTGATTTCCAGTCTCTGGTCTCTACCCCTCCTGCCTGGAAGTTTGTCTCTTACCACCCCCTGGGGATACCAAGCTCCCAGTCCAAATGCCACAGCTGCTTGAGCGCCTCACCCTCCCTTTGACACCCCCCCCCCCCAGTTTAGCCTCAATGGCTTGCAAACTTCCTCAACAATATGCTCAGGGAAAGGAGAGGAGAATACTTCAGTTTCCCCTTTCAGATCCAGGGTTCCAAGTATGGGGAAGAAAATAGGAGGACCTTTTCTGTGTGGAAAATGGGAGCAGTTGGGGTTCTGTTGAACACATGGGCCTGTGAGGTCTGGGGCACATTAGAGGGGATCAATCTGCAAGCCATGACTAGATCGGTTTCATGTTTGAAGATGTATTTCCTCCATCAATCCAGAAGTCCCTAGGCCTTGTCAATTCTAACCAAAAAGAGATCTCTCCAAAGATAGCAGCATACTTCTCCAGTCAGACTGAGGTGCCCAGAGAGCGGAAGCTACATCCTCATCATTTGCCTAGGAAGGTTTGGAGCTGGAGGAGCTCATCCTAGGAGAGACTTCAGTTGGCTAAAACTCCTTAATTCTATTTTTTATTGTATCACTGCTCTGAACTCCCATCTCTGGCCACTGGATAGTACAAAGAAGTTCCCAATTAATGTTTCTTGATTGATTGTTGGGGAAGAAAGTATGGAGACAATTGTGGGATTTTATTAGTTTTTGGAGAAATATGCATCCATCTATCCATTTGTTCATTCTAAAAATGTTTACCTACCAAGTTCAGGACAGTACTCAACTTATGCATCTAAGATGAATTATCCTTAATTGATGTTTTGATCCCGGAGGAGCTCTCAGTCTGGCCTGAGAAAGAGAAGCTTAAACAGTTCATAACAATACAGTGAGATAAAGAACTCTGGAAAGGTTGGAAAGGGAGTGAGGATGAGGAAATGTCCTAAAAGAGGGTTTCTGGTAGAGATCTGCCATCTGGTGGCAGAGATTGGTACAACAGGCTCTTTATTGCTCTAATGTAGGATTCAGTACTGCAATTTCAGCCTTTTTGAGTTCCTGCCTAATGGGTAGCCAGCCCAGTGGTTGGCACTGTGGTGTGTACATAGCAAAGCTTCTAAGATGGTCTTTGTCCTTGCAAAACTTGCAGCGTGCTTGTGGACAGAAGGCACAATTGAGAAACCAAACAACAAATATTTGATGTGCACACAGGAACAAACGAGCTTTAAAAAAGGATGGTAAGTGATTCATATTTGTCACTAAAAAAAATTAAACAGAAATACATAGTGTAAAAAATGAGAGTCTTCCACATCCCACTCCCTCCCTGTAAGTAACCATTATGAACAGTTTAGTGTGGTTTCTTTTCTCTGAATATACAAATGTATATATATATATTTAAATAGGATTATGCTGTCGTTCCTCAATTTGGTTTTTAAACTTTATATCATGGACCCCTTTCTGTGACACTACATATCTAATATACCTTATTTTTTCTTCTTAATTTTTATATCAAATCAAAATTTAGTATGCTCATAAGAGTTAGTAGTTCTTTAAGGTTTGTTAAGAAAAACAGCAGCCCCCTTCGACTATACCCCCATTTTCCTCTCAAGTAACAGCTTTCCATTCTTTTATCAAATGCTATTAGTATTGACTCCATATTTCTAAAAAACCTATTTATTGATTTTTTTCATTTTTAGGTATTATCTGTTGACTTCCTACAATGGAGGACGAGGATTTGCCTCTCTTTTCTCCCACCCACCAAACACAAATGCATCTTTCTCATCCTTCCATCTCCCAATATAGTTAAGTTGTAATTTTATTTAGGTCAATATTCAGTGTTTACATTATGATCATGTAAATACTATTCAGAGGAGAGTTATGTAGGAAACCAGGGTTCTTTTTTCCCTACAAGTCTTTCTGTTTTCCCTGGAATGAGTAGTTATATTTTCTTTTGTTGTTTGCTTAGTTTTCTGGGTAGTTATCACCCCAAACACTGTAACCCCAAACGTTGCCACTTATCTAAAACACCGCTTAAGACATTTAGCTCTCAGACCAGCTCCAATCTGGCCTAGTTATTCTCTGTGTACTGCACAGCTGTAATCTTGTACCTTCTTTCACCATCAAGATGGGGTTCATTTTGCTTCTCTGCTTTTTTACATATCCTGTTCCTTAAATCTTATGTCTTTCTATCTCTGTTTCCTCCCTCATTTTGGTAGGTGAAGTATTTCAGTAGCTTGCTGAGAAAGGGTGCACAGGAAGCAAATTTTCTGGGACTTCACATGTCTAAAATTCTTTATTCTACTCTTACTTGATTTATATTTTTTCAAGTTTTTAAATTAATATTTTGATAGGGTATTAGTTTCCCATGTTGGTGTTGACAAATCTTATGCCATTTTGGATGCTGGTCTTTTATAGGTTACCTGTACTTCTCCCCCTCCATAGGAAGCTTTTAAAAACTTACCTTTAGCCCCAGCATGCTGAAATTTCACAATGATGTAGCTTTGGTTTAGAACTTCTTCATTTCTTGTGTTTAGTACTCATGGACTCTTTTGATCTATAATCATAGGTCTTTTTTTTCAGTTTATGGTTACTTTTACTATTATTATTATTATTATTTTATTTTGGTATCATTAATCTACAGTTACATGTGCAACATTATGGTTACTAAACTCCCCTCTTCATCAGGTCCCCCCCACCAACCCCATTACAGTCACTGTCCATCAGCGTAGTGAGATGCTGCAATATCACTACTCGTCTTTTCTGAGTTGTACAGCCCTCCCCACGCCCCCCAACATTACGCCTGCTAATCATAAAGCCCCTTTTTCCCCCTTGTCCCTCCCTTCCCACTCATCTTCCCCAGTCCCTTTCCCTTTGGTAACTATTAGTCCATTCTTGGGTTCTGTGAGTCTGCTGCTATTTTTTTCTTTGTTCTTATACTCCACATATGAGTGAAATCATTTGATACTTGTCTTTTTCGGCTTGGCTTATTTCACTGAGCATAATACCTTCTAGCTCCTTCCATGTTGTTGCAAATGGTAGGATTTGTTTTCTTCTTATGGCTGAATAATATTCCATTGTGTATATGTACCACCTCTTCTTTATCCATTCATCTACTGATGGACACTTAGGTTGCTTCCATTCCTTGGCTATTGTAAATAGTGCTGTGATAAACATAGCGGTGCATCTGTCTTTTTGAAACTGGGCTGCTGCATTCTTAGGGTAAATTCCTAGGAGTGGAATTCCTGGGTCAAATGGTATTTCTATTTTGAGTTTTTTGAGGAACCTCCATACTGCTTTCTACAATGGTTGAACTAATTTGCATTCCCACCAGCGGTGTAGGAGGATTCCCCTTTCTCCACATCCTCACCAACATTTGTTGCTGTTTGTGTTTTGGATGTTGGCCATCCTTACTGGTGTGAGGTGATATCTCATTGTGGTTTTAATTTGCATTTCTCCAATGATTAGCAATGTGGAGCATCTTTTCATGTGCCTGTTGGCTATCTGAATTTCTTCTTTGGAGAAGGGTCTATGTCCTCTGCCCATTTCTTAATTGGATTATTTGCTTTTTGTTTGTTAAGGTGCATGAGTTCTTTATATATTTTGGATGTCAACCCCTTATCGGATACATCATTTATGAATATATTCTCCCGTACTGTAGGGTGTCTTTTTGTTCTACTGATGGTGTCCTTTGCTGTACAGAAGTTTTGCAGCTTGATATAGTCCCACTTGTTCATTTTTGCTTTTGTTTCCCTTGCCCGGGGAGATATGCTCATGAAGAAGTCGCTCATGTTTATGTCCAAGAGATTTTTGTCTATGTTTTTTTCTAAGAGTTTTATGGTTTCATGACTTACATTCAGGTCTTTGATCCATTTTGAGTTTACTTTTGTGTATGGGGTTAGACAGTAGTCCAGTTTCATTCTTTTACATGTAGCTGTCCAGTTTTGCCAACACCAGCTCCTGAAGAGGCTGTCATCTACCCATTGTATATCCAAGGCTCCTTTATCATATATTAATTGACCATATATGTTTGGGTTAATGTTTGGATTTTCTATTCTGTTCCACTGGTCTGTGGGTCTGTTTTTGTGCCAATACCAAATTGTCTTGATTACTGTGGCTTTGTAGTAGAGCTTGAAGTCGGGGAGCGTAATTCCCCCTGTTTTATTCCTCCTTCTCAGGATTGCTTTGGCTATTCGGGGTCTTTTGTGGTTCCATATGAATTTTAGAATTGTTTGTTCCAGTTCATTGAAGAAAGCTGTTGGTAGTTTGATAGGGATTGCATTGAATCTGTAGATTGCTTTAGGTAGTATAGCCATTTGACAATATTTATTCTTCCTAGCCAAGAGCATGGGATGCATTTCCATTTGTTAGTGTCCTCTTTAATTTCTCTTAGGAGTGTCTTGTAGTTTTCAGAGTACAGGTCTTTCACTTCCTTCGTTAGGTTTATTCCTAGGTATTTTATTCTTTTGATGCAATTGTGAATGGAATTGTTTTTCTGATTTCTCTTTCTGTTAGCTCATCGTTAGTGTATAGGAAAGCAACAGATTTCTGTGTGTTAATTTTGTATCCTGCAACTTTGCTGAATTCAGATATTAGTTCTAGTAGTTTTGGAGTGGAGTCTTTAGGGATTTTTATGTACAATATCAGGTCATCTGCAAATAGTGACTAAACATAGGTCTTTTTGTTATGGTAAGCTTTCTTGTATTCCTTCTTTGAAAATTTCTCTCCCTTCATTTTCTGTGTCCCCTTTTTCTACATTTGTGTGTGTGTGCGTGTGAACTCCTGGACTGATCCTCTCATCAGATCTCTTCTTTCCTATTTTCTATCTCATTAAAAAAGTTAATTTTGTTGTCCTATTACCTAGGAGAATTCCCCAACTTAATCTTCAGGACTTTATATTAATTTTTTAAATTTATGCATCAAAATTTTTTTTATTGTTACCAAAACATACACAACTGAATTTTTTCATGAGGATGGCTCAGATAAATCCAAACTGAAGTACATTCTTTTTTTTTTGCTTTTAACTTTTTTTAAAATATAATTTATTTTATTATCATTGATTTACAATTACTTTTTTTTTCAGTTCCCATCTTTTTTTTAATATAATTTATTTTATTATCATTAATTTACAATTACATGTGCAATATTACGATTATTAAACTACCCCTTCATCAGGTCCCCCCCACCAACCCCATTACAGTCACTGTCCATCAGCGTAGTGAGATGCTATAGAATCACTACTTGTCTTCTCTGGGTTGTACTGCCCTCCCCGTGCCCCCCCAACATTACATCTGCTAATCGTAATGCCCCTTTTTCCCTCTTATCCCTCCTTTCCCACCCATTTTCCCCAGTCCCTTTCCCTTTGGTAACTATTAGTCCGTTCTTAGGTTCTGTGAGTCTGCTGCTGTTTTGTTCCTTCAGTATTTTTTCTTTGTTCTTATACTCCACATATGAGTGAAATCATTTGATACTTGTCTTTTTCGGCTTGCTTATTTCACTGAGCATAATACCCTCTAGCTCCATCCATGTTGTTGCAAATGGTAGGATTTGTTTTCTTCTTATGGCTGAATAATATTCCATTGTGTATATGTACCACCTCTTCTTTATCCATTCATCTACTGATGGACACTTAGGTTGCTTCCATTTCTTGGCTATTGTAAATAGTGCTGCGATAAACATAGGGGTGCATCTGTCTTTTTCAAATTGGGCTGCTGCATTCTTGGGGTAAATTCCTAGGAGTGGAATTCCTGGGTCAAATGGTATTTCTATTTTGAGTCTTTTGAAGAACCTCCATACTGCTTTCCACAATGGTTGAACTAATTTGCAGTCCCACCAGCAGTGTAGGAGGGTTCCCTTTTCTCCACATCCTCGCCAACATTTGTTGTTGTTTGTGTTTTGGATGTTGGCCATCCTCACTGGTGTGAGGTGATATCTCATTGTGGTTTTAATCTGCATTTCTCTGATGATTAGCGATGTGGAGCATCTTTTCATGTGCCTGTTGGCCATCTGAATTTCTTCTTTGGAGAAGTGTCTATTCATGTCCTCTGCCCATTTCTTAATTGGATTATTTGCTTTCTGTTTGTTAAGGTGCATGAGTTCTTTATATATTTTGGATGTCAACCCTTTATCAGATACGTTTTTTATGAATATATTCTCCCATACTGTAGGATGTCTTTTTGTTCTACTGATGGTGTCCTTTGCTGTACAGAAGCTTTTCAGCTTGATATAGTCCCACTTGTTCATTTTTGCTTTTGTTTCCCTTGCCCGGGAGATATGTTCATGAAGAAGTTGCTCATGTTTATGTCCAAGAGATTTTTGCCTATGTTTTTTTCTAAGAGTTTTATGGTTTCATGACTTACATTCAGGTCTTTGATCCACTTTGAGTTTACCTTTGTGTATGGGGCTAGGCAGTAGTCCAGTTTCATTCTCTTACATGTAGCTGTCCAGTTTTTCCAACACCAGCTGCTGAAGAGGCTGTCATCTCCCCATTGTATATCCAAGGCTCCTTTATCAAATATTAATTGACTGTATATGTTTGGGTTAATGTTTGGATTTTCTATTCTGTTCTACTGGTCTGTGGGTCTGTTTTTGTGCCAATACCAAATTGTCTTGATTACTGTGGCTTTGTAGTAGAGCTTGAAGTCAGGGAGTGTAATTCCCCCTGTTTTATTACTCCTTCTCAGGATTGAAGAGGAGAATTCTTATAGAAGGTTTATTTCATGTAAAAAGATAAAAGTTTGATGAAATCTACTTAGTGCCTCCGGAACCTTGTTATACGAAATGTCACCACTGACATGGCACTGATTTTATGCAATGTCCAGTGCAAATCGCACATCTGGAGGGAAAATGATAATGAAACACTTGACCTTTTGTTATTAGTCCTAATTCCACCCAGAAAGAGTTAGTACAGTTCTTTTCATTAGTAAACCTTGTTGCTACAGAGATATACATTGGTGTATTTAATTTGCTTTTATTTGAAGTCTGCACTTGGGTCTCATTGACATATCTGTGACATCTGGTGTCTGATTCTTCAGGGACCCCCCCATTCTGTGACCAGTTTACACCATCTTTAGGGCATAAAGAAACACGGAAGAGTGGAGTTGGCCAATGTGGATTTTTCTGCTTTCTTTACACTTACATGGTCCATGTATATAAAATGGAAATTGGCCAAGGAAATAGGATTGCTGTCATCTGGGTGAATACATCTCAGGCTCCCCAGGGAGTAAAGATGAGAATGTCCTATTGCTTTCTGACTAATGTGATAGAGGAGGTAAAAGAGGGAAGGAAGAGGAGAAGGCAAAGCATATGATAAAATCAAATATGTGCTAATGTTTTATTTTCTTTTCCTGGAAATGGGTACCTGAATGCCAAATTTTCCTGTGTCCTGTGAAAGCCTTTATTGGTTTCTGAGATCCCTTGCCAAATTTATTTCAATCATCTGTAGCCTACACAGTGGAAATGCTTCAAACACATATATAAGATAATTTAAGCCTGTAAATATTCCATTTTAATTACTCAGAACAAGTATTTCACATTTTCTCTTTGGTCCAACACCATGGGCTGTATTAAACACCACTGATAATACTGAGAAAGACTGGGTTAGCATTTAATTGTGAGACCTTGTGAGGACTTTCCTGGAGGAGCATGAAAGGTGTCTTCAGAACTGCTTCCCTTCTACATTTCCTGTTTAATGTGGAATTTCAGAAATACAGTTTATGTAGGGTTTGACAAAGTGACGTGTCAAGTAGCCACCATTTCAATTCTGTTTAGTCTAAGTATCTGGTAACATTCCTACCCATCAATCTACTTGTGCCTTTGGGTCTCCATTGGTGTCTGGAAGAGACACTATGCTGTTGCCTTAAAGTAGCTGTTAGAAGCAAGCTTTCTGTGGTAGCTTAAGGATAGAGCCCCCCCTCCCCCCGCCACCTTTTGGTCGGGTTTTGCTGTTTTGTTTTTATTTTATGTTTTAACAAAGATTCAAGAAAGGAATGAAAGGTAATCTGCAGTTAACAAAGTTATTCCATTAAATGTATTAATATAGCTGTTAGGGACCTCGCTCTCTAAAGGCAGCAAGAATTAGCTTTAATTCTTAACATGAACAATTTATGACCATTTTAAGATGTATGAGAGTTTTATTTCAGCTACTTGTGAAGAATTGTTTAGTAGTAGATTTTGTCAGATTTTAGATAACTGACTTCCAGTTGGACTGCAGACAAATCCCCATTTGTCTCAGAATTGTTTCCCCCGGACTCTGGGGAAAGAGCCTCTTCTACCTTCCCACTTACCTGAAGGCTGTTGGGTGTGTTTAGGCTGGGGAACTGCAGGCTGTGGTCAGGTGTGGGTCAGAGCAGACTGGGGAGCAGGATCAGTGGCAGGGACCCTGGGGGAATGTGCTTATCTTATGCCTTGTGTAGGGGGGTTAAGAGGAAAACAGGAGTTTATCCATCAGCTGGTGTGCTGGTAGTTAAGTGTAAGATACCTGGGACTGTCATTTACTCACCATAATCTGAAATCTCTTTCCTTCTAAGTTGGCCTTGGGGTATTTACGGCCACCTTTCTGTTACCCATAGAGCCAGGTGTTCCTAAGCCTTCCTGAAAAGGCTGTGTAGTAATTCGAGTGAAGAGGCAAATATACCAGGAAGTTCCTGCCAAGCCTGAAGAAGATTTGAGGTTTTTCAGATACACAGTTGGAGGCTGGAGATACATTAATATTCATATAACTTCACAGAAACATTGTGTTATTTACCAGAAAGCTGGTAAACCTGGGACCTTTGTGTTACATCTATGGGGTAGGAAAGGGAATTTAAAAGAAACAAAGGATTAAATAATCAAGCTGAGTTATCTTTTAAATTTTATTATGAAATGTTTCAGATACATAGAAAAGTATGGAGAATAATATAATGACAACCTGTGTACCCACAACTCACCTTAAACAAATAGCTTTTTGCTTTATTTACATCAGATGCATTTAAAGAAAAATAGATTACAGATCACACAAAATGTCAGTCCGTCCCCCCCGCCCCCCGCCCTTCCTGGTCCCTATTCTCAATCCCATTTCCCTGGTTCCCTCTTCCCCTGAGGGTAAAACTTTACCCTGACTTTGGATTTTGTTATTCCCATGATTATTTTCATATTTTTACTACATGTGTATGTGTCCAAAAATAATGTATAGTCCTGCTTTGCATGTTAACATTCATCTAAATGACACATTTATAATGTATTCTGCAACTTGCCTTTTTTGGCTCACCATGTTTTTAAGATTTACCCACCTGATCATGAATCTCTAATCCTTCTATTATGTTTCATTGCATGAAGAGTCCAGAAGTCTCCTTTGATAGACATATTAGGTAGTTTCTGTCTCTTTATGTTTATTATATATTCCCTCTGGAGTTTCATCCTCTCTAATTGCCAACACAGGTCAGTTGTTTTTTCTCTTTTGTTCCTGGTGAATCTTGCTAGAGAATCATGAATTTGTTAGTTGCTGTTTTGAGAGACCAGGTTTTTGATTTGTCTGACTGACTTTTTCTTAATATTCTATTTTATTAATTTCTGGTATTGGCTTCATCTTTCATTCTATTCAGGTTTACTTTTTTTTCTAATCTCTTGTGTTGATTTCTTGTTTATTTTCAATCCTATTCTCAAAAAAATATAAGCTCTAAATTCCCCTCTAAGATTCACTTTGGATTCATCCCCCACATTTTGATATATAGTGTTTAGTTACCATTTGGTCCTAAATAGTTTGTAAATTTTACTGTGGGTCTCTCTTTAACTGATGAATCGATAAGAATGTATTTAAAACTGGAGTTTTTTCAATTACTGATTTCTAATTTTGTTGCTTTGTAGTGAGAAAATGTGTTCGGTAGGAAATTCTTCAAAATTTATTGGGCTTTTGTGACTCAGTTGTGATCGGTTTATGTAAATGTTTGACGGACACTTGAAAATGTATATGCACGGCGTCATGCTCATCCATTGGCATAAGCTTATTAAGTTTCTTTGAACTATTTTCTACCCTATTTGCTTCTGTTTGTTTGGTACCTCTGTTTCTGATGAAGGTTTCTTGATGTCACCTATTATGCTTGTGGGTTTATCAATTTCTACTTGGGACCACATTTTTTTGTTGGTTTGTTTTGTTGTTAGGCTCATAAAAGTTTATGATTGTCACATCTTTTTGTTAGTTTGTTTCTTTTACTATTATGTTGGCCGTTTTCATCTTTATTTGTCTCACTTTCTATTTTCTCTGATATTTATATCTTTCACCAGTTTTCTTTCAGGTGGTGTTTGGATAATATAGTTTTTCCATCATTTTTCTTTATAAAATGTCTTTCATTATGTCTTAGGGGTGTCTCTTAAAAACAACGTATAGCTGGGTTTCAAAAACTACAGCGTGATCTGGCAAACAGGAGAGCTGTCTTAGCCATGGAAGTTTGTTTGGCTTACTTGAGCCATTCCGATTTATTTCTTTCCTTGATCTCCTTTGTCTCTTTGGTATAATATTTCTTGGTGAGAAATACAGATGCCTCCATCCAATAGTTCCAAGGAAACAGAGACTTAAGTTTACACAGTACTATGTCAAGATGCCCAAAGCAGGCGATTCATCCAACACTTAATTTGGTTTTCTCATGTGCCTGTGGAAATTAGGATAGAAATGATTCTGCAGCTGCACTAAAAGGACAGTTTAATACATTCTACTTTGTTTTATATTATTTTCCCCTTAAGTTTTCATAGAAAATAAATCTTGGGAAAGAGTTATGCCATAATTTATGCAGTACATGATTTCATACTTTCACTAAATTGAAAACTCTTCAAAGGCAGACATATTGTCTGTGTATTTGTTTATCTAGTGCATACAACTGCGGTTCAAAGTCTGACCTGAACTGAATCTTAATTTTATAGAGGGTGGAAGGAAAAAAAAGAATCAACAATGGAAATTTACAAGGTAATTATTTCTTTGTGACATAAGTTATTGTGAAAGAATGTCCGTGTTGCTAGAATTTCTACTGCACTTTATACTGATCTGAGCTGTGGCTTCAATGACCATTCTTACAAATGTGCACAAATATATTATTACTACTTTGCAAAGAATAAGTAGTGGGGATTTTCAGAATAAGAATGCAAAGTGTCCACGGTATCAATCACTGCTCAGTAAGCTACCTGAAGGAAACACCAGGTCTTCTAGTTTTGCGGCCCCAGTGTGTTGTAACAGTGCCTAGCACATAGTAGGCTTTCAATAAATGTTTGAATGAAGAGATGGATGGATGGCAGCAGATCAGTATTACATAACCTTACCTGCACTGGAAACTCGGTAAATTCATATCATTTTTTTCCTGATTTGTAATCGCAGGTTGAAATTCTATCATCTCTGCAGAAGATGCCTTCCTTTCTTTGTGTACCCGCTTTGCCTCTGTGTTGAGATGCTTTGTTTTATATCACATTGCAGACTTGCGCATCTGTCCCCAGTCTGGTTCACAGGAGACTGTTTTCTAATCACTTTCAAAACTTCGTGTCACAGTTAGTCATGATCTATTGCAACAGGCTCAGCGAATCTTTCTTGAATCAGATTTTAAAAGAGTATAAATTAAGTGCCAATACTTGTTGAACATCTACTCTGTGTTAGACCCTGTGCAAGGAAGTGTAAAGTTTTCCCTTTGGCTCTCACAATAATCCTCTGAAGAATGTATTATTAATCCCTTTCAATGGATGAGAAAACAGCGCAGGAGGGTAAGCCTCCTAGGCCAGGCCCTCGGTAAGCTAACCCACGCTCTCTTCCCACCTAACCATGCTGCCCTGCTTCCTCCCAGAAACCAGCTGAGCTTCTCATGAAGTCCCCACCTGCTTTCCTACCCCCGCCAGTGGCCTCTGAGAGTGCGTCCTGTTGAAAATAGAACGTCGCTTCATTGTCACCATGGTCTCTTTGGGACAATACCATTTGCTCAAGATGTACACCATTGTTTTTATCTGAGACATACTCACCTCCAGAAATGAATTTTCTGCCTGGGGTCCACATGCAAAGAAAACAGGGAATATTCCCTGTCCCTCCTGGTCAGTTGTCCAGGGCATTCCCTGAAACTCTGTCCTCTAGATGCTTATAATCTGGGAAAGGCCTGAAGGAAAACTCGAGATTAATAGCGGACATTAATGAACATAATGATGATGAGAAAGAACTCTTCACATTTTTTGGCTTTGGGGCCAGATAGACCTGCCCTTGAGGCTTTGTTCTAATTCCTGACTAGCTGACTGATGGGGCATGTGACTTAATTTTCCAGGGCAGCAGGTTCCTCAACTGTAAAGCAAAGGCAAAGAAAGATACCTGCCTTATGGGTAAACAACAGAACGCCCATCCTGTAATGGCAGACTTTGCTGTTATTATTACCCCCGGAAAACCGTGCTGCCCAAAAGCAGGGAGTGAGTTAGACTGGTCTATTGGAGGTAAAGTTCTCTAGCTAATACCTGTTTATTTAATACCACCCAGCGGCTTCAGGACTACCCCCAAGGCAGTACAGAGACAGATGGGCAGGTAAGTTCCCAGGCAGGGGTTAACACCCCAGATGGAGACTAAAGAGAACACAAATGTCCTTGCCTCCTGTCCCTGGACAGCAGTTTATAGGGGCATTAGAGTAGGATGTGGCATAGATTGTATAAAGATATTGTACATTAAATATACATACTATTCCACCCTGCCTAGCATTTCAGCTGCATCGTTACGAGCATGGCCTGTCAGTCTCTGTTACCGGCGTTCTTGCTGCAAACAAGCCCCAAAGTCCTGTGGTGATCTATTAGAGGTTTTCTGTATCCTTCCTCCTCCCCTTTGGATCCTTTTAGGCTCTTATGAGCAACCTGTTGATCATGAATAAGAGCAGCTAAGTGCTTGCTTTCTCGCTGCTTAGCAGTTTCTCTGGAATTCGGCAGACAATAATGTAGCCCTTTTACAGACAGACCACATTTAGCAAGTGAGCGAGAGAGCATGATACAAAGTGAAGGAAACACGGCCTTTTAAGAAGACAGATGAAGACAAATATTTTCAAGGTAACCTTTAAGTCACATGGCTGGGAATGTTTTCCTTTACAAATGTCCTTTATAAATTACTTCTGAGCCTTTAGTCCTGTAAGAAAAAGCACTGAAAGAAATGGAGCGACCTAGTTGCATAAATGACAGAACTAGAAATACGTCAGTTACACCTACCAGGTACTGGCTGGTGATAAAAATAAGAGTGAATTCTGAACTTGCCTCCTTACCATCCATTGAAGGAGAAAGATGCCTTCAGTAGAGAGAAACCTTGTCTTTTATGGGCTTAGGGTCAAACAGGGTGCTCGGTGTATTCCTTCCTGCCTCTTCTCTTGGTGACTATCCACGCTGACATCACGGTCACTGTTGAAGTTCCGAGTAAATTCTAAAGAGATGCGTTAGCTTTCTCCCTACATCAGTGTCCTGCTCCCCCCCCCACACTTAGTAAAATGGCATTGTTCATTCTATAGTAACTTAATGTGGGTGTAGAATTACACAGTTAATTACACAGAATTACAATGTAGGTATGCAGAGGATATATCGTACCAGTGTTAATAATTTCAAAGTAAAGATTATATAGCTGCTTTGTTTTTCAATAATATTTATTGGGAAAAGAAACATTACAGTACATTCTCAAGTGATGAATTTGTTTTACTCTCAAACAACACCTTAAAATTTCTTGTTTAGAACTTGCATTCTCCCATAGATACAAGACATGGTCAAGGCCCTTGGCCCATAGCATATCTAATGGATGCGACCAGCCTGCCCAGGGCTCACCACGCCTCAGGTACAAATTATGGCACATCCAGCCTGACAACCCCACTGTGGCGTCCTCACACAGGGTATTCCCCTTCCTAAAGAAAATTCCTTGAAAATTATTTCTGCAAGTGCTCAAGGCATCTTTGAAACATGCCCATGAGATGCTGGTATTTCTATTAGGATGATGCATGCTGTGGGAAAATCAAATAAGTATCCTAGCTTATTTCAATTACCTGGAGTGTTGGTATGGGGGAAAGAAAATTCGGAAGTGAGATTTAGAAAGGTTAAATAAAAACCCTGTAGTCCTGGTTTTGATGAACTTAGAAAGTACATGTTTTTGGGACTCTGCCTTCCGGAAAGCCTGAGGAACAGTGACAATGGCAGCAGCGATGAGCATCCTTAGTGCTTAGACTGTGGTCTCTAACACCATTTCCTGTGAGAAGGAACTGTATCTCCTTGAAGAAATGAGCGAATACAGGTCTGGGGCAGAAATTTACAATCTGAGCCTGTGACACCTTGTCACAGCAGGAAACACGGAAATCATCTGAGATGAGCAGACATGTGTTGGCAGGAGTCAGGAGCCAGTGTGGTTTCCGCTGGGCAGCTTGGACACCAGTATCTGAGTTAGCTTGAAATACATCGACAAATTCGTGAGCAAACTCACTGGTCACCACTAGAAGATAACAGATAATTTTAATATTTCTTAAAATTGGTAAATAAAGAGAAAAAAAATTACGTGTTCTCCTGTCTATTTTTTTTACACAAACTGTACCATAGAGTAACCTAATGGCTGATGAAGTAAAGTATATCTTAGTAAAAATATTTCAACTGGCTGATGAACAAGGACCTCCCCAGGCAGCCTTCTGAGTGCCTCTTTCGGGTCCCAGGAGCTGCCCCCTCGTCTCTTCCCTTTGGGTCCAGAGCTTTTCAGGGCAGAGTTCTACTATTGCTCGTGGTTTCTCTCCCTCTTACCCACACCTTTGTGAATAGTTCCTTTATTAAACTCTCCTAGAATTATCCAAATTTGGGGGTGCCATCTGTTTCCTGCTTGGATTTTGACTGAGAGTGCAGTTCGTTCCGTAATTGACCCAAGAAACTAGACTCTCAAAGTAGGACCCAGGGACTGGTTTCTCATATATTTGAAGAGTGCAGGAATAACCTGCAGTTGCATGGTAGGTATTGCTGAGGATGAAGCCTAGGGTGCAGTTGTGGCAAGGCACTGCTGGGTCAGAAAGGGAATAGGGACATATTAGCAGCACAACTGCGTCTGAAAACTGATCCTGGAGATTTCCCTGAAACTCATAGATTGATTCTAATTCTCAGCAATCTCTCACTGCTTTTAAGTCCATAATGAAAGTTAGATTCCAACATACCATGGGCAGAGGGTAGAATGGCTGTCAGGGTGGGCACAGTGAAAGAGTCACAAGAACTTTCTAATCAGCAGAAGCTTGGGAAACATACAGAAATGCTAGGCCAAGAGAGATGGATTCATGTACCCAGGATTTTGGACTTAGCATGTCTCGAGCACCTAGAAATGGCGTAATTGTTGTCTAGGTTGGTTAATGAAAGTCTGGACTCAACCATACCCAACAGATAATGATGAAGTTTGTGTTTACATAGTGGGAACTACAGTATGTTGTTACAGTCATTGAGCGCCTCAGTATGTCAGTATGTACACTCTGAGAAGGAGTTCGGTGTCCATAATGTTTATTTGGGCCCAATACCTGTTGGGAAGGGTAAGATATATGCTTGCCAAAAGGTGAGAGCGGGACTGAAATGCCAGGCCTCTGCAATACTGGTGAAGTTCAGAGGGGCCCAATGATATGACAGATCAGAACATCTTTTCTTGAGTGAGAGAGAAGCTGTTTACCTTTCATCACTTACGCTGTGCGGGCTTTGGGGTTTCAAGGCAACGTGCACAGCAGTGAGGCATGCTGTCCCAGTGCGTTCACTGAGAACTCTGCGTGCTGACGGGCTTTAGTGGGACCTGAAATGGGAAAGAGTGCTGGCAGTTCAGGCTTCAGTTCAGACAGTCTTGTCACAGGACCCTGTGCCCAGACAAAGCCGATGGTCTGTCTGTCTGTTGGGGGCGACAGAGATGCTACACAGCATCTGGCAAGTCCCAGTAGCAGAATCGCACAGCCTAGAGTGTGGGAATAAGGCTGTGTCCTAGTCTGCCGACAACTGTTCATTAGAAAAGAAGATCATGACTGGCTACTGGTCTTTCAACAGATTGAATTCTTGACCACAGGATATCCAGATTGCCAAACTCATGCTTTCTGACCCACTGAACCATAAAATTGGATGTGCACAGTGCATTCCATTATGAAATGGAAGTGGGACATATCAGGGGTCAGCAAATTTCATCTATAAAGGGCCAGAGAGTAAGTATTTTAGGCTTTGTGGGCCATGTGGTTTCTGCTGACGTGCTCAGCTCTGCTGCAGCCTCAGAGTGGTGGGAAGCAATAGGCAAACGCATGGCTCTGGCTGCATTCCAATAAAACTTTATTTATTGATACTAGAATTTGATTTTCCTGTCATTTTGGGTGTCATGATATGCTATTTTGTTTTTTTTTTCAACCATTTAGAAATGTACAACTATTCTTAGCTCGCAAAGAATGCAAGCTGTGAACAGGTGGTGGGCTGGTTTGCATGGGAAATTAGTCCCAGGGAGGTCTGGAAGGCCCAACACGCTGCCCCCGCGTGCCTGCTCCTACTGCCTTTTCTGTCTTCCTGCAGTCTTCTCTGCGATGTGTTAGAAGAAGAGGAAAAGATGTGGGCCCAGGCTGTGGATGGATGTGCCCGGCACACTGCAAGAGGAGGACACGGACGGCTGTGCTGTCGCAGCCCCACACCCGTGAGCCCCTCTCTCAGCAGCGCACGTGCTTGCCCACTTTGCGTGGGAGGAGAAATGGCCTGAGAAGCACTTCTCTATTCACTCAAGACCAGTCCACAATAGACTTTTACACTCAGGAGCTTGGAAAGAACCATATTGGCAAATTGATCACATTGTGAAAGCGGGGGGAGGAATGGGGAAGGACTTCTTGGAATGGATGAAGATGCTTGTGTCCCACGTAAATGCCCATCAGAGGCCATTCTTAGTGGAAGAGGCTTTCAATAATCAGGTTGACACGATGACTCATTCTGTCAATGTCACTAGTGTCCCTCTCTGACGCCCAGTGCATGCTTACTAGGCAGTAGTGACGGGGACAGTGCCTCTGCACAGACTCACAGACTCCGGCCATCATCAGAGTCAGTCTGACCAGCACCCTCATCAAAGTCGGCCCCATTCAGAATGGTGCAGAGCTTATCAGACTGTGGTTACCGCACTTGTCCAATGACGGTTAAACTTGGATAAGCAAGGGATGCCACAGTGGATCACTTGAGTCACAAACATATTCTTTTATGCCAGAAATACATAGTAGGAACCCTATGTCCTTACAATGATTAGAGTCAATTATCTTTCCCAGGATGTTAATTCATTTTGTGCCAACTGGTTTCCTCACACAAAGATCCCAAAGGAACCAGTAATCACTTTGGACTTACTGAGCCTCTTAATGTGTGCCCTGGTGAGAGCACACACCTTCTGGGGACCAGACCTCTAGACACACAGAGCCTTTATTAGTGAGTTCAGGCTGTGGTAGTAAAACACCACGGGCTGAGCGGCTTATCAACAACAGGACTTTATTCTGGCCCAGATCTGGGGCGGGAAGCCCGAGGCCGAGTGAGATCCCCCTTGCAGGCTGTGGGCTTCTTGACTCATGTGGTGAAGATGGGCAGAGGAGCTCTCTGGAGTCCCTTTCGTTAGGGCATCCCTCTCATTCATGAGGGCTCCCTCAGGACCCAGTCACCTCCCAAAGGCCCCCCCACCACATGGGGCCTCAGGATATGAACATGAATCCGGGAGGACACGCACATCAAGTCGTCAGCAGAGCCCACCCTGCATCCTCCAAGTGAGTCCCTGGGAGCAGTGCTGGGCAGGGCCACCCCTGTCTGTGACTCCCCGATTCCTTGGTCTGTGCGTCTGCTTGCTTCCAGGTGCAGTGTGTACCTGTGCCCCTAGGAGAGCATCACCTCATCCAGAAGAAGGCCACCTCTAAGCTGGGGCCTTGCTGACCTTTAAGAGGCCCAGCTAATGTTCTGTTGGGCTGGCAGGCCCTGGACAATGATGCATGTGATAAAAGCAGGGGGTTCATGGTCATAGGCTCACTCACGTGCCTCCTTTGCCAAAAAGTGTCCCTTGAAACAAAGCGACATAAAACAGGACAGGGCAGGAGAAGATGATGTCCCAGCTCAAGCAGAGGGCGAATTTGCCCTTCCTGGGCCTTTTTGTTCTTTTTTGCGCTCCATGGATTGTTTGATACCAACCAGGGCTGGGGCGAGCCACCTGCTGTACGCAGCTTCCCAGTTTAACAGTTCCTATTACCGGCTCAGACCTCTCACACACACACTCACACTCATGCACACACGCACACACATGCTCACGCACACAGTCACTCGCACACACACACCCACAGTGCTCCTGCACACACTCACACCCACACACACACACACACACTTTCACAGTATCTCCTACACATACTCACATGCAGACACTCACAGTCACACTCTCATACTCACACTCATGCACACATAGGCTCGTGCAGTCACACACACCCTCACACACTCACAATCTCACATTCGTGCACACACTCACACAGTCTCCTACACACACTTGCAAACACTCATGCATTCACACTCACATCCTCACGCTCACACACACACACACACACACACACACACACACACACACACACACACACTAGATGCCTTATGCATATGCTATGCGACTGTTCCCCCGTTTATCTCTGCTGCCTTACCTGGAAAACCCTGGTGGAGGCTAACGTAAGCTCGATGGCAATGGGACGGAATGGACTGCACCTGCCATGATTTAGGAGCTAACGGGATCCATGGGCACTGTGGCTCGAGGACATACATTTTTCAGAGGGATGAAGGAGAAGAGGGGTTGCAGAGGGGCCAAAAAGGCCTATTGTGCTGGTTTCTTCCATTTGTTCCTCCAGATCCATTCTCCACGCCTGGACGCAGCTCTGTCTGGACTACATCAAGAATCCCTTTTGCCTTTGGGTCTCTGGGCTTGTCCAGGGAAATCAGGCAGGAGACTGGGCAGTTGGGGGTGCTGTGAAGGGGTGATTTGCTCTTCCTCCCTGCAGCTGCGCCTGGGCTGGCTGTGACCTTGACTTAACGCCGCGGCTCCTTCCGAGGGCGCGCTGCTCTCCAGGCGGTCTTTCCCACAACGCTCCCCTGAGGGTTCCCGGTGACTGCTGTCTCCCTGCAGCCTTCAGGCCGTGGGGTGGTGACAGCCACGCTACGACCTGCCCCTGGGCCCTGAGCCGCCCATTATGCTTCCCTGTACCCTGCCCGAGCTGGGTAAATAGTCCCCTTGCTAAACCTGCCTTGAGTTAACTGATTAGTGTGCGTCTTCTACTTCATGCTGCAGCTCAACTTATAAAAACCCCCATCCCCGTTTAAAAATGTATTCTGAGCTTAGTGTTCTCAAGTCTAAAGACTTGGGAGTATTCATTCACAGTAAGTACTCCACGTCGGTCATTCATGACTACCGGGTGCCATTTCCCAAGATGCTTCCGGGCTCACCCCCTTTAATCAAGCTGCCATGTTTTCCAGGTGGTATTTCTGAAAGGGGAATGGCAGTAGGAGGTCGCCCGTGGCCCCCTGTTCCCTGGAGAACGATGTCCACATTGCTGGGCATGCCACATGAGGCCCTCTCTGCAGCGCACTCTGCCCCACTTTCCCAGCGCGCTCCACCTTCCAGCCACGCTGAGCTCTGTGCCCGTCCCAGAGACTTGACAAAGCTCACTCCTCCCTCTCTGTTGTAAATTATTTCTCCTTTTTCGAGACTCAGCTCAAGGGTCATCTCCTCTTTGCAAACTTCCTTCCAGCACTGTTCTTTGTTCTCACAGTATTAAATTTTATTTTTAAATTTTTTAATTTAAATTTTATTTTAAAATTTGACACACCATTTGAAAACTATTCTTTTGATTCCTCTAAATAGACTTAATCTTTGTTAAGGTATGGAAATATCCATTTTGTCTAACATATAGTAAGTATTTTACAGCTGTCGGTTTAAATATTTTAACATTTAAAAACTGAGCTTTGGGTCTTCAACGTCTATGGTCTACTTTTTGCTTGGGCCTCAGAGCAGCTGGTCTTTTTCGAAATCTTCCTCCCTTTGAAGTAAAATCTCCCCTCTGCCCTCTGATGCAGTTGTTCCCTCCGAGGTTTAATTCTTTGTTCCTTTCCCGATAGAAAATCTCCCTTGTGGGAGGGTGGAAATCTTCCTCTGAATTTCCAAATTGCCATTACCCACTAGAGACCTCTGCTCACTTAATTATTTCTCTAATTCTAGACAAACCCTCAAGAAATCTTTGAGTAAATAAATTAACAGGCCGGCATTTTAAGCCACAGATTTATTTTAATATGCAAAAATTAATTAAAATGTAATTTTAACCAATTGCAGGACCTATATAAAGTAAGTGAATAGAATTTTGGGAACTGCTGCATATTTACTGTGAATTAAGGTAGTCTGATGCTTTTAAAACCTTAAAGCTGAATAAGAAATTGTAATTGTAAGTGACTTAGACCAAAATAAAGTCAGTAGTCTGTGTACTTTGGTAATCCCTTAAATTATGACATATATCATGCAAACATCCACATATTGGCTTACTTTTTGGTTCAGGTTTTAGTAGCAAACAGAGTTAAGGGTTAAATGCTGCTCTGTGGCCCCAGACTGTGACTCAACCATAAATAGAAATTTCAAAAATACCTGCAGCAAAATAAGACATGTGTTTGGATGCAAAGAAAATGAGTGAAATTAGAGAACTTTTTCCTATTTATTTTTTTTACACAAAAGACACAAACAGGATCAACAATAGTAGTGGGTACAGTGTACAAGAGGTCTTTTGAAAAATTATTTTTCAACTTGCTCCATGAACAAGTTCTGAGTACCCCCTGGACATTTCCAGACACAGGATTAGCAAAAGCAAAGAGATGTTCATGATGTGTGACTGGCGTTTGTAGCTTCACCATAAGATTAATTTGGCTGTTAGGCTGCATACCCATTGGCAGGGCCAGTCTAATGGGGAAAGGCTGGTGCCCCCTGCTATCCTAAGGTCTCAGGCTACCTCCCTTTCATGAAAGCCCTGCCTTAGACAGTAATGGCTTCTCTTGTGAAAGTGAAAGTCCTCTTCGGGTCCCCTTTGGGTGGTGAAAACAGGTGGTGCTGGCGGTCCTCCGGGGATGCGAATGGCCTGCCTGGAGCCCCCGGAGAGTGCAGGCTGTTCTTCGCTTTGCACCGCATCAGCTTGCAGGGTTCGTCAGGATGCCTGCTTTCTGATCATGGGGGAAAGCTGGGTGCCTGTACCAGCATCTCTTCTCTTCTGTCCTGTGATTAGGAAAAAGTGAAGGAGAGATTTTTTGGAATTACTTGCTGGAATTCGGTGGGGAGTATGTCCGTTTAACTCAGCACAGCCTTTCAACACAATTTCTGCAGTGAGAGAACAATACACCTTATCTACCATTCTATTCCGAGCAATATTCAATTGCTTTCTGAACCTCTTGCAACTTCAGTCAGTATTAATCTGGTGTGTAACCAAATACATTACACTAAAACAAGTAGGAATGGGCATGTCCTCCATAACATGTGATTTGTACTAGGAGCTCTGGCTTCCAAGAGTCTTAAACAAGGAAATAGACGCAGAACCTATGTTCTCAACATGATCTGCTTTCAACACACACGCCCAAGTGCTGACCTAGTCAGCAACCGATTCCTTTTGTCGGTAGGGGCACAGGCTGCTGCTTGCGGAGAATATGATCCAAATGCCATGGGTGATGCCCGCCATGATCTGGCTGGGACCTCATCTCCTCCTTGCACCCCACACCCCCATTCTGCTAATGTGACTGTCCTCCCCACACCTCTGTGTCTTCTTTTTGTTGGGCCCTCCTGACTGAGCATGGCTGCTCACATTTCTATGCTCCTGTTGAGTGTTAGCGGCTGGATATTCTCCACCTGCTCCCAGAGTTTCAATCCTCACCTGTTCCTACCCAGTTCTGTGCCCCCTGGCAGATGGTGGGGGTCTCCTTCATCAGCGTGCTCCCTGGAGCTCCAGCTTATAATTGAGGTTGACCAGTGGAGGCGCCATGAGAAGACTGGAGGGCAGGAGGAGAGGAGAGGCCTGGGCATGTCCTCTTCCCCCCTGCGCATGCCTCCGTCCCGGCTGGGCTGTGGTTTGGCTCTGCTCCTACAGCCCGGCTCGCTCGGCGACGGCTCTTACTGGACATTAGAAATAAACCTTTCCATCCCCCCAGCCTCCTGGCATTAACTACTTCCCACTCTTGTTCATCCAGGGAGGCTTCGGCCCCCTCGGCCCCCTTAGCCCTGCCCACACCTCTGTGAATAGTCCTGCCAGGAAGCCCTTGTTATTTCCGTTTGACAAGAAGTGTGTGCCATCTCTTTTTGAGTGTGCCATCTCTCTCTTGCTGGGCTGCTAATACAGTCAGCCTCTTTACAGCGCCGCCTCCTGGGACAGAGCTGAAGTTTCGAGCTCTCCCTGAATCCACGCAACACTTATGTATACAACCCGGCGTACATAAAAGTTTGTTTCCTTCTGGATTCTCAGTGTCTTAGAGGGGAGAACAGTGCCTGAAACATATTTGGTCCTCCTTAAATATCTTTTGAATAAACTGATGAATATCGTGAGTGGTTGGTATTGGTCTTTCAAAATTCCAAAGCCTGCTGTCGTTTTAACTATACTATTAGACTGTAATGCCTGCATAGTGATGGCTTTCTAGAGAATTCCACAGGGGTTAGCCCAAGCATTAGAAACATTTTGAGTGGTTTCCTGATATTTTCTGAGATGTCCCAATCCCCATCTCGACCCTTGCTCAGGGTCAAACATCTGAGTGTTTGCTTGTCTTGCCAGTGGGTTTCAGCCCCAGATAAGTTCACTATGGATTCAGTGAGACCAAAAAAATGAGTGGAACGTTCTTAGAGTGAAAGGGTTTATACCCAACTTTATTCCCACAGTGGCAGGTGAAGTGCTAGAATCCCATCCACTCAGAGCGAGTCTGCATGCAGCAAGCCGGTCTCTGCCTCTGGGCCTGTCTGCCCCCGCAGCCGTCTCAGTCTCTTTGGCACTGCCACCACTCCAGCCCTCTGCTCTGCTCTCCTGCAGCCATGAGGCCATGAGGCCTGGGTGGAGCTCTTCATAGAATCAACAACAACGTATTGCCTGCATGCGTGTAGTGAGCAAGCCGACCGGGGCCAGGTGAGATCCTGGCCATGGGAACCTTCACTTTATCCACATAACTCCATGAACATGATCGTTCAGACGACTCTGAACCAATCGTTAATTTCGTGGTATATGTGAATTTTGAAAGATTCAACAGAAGAAGTTCCATACAATTATACATTTGGTTTCTGACTTGTCAAACCAATTACTTAATTTTCATTTGGAAAAGCATAATTACTTGGCCTTGGTGGGTGGGTTGGCGTAGGATCCAAGGACGGGGGAGGGTCCGAGAACAGTCATGATGCAGCTGGAACAGACTTCAATCATGGTAGCTGACATATAGTTTGCAAGGCTCAGATTATACACTAATCTTTTTCTTACTATTTAAATAAAAAATTCTGAGCCTTTTCTCTGTGGGCCAGCTCCGCACAGGGTTTATGTTCTGTGTGTTTGTACTCCCTACTAAGTGAATCATTCTAATGTTTAAAATGGCAAGAACAGAAAACCTTATCAGGGAATCATTTCTAATGCAGATTTAAAAGAAGTAAGAAAGAAAAATTAGATGTTTCCCGACTTTGAGGACTTTTTGGAGTGTCCTGGTAATGACAAAGAAGGCCCTTATTTAGGATTCCATGGAATTACCATGACATAATCATTCTAAATACATCCATTTGTTCTTCAAAATGTGAGGCAACTGGACATTTCTATTCATGTATTCAATATATATTTATCGATCATCTCTCCAAGCTCCCTGTACCCAACACTTGGGAATTATTATCAGTGAACAACTACAAGATTCCCATCCTTGTGGATCTTGGGAATTTTCATGAAAATATGTTCTGTACCTATGGACAACTGAAGGGAGGAATTTTCAGAATCATAGCCTATCCCAAAATTTATTTTTTTATTTGCAAGGAATGTAGAAGAGCGAGAAGAAATCCATGCAGAATAGCTGACCCAAAACACATCTGAGCTGTCAGTCACGCTCGACATGTGTCATCTGATCTCCGCAAAAGCCCTGTGGCACAGCCTCCGTTCTCCTTTTATGCACAAGGAAACTGAGGCAGGAGAGGGTTCACCAACATCAGGTAATTTTGCCCTGGAGTGGAGCTGGGACCTGAACACAGGTCCTTTATCCCCACTGTCTGTGTTCAGACCCTCCATGTGACTCTGTTTGCTGGAAACTGACCTTCAGCCAAAGGCTCACAGGAGTTTTGACATGAATACTTTATACGCATTAGGTGAAATATCTTGTCCATTTCAGGAACCTCCCCCTCCCAAGGAAAGTAAACTCATGCTTCTAAGATAGCCTGAGTAGAAATATCTTAGTGTATAGCTTACTCTCTCAGGTTCTGCTTCTATTTTGAAAACTCTATAGAAAAATATCATTCCTGCTTCCCAGGGAAACCCCCTTCGGCTGCTGGAAGACAGCCGCCACTGCCCTCCCCTTCCCCCTACCCCAACAGTTTGAATGATTTCCCCCTTTTTTTTAGATTAAACAACTTCTTATTCCACAATTGTCTGGAAGTAAAAATTAAAATAAATAGAATGATGAAAACTTCAGGTCATCCCTTTCAAAGTCATTTCCAGCACTGCATTAAAAAAGAAAAAGCAATCCACAGCCACAACAATAAATGAGGTATGCAATTTAATTCTGGATATTACAGGGAGGCTTAATGAAGCAGAGAAGTGGATTTCCGGAGAAGAAGAGATTAAGTCTGGAAAAGAAGTGTACTTGTCTGGGGAGTAAAAAGCAAACAACTTTAAAAGGTCAAGGAACCTAGGAATGAAGATCCTAAAGGTAACATTTGGAGTCCTAAAGGAACTTCAGGTGAGAAAATTTAGCTAAGAATGGGATTACTGAAATAAAAGGTTGCCATAAGAAATTATTTGCACTGAAAAAATAATTTTCATACTGAAGAGCCAAAGACTAATTATTAGGGAAGTTGTAGCAGAGCTAGATTGGGTTTGCATGTCAGACCCTCTAAAGAGCTGTTACCTAGAAAATGATAGGTGTGCAAACACATTACAAAGGTAAAAATAACTGTATAATTTTGGTTTTGTTTCATGTAAAATTTTAATTTAAGTGTAATGACACTTGTCTTTTGCAGCACATACAGGACTAATGAAATGTTAAAACTTTCTGCTTCAAATTTACTTTAATAAAAGTTTGAAAGTTACTTGGATAAACCTGAAAGTTACTTGTTGAAAATGGGGCATATCTGTGTATCTAGATATTTTTCAAATATTAAAAAAAGCTCAGTGACACAAGAAATCCCAAGAAGAAGATGAGACGATCTAATGGCCGTCGTGTTCTTACAAATCTAGTCCTTTTTTTTTTAACACAATCATTAACTGTGTTCTGCATGCTGTAGTACCGTCCCCATGACCAGCCTATTTTGTGAAAGCGAATTATTGTGCCCCTTAATGCCCTCCTGCCCCCCTTGGTAACCACTAGTCCCTTCTTGGTGTCTATGAGCTCATTGCTGTTTCCAAACCTGATCTTAAAAAGCATGTTGTGACCAAAATGTTTAAACAATTAAAATGTAATAAATAATGACTCTCCTGGATCACTTATTCATTAGTCTAGAGATGAATGAAGGAAGAAATATAATCTCTTTGGGTCCAGTTTGCTTTGCTACAATGTGTGTTTCTGAAATGAGAATTAGCAAAATATCTCAAAAGGGGATTAGTGAATAGGGAAATGGTGAAAGCAAAATACTGAGGTCTCCCTGGTGTACAGATTTTCCCAGCACATTAATGCTTTGTACCCCATTAATAGCAGCTAAGCCTAAAGTCACGGGGCTGAAGCACAGGGAGCCCCATTCTACAGTCGCACACCAAGCCTCCCTCTGGCACTGTCTCCACGTGCTGTCTTTGAAGTGCTTCTGGAGGGTGACTGGGTCTGACTTTGGGCAGGTTGCCATGTCTCCCACCTTGTATCAACCTCAATCCTTCCTATACCCACAGCCATTAAGCTACTATCAGTTTTTCTTAAGGTAATGTTCTATATATTCTGTAGTATTATTTGGATTATTAACAATTTAGCAAGTCTGTTAAACTGTGTAATATGCTTAAAAGATTGTTTTGATCCCGTTCATTCCCTGACAACTAGGTTTGAATTTTCTCTCCTAATCCTGTTTTTCCCATGTGCCTTGTTATATTTTGTGCAGTTTTAGAGGGTGTGAGGTTTTCAGGAAACACCTGTTCCTTCTTATATTGTGATGTGTTTGTGAATCTACAACCCTATTCAGATGATGTGTTTGCTACCCATACAGTCATTCTTTTCCGAGAAGTGTCAGGTACCCAGTAATGAATTACCAACTGTCAGATACTAAATCTCCAAAAAGACAAATTCGGCCATAAAAATAGTTCCAGAACAAAAAGAAGCCAAATGATCAGACTGCAAATATACCATTGCTTCAGTATGATTAAGTAACTGCTTCAGGTTTATGCAACTCCGTCACCTCAATCAGAAGAAACATGTTCGTTTGTCTCAAATTAATGATGCCTTTGTGCAAGCAGGGAAATTTTTTTTAGAAACACAAGCAGTAAATGATGGCATTGTTTTCAATAGGACACCTGAGTTTATACTTCTTGGCTAACTTTTACTTTTTAATGGAAAAATCTATATTTTTTCAAGGAAGAATAGTAGGAATTTAATAAAAATGTGTATTTAGTAGCAAATTTAGGTAATTTAAGACATTCTGAGTTCTTAGAAAGGAGCATAAAGTTAAATTGTGGACCTTATGATACCACAAAAGAATGCATTGATACACTGTAATTAATAATTATTTCACAATGAACTCCCTCATCTGCAAATTTAGGGTAATGATAATAGTTACCTAAAGCATTCTTGGGAGGATTAAATGAGATGATACCACACATGCAAAGCACTTAACACAGTGGCTGATCTATAGTAAGTCTGTATTAAATGCTGTAATTATTCAAATTGGCAATTAAATAGCCCATTGTTTAAAATAGAGGCACATTAACTGGCTCTGACATTTCATGTTTGAGTCATATACTATACCTATTTGTTACTACAGGTGTCATTGAATTTTCTCATGGAAAATGATGACTGTTGTGAAAGGCAAAATCAACAATTTGCTGAGCACCCTCTCCAGGTAAGGTGATGGGCTGGGAGTTAAGGGGGATGCAAAGCTGTGTCAGATATTAGCCCTATATTGAATGTGTACAATCTAATTTGACAAAGAAGACATAGGAAAGTAACAGTTTCCTTTTCCTGCAAAGTAATAGTTACCTAGTGATATTTTATTTAAGGCACAGAATATTTTATCGTTTTCCCACATAAATGTTAACCCTCTTTTAGGAATGGGCTCTTTATGTTGCTTAATTTAAGTGTGTGTTATTGTATGTAAGTAATTTACATCCTGCAGAGGCTCTAGCATTTGGGTGATTTAGGAAGTCTCAGGGAGGAGATGAAGTCAAGTCTCGAAGATGTGCTCTGTCATTGCAACATGTGAAATGCTGAGGCCAAAAGGCACAGGAGGCCTCTAGAAAACAATATTATCTGGGAGCTCTGATGGTCTTTCCCTTGCCTTATTGAAAAATTCTATGAGTTAATTTTACTAATTTTGATCTCTTCTGACTCCAGTCCATTTTACACACAGCTGATTAGAGTAGGTAGTTTTCTCTTTCAAGCAAAGGTGTGGAAGACGGAACCTCTCTTCCTTCTCAAGGTTCCTTCAGACTGTCATTTTAATAAAGAAAGATGCAGTAAAACACACAGCAGTTTAACTCTTATTTTGCATTGGGCATGCTTTTTTAAAAATATGAAAACAAAAGTCATGGTTCTTATCATAAATAGACGTTTTAATGTTTATATCCCTAAATGGAGCCTTAAGTCCCTTTGTATTCTTTGATACTACCCTGAAAGGAAGATGTTTGTCCTGGGATACGCCTGTGTTTCTAGTCTGACTAAAAAGTAGGCTCCAGTCCTCTTATCATCCAGAATAGCCTAATTTATAAATAATGAAATGGCAGAACAATTTTGATTAAGAGCATGTAGACAAGCCTATTCTAGGTACTGAGATCATATTTATATCAACCAAAGATACACAGTGGTAAGACATTTGTGGACTTGACCAGTTTGAAGGCTGTAATTTGACAAAGGGCTCTGACTTCCATGATTTAAAAGGGTATCTTTTCTTTATAATAAAGTAAAGAGAAGAAGATATTTATCTGTGGCTTTTAAAATGCTACATTTCCCCTCCTATACCTCGGGGCCGAGTGGACAGAAGCCTGGTGACCTTCCCCTGGCCCCTGTGGGGTGGGACGCCTCCTCTTCATCGCGTGACTTCCTTCCTTCCATTCCTCTGCAACCATGGACGGCCCATCTCCTTCCTCCTGTTACACTTCTTGCTTTTAATGAGGTCAGCGCATGCTGATGTAGAGCTGATTGTAGGGGAATAGTTCAATTTTAACTGCAATAAAATAGTCACGTGCTAAATATTTGCAAAGGTCAAAATTTTTACATGAAAAAGGCACTTCTATGGAGAATGAAAGGATATATTGAGGAAGTTTTCATATCCCCAGCACTTGGTAGGTACTTGATATATGTGTCGAGGGATTGAAACAGTGAACATGAATTGAAGCTCTTACAATAATGTTGTCAATTAATTCAGCTACTAGGAACAGTGTAAGGGATAAAAAATTAGTAGAAAAATCAGTAGGACTCAAGTACTTCAGAATCCAGAACAGGAGACCTACTTCTAAAGTTGGTATTTTCAGTACGATGTGATGGTAAGAATGATAGTGGCATAGATAAATACTCTGAGGACAAAACCTTGGGATTACCCAGCCCAGATTCAGGGGGCCAGAGATGACTCCAAGGACGAATTACTCCTACCTGAGTGACAAAGGGATTCATGTCGGTTGGTGAGAAGGGTGGGGGGGGGGGGTGGCAGTGCAGAGACAGGACTCAGAAGCAGAAGCTTGGGCGGGGGTGGGGGGGATGCTGGGAAGGGAAACCTGGGGGTCGAAAGGTCACGAGGTTCCCTGAGGGACGGAGAGCCCGTTTCCTCGGCCCAGGACAGAAGTGTGTGGGTAGCGGCAAGAAAGGAGAGACGGAACTTACTCTCTGGCCGGCTCTTTCCCTCCCTCGGGAGGCCCCCCCCCCCTCAGGCCCTGCAGCTGCCATGGGCCTGGCCGGCCAGCCCTCGGGGGTCCTCAGGAAGGGCACCATGCAAAGGGAGTGCCAGCGTGCACCTGAAGCCCGCCTCTAGCCCCACCTAGCAGTCAGGCAGCGAGATGAGAGGTGCCCGAGGAGGCCTCCTGCCCGCGGGGACAGCGCCCTCTCCGGACTGCTCTGCGCGGAGCTGCCGCCGCCAGTCTGCTGACTCTCTCGGGCTTCCCGTAGAGTGGGGGACACCTGGGCAGAAATGCCCCCCAGATGTAGGAACCTGGGCGGCGTCCAGGGGCACGGGGTGGAATGGGCGGTTTGATCTTTAATCAAGACCTAAATATAGACGGACAAACAGATTCTCCCAAGACATAGAGAGCCAGGGGTATTTGGGACCCAGCTAGTAATAACAGACGGGCGACAGGGCCTTATTCCCTGACCCACCCCCGCCCCCAGCCTTTCCAGACATCGCTGAAACAGCCAAAGCAAATTTCCCTCTTTTCCCGCAGGAGGCACTCCAGGTCTTCGTCCATTAGGGGCTCAGCAAGGGGGCAGAAGAGCTCCGCAGTTTGCGCAGTGACAAGGTCTCAGGGACGGCCATGTGGTCATGTGACCGAAGTGGAGGGAGTGGAGGGAAATAAAGTAAGAGGAGACCGGAAGTCGGGGTGCCAAATGGGTTTCCATGTGTAGGAGCTGGGTGGAGATAAAAATCTACATTCCTATCTCTAGAGTCGCCAATAAATTTGTTAGAATAATCTGGGGAGGGTGCTGAGAAACGTCAGAGCCCAGTGGGACTGGACATGTGAACTTCAGGAGGCTTTTCTTGCTGCTCGGATGTGGGAGAATATTTGGAAGTAGCTCATATCCATTTGCTTACTTACCGTGTGTAATGAGGATCTAGTGTGTGGTTATATTCGTTTGTTAGGGCTGCTGTCACAAAGTATCACAAACTGAGTGGCTTAAACAAAGAAACGTATCTTGTCACAGTTTTGGAGGTTTGAAGTTCAAGGTGAAGGTGTTGGTAGGATGGGCTGTGAGGGGAATCTGTATCCCGCCTCTCTTTTAGCCTCTTGGGGTTTGCTGGCAATCACTGGCATCCCTTGGCTTAAAGAATACCTTGTAATAAGTGCTCTGATAGGCTTTATTTCCTCATCAATACTTTCATCTTTTAAAAACTAGTTACATCTGTAGTGTGAAACTTACAAATGGAAGTCGCAGCTCAATTAGAGCAGGGGGTATGGAGGCATTTCTACAAGGCTGTTCAAATTCTGTACAACTAAATTTTCCTGTGTTATTTTAAAACTGGACAGTCTGCTAAAAGAGAATATTTGTTGTGCCTGAATGTGTTTTTTTTTTGTTGAGCAAAGATAAATCATATTTACATGTGATTATACCTCTCATGAATGTGTGCACTCTCAGGGAGTCTCAGCCTCAATACTACTAACACATGGACCGGATTTTTTTTCTTTTTAAATGTAGGGTTTTCCTGTGCATTCATAGGATATCTTAGCAGCATCCCTGGCTTCTAGCCATTAGAGCATCTCACATCCCCATTTGTGATGCCTGACCCCACTGTTGCAGTTGAGAAGCACGGATGTATATTTGTCTATTATGGTCCAACATGTCTGATCCCAGGGCAGGTGGACAACACTGATGTGGCTTCCTGGTCTGTTCTGCCTGTCACTTAAATTGAAGCAAGCACAACTACTTTAGTTTGTCAGTTTTTTGGAGATACGGATGTGGGCGGTTAACATCGGTACTCTAGTTTATACAAATACCTAGCAACGTGGACTAGGAGCTTTAACCAAGTGCTCTAAGTATCTGTGTGACAGGCCAGCATTTCAGTACAGGAAATGGAGGCAATGAAGAAAATCGAGAAGGGAAGAGACGAATTAGACCATAATCGTTCCAGTGCTTTTCATCTTAACTTTAGGGACAAACGTTGGAGCTTGAAGGAAGAGAATGATTGGGAAAGAGGTGCTCAGTCCTCTGGCATTTTCCCTTTCTCTGCACCACTGCAGTGGTCTGACAGCTTAGTCTCAAGTTCTTAAAGGGTGGCTCCAGTGTTCCTCAGGCCTCAGGTCGTCCCTGCTTCTTCCTGTGCATTACTAAGGCCAGGGACATGAACATCAGACTGGGGACTCTCCCCAACCCCACCTGTGCATGCCTGTCAAGATGCTCGGCATCTCGAGCTTTCCGAATTGAGATCCAGCTTGACTATCAGAACTTGACCAATTTGCTGACAACAGCCCCGGCACAAATAGTTTCAACAGCAGTTATTTTACTGAGCTGAACTTTCCTAACATATCAGATCATTACTCTTAAGTACAAATACGTAGTCTTAGTGAAGTAACGGGGCATAGCCTGTATTGGATTTTGATAGTTCTGGCATTTGGTTCAGCAGTAGCTTGACCCTGAGTTAATTAGTCTGACAATTCCTGCTGGCTGTTTAATCAAAATACTGCAATTTTCAACTTCAACAGTAATTTAGTTCATTTGTCTTTATTATGATTCCATGATTATTTCTGGTTGAAAGACTAGTATTTTTGATAATTATAATATTAGTGATGAATGGCAATAATAATGTGTATGTGAAGAATATGTGTTAGTATAGCTACAATAACATAATGGGCTCTAATAATAAATTTCTTTGCAGGAAAGAAGATAGCAGCTGTTTCTCTAGCATTCATACTATTTTGCCTATGTTTTGATAACTTAAATTACCATCAGTGATAAGAAAAAATCCAATCTGGGAGGAGAAAACAGTTTATTCCCCAAAATAATTTTAATATTTTTGAAAAGTATACAGTAGCTTTATAAGGAGCATAGGAGTTTTTTGAAAAGATACTTCTCCAATCTACTTCATTAACACATCAGTCCCTTATATTTTACATGTTTTTCCCCCAGTCTTGTTTGCATGCATAACCAATTTTATACAGTTGCAATTACAGTGTAGATTCAATTTTGTATTCTGCTTTTTTCACTTAGCATTCTTCTTCCATAATAATTTAAAGAGAGTTTTATTTATGGTTATTTCAAATGCAGAGAATATAATTTTCTAAACTGTACTTAAGTGCTCAATTAAGATATTTTAATGGTCAACCCAAATCATCAAATGTATTCTAGACAAGAGTGCGTTAAAGTTAATGCTTACCATTGCAGGAAACAACTTGCATATGCATTAGATAGAAATCAAGTGTTATATGCAAGTGGAAACGAGGACATTAAAGGCTGGTCGTCTTTATGTATTTGGAAATTTTTCTACAGTCAGATGTACTTCTGGAGTTGGTTAGCCTGGCTGGTAAATTCTCATTCCCTTAACTAATTCAGCCAGTTGTAAAATTGTACCTTTCTGCAGATGACTTAACACGTGCGCCTCATTTATACTTGAACTTGCTTTGATTCAGACAGCATTATCCTAAATGATGTTAAGAAATTGTTCATTTTCTGTGTCAGCGAAAAATGAGGAAAGGCCAACTACATTTCGCCTGAAAAAAGTCATGTCAGAACTGACATCTTGGCAGATACAAAAATGCAAGTAAGATATTTTAACAGGGCATACTAAAACTAATGGCCTGAGGACCACTGTACACTTCTACATTGCACTAAAGTGGCATCTACTGAATTTACAAATGTTAAAAGACATGCTTTATTAGTTGCGGTAAGAATCTTGTTTCAATTTAGTTTATCAGTTAAAAAATAAATTTTCTTTCCTTTTGTGCAATTTCTAGCCCTTATGTTCAAATGCTGTTTGAGAAGATGGATTTTAAACTTAATTGTTCTAAACAAAATAGTAAAAGGAAAATCAGCTATTTATCTGTTTCTTTGTACTTATTGAAGAAACAAAAACTGAACAATGAATTTTTTGCTTGACAAAATAGGTAGCCTGGTGAGGTCTTTCATAGGCCATACTGTGCTTGGATTAAAAAAGCTAGTATGGTACTTTGACATTTTGAAAATTATTCAGTTATTTGCAGGAGACAGGGAAACTATTTCCATTTAATTCACTGTTTACTAAGCCCTTATCACCATATGGTGTCCAGTTTTAATTTCTATATTTTCAGGGTGATTTTTTTTTAATCCAGAGAGTTTAGGGAATATGAGTGAACTTGATGAAAGGGATATCATTTGGGAGATTAAATCTGATTGGGTTGTTCTTCCTGGAGGAGAAACTAAGATGTTTATTTATTACCCTTTTCAGGGTGTGTTGGCTGTTATGATGGTCAGCGAGAGCAATTTCAGTCAGTCACCTCAATTTTATTCAGGACAGAAGTTCTCAAAGGAGGGTCCCCAGACCAGCAGCAGCTGCCTGAGTATGTGTGAGAAACCCTAATTTGCAGCCCCGGGGCCCCACCTGCTACGCCTGAGCAGGAGGAGTCCGATGCCTTCCAGCGATCCCGACACACACGCTCCTTGGAGACCTAGTGTGTTAGAAGTGGCTGAGGGAGAAGAACAGATACTAAAAATAGGGGTACATTTTTTAAGGAAAGAAGAGGATGAGTGCTTTCGCTCTGACTTCAAGAAGAACCTTTTTAAGTTTCGCAGCTATACTGTACCCACGTACTAAAGGCAGTTCCAGTATTTCTAATAATGTCGAAACTTAGAAACCGAGAATTGCTTGACTGAGTCAGTCGCACTGGGCCGGCAAACGAGGCTGCTCCGGGCTCTGTGTTCAGTCCTGGGCGCAGACCAGCTCGCTCCTGAGGTGGCCTTGCTCCCAAACAGCTGAATTAGCTCCATCCTTACTTTGTGGAAACACGGAAAAATCTGCATATCACTTTGTGTAGTCTCCTTAACTCCACCCTCAAGGATGCCCACGGGACCTGGGTAGTTTCCACCTGCCTGTTCTGGGAGAATAAGTAGTATTCAGTCTGGGTTTGTAAAGTGAGTCAGCTCGTCAGATTCCTCCCCTCTTCTCCATGCTGTAAAATAACATGTAGAAGAGCTCTGAAAATGGGAAAGACACTCTCACTGGAACGTAACATGGTAATGTAAGAGACAGTGTGAATCTCTCTTAACTTGTTTTTAAAGCTTGGGAGGGTGTGTCCCGAGAGGAGGCAGGAGAGGGGCCCCGGGGCCCTCCGAAGAACGAAGAACGGGTTACTCCAGGTCCCCCCGGGTGACGGGTGAAGCGCGGGCTGCCGCAGTGCCGGCATGTGGGGTTCCCTCCTTTGATTGGCCTGCAGTGTCACCTCCTGGGGGACAGGAGCCGCATTTCTCCTCTGCGGTACCTTGTTGTCCGGCCTGAAGAGCTACAGCGGGGAGCACAGTGACTGTGTCCTCTACAAGCCAGCAGGGCTGACCAGGGGGCCTCCGGCTCTGTCCACGTCGCGCTTCCTGCCTGCTCCCCAGCCTTGGTTCTCCTCCCCCTTCACTTCTCCCCCACAGCGACCATCACTTTCCAGCATCCCACATTGCTTACTTATTCAGTTTATTTTTAGCTCTCTCTGTCCACCATAAGGAGAAAGATGTTTGTGCGTTTGACTCGGCTGTATCTTCCCCAGAGACCACATTAAAAGTGTGGACAGAGGCACAGGGAGGCAGTCATGGAAAGGGTAGCCAGTGAAGGAATGAAGAGTTGCTATCCCAAAACTCATGCAAAAACTGCTCATTGTGTGGTTCACTGAATGCCAATGTGATGTCGCATGTCAGCTGTCCCTCAGGAGAAGGGCGTGTTCATGGAGCAGCTTTCTGTGCCTAAGCACGGAGGGTGCTGGTGGGGAGACTCAGCCTCGTCCCCAGTTAACAGTTTCATGTCATTCCTGTGCATTCTGGATCCCACGACATTATCCACCTGGAGGGTCAACATGTCCATCACAGTTGTACTTCTGTCCTGCACCCCAGCAGGGGCAGGGCAGGGCTCCTCCAAGTGGGGATCCCGACGAGCAGCACGAGCCTCTCCTCGGAGGTGCTGGAGATCATCTCAGGCCCCATGCTAGAAGAGCAAACCAGAAACTTGGGGCTGTGCCAGAGGACTGAATCCTAAAGCTGTCAGGGAATGCTTTGAGAAAGAAACTGGAGGCTGCTGAAGTGCTGGTGATTCAGCTGTTCACCAGGTGTAACACAGAGCATTTCCAGTGACAAGATACAATGACCAGGGCAAGAATAAAAGTGACTGAAATTAGTTTCTAATTGCTGTGGTATCAAATTACCACTCATTTAGTGGAGTACAACAACACAGACTTATTTTCTTACAGTCCTGGAGGTCAAAGACCGAAATATGTCTCCCTGGGCTACAGTCAAGATGTCAGCAGAGTTGTGTTCCTTCCGGAGTCTTGAGGGAGGCCTGACCTTTGCAGGGTGTTGGCGTTCCCACATTCCTTAGCTGTGGCCCTCTCCTCCCTTTTCAGAGCCAGCAGTTCCCTGGCTCTGATCCTCTTGCCCCCACTTCCCTTACAGAGACTCTTGTGACCACATTGGGTGCACTCGCTAACCTGGGTGACCTGCCATCTCGGTGTCCCCATTGTAATCACATTTGTTATACAAGGTACCATATTCACAGGCTGCAGGGAGTGGGACACGGACAGCTTTGGGGACCATTGTTCTGCCTACCACGGTGTTCATTAGGTGGAATAAAGTACTGAGAGCTCATGTCTTAAGAATGATGAGTTCAGAATGTCCAAGGCAAGCAAGTGCTGGAGGAGTGACCAAAAGCAGCAGTTATGGAATAGCTGCACAGAGGGGTCCTGTGCGATCTGTCAAAGGCCCATCAGAGAGGGAGCACATGACACTGCTGGTGATACCAAAGGTAGATGCTTACATCTGTTATGTTTATGGTGACTGAAACTGTGGAGTAACAGTCAGTTCTACGGGCAGGTGGGATGGGCGGTTCCACCTCTGGGTGACCACCGCTGGCATTAATTGAGGGGTGCTGGGAAGTCCCCTCTAATCTAAAATGCCTCTGTTAACGACTGAGTGAGCTCATTACCTGACCATGTTTTCTTTAAAGTGGAGAAATGTCTACAGAGGACGATTTCTCTTTAAGGCCAAAGCCAAATCTTGGCTTCACCATAATGCAATTAAAATGGACTTGAGTGATTGCCTGGAAGCATAGCCACGAACAGGAAAGTCTGGGTGCTATTTGCTAACAGTACGAGGCTTAGTTTTCTTTTCTGTAAAATCCAGTTAATTATTCTTACATCATAGAATTACTGTGTGGATTAAGAGACATAATGCATAGAAAACACCACGAGGCTTGGAACACAGTTAATGATTTAGTAAGTGCAAGCTGCACTTATCAGTGTGCTAAATTCATTAAGTTTATATTTTAAAAATCTAATTTTCTTTGAGGAAGATAAGTGGGAATGCTATTGTTTTCCTTTGCTTTGCTGTTGGTGATGGACTTCTGAGGCTGGTCACATGCAAAACTTTTTATTTAGCGGTACCTAATTTTTATTTAGGGCAACTGTTTTTTCCCCCAGCCTCCTTTCTGAATCTCAGTGGGTCCTGGGAGATGAGAAAGAAGGGCTCCATGAATAGGGCAAAAGATTCAGAAATTGAGGGAGGGATGGACACATTTCAGTTATAATCTTCCTCCAGAGTTTTGCTGAGGGTCAAAGGAGAACATGCAGTAGGCTGTGAATGCATCCATGTCTGGCACTGTCTTCACACGGTGCCTCCTGCACACGAAGTCCTCAGTAGTGTTTACTGAATGAATGAATTCTGTCCCTTCCCGGTTAGCCCTCACTGTATTCTCAGGTCCTAGAGTCCTTACAGCTAAACTGAAATCTGGGGTGACCCCAACTTCTGCCTTCAAGTCCCTGAGACTAACTAGCATAGCATATGCCACTGTCCCAGGGAAGTCTTTCTTAAGTTCTTCAAGACAGAGTTGCCACGCTCTACTCCACTCTTGGTTCACACAATTATATTATATTATATTATCCATATTACCTTTTACCACTTTTAAAAGAACACTCTCTTTGTAAGCTACACTGTAACTCACTGAAAACAAGAGCCGTTTTGTTTGTTTTTGTATTTCCAAACACCAGCGCATAGCCTGGAACAGAGTAGGTGCTTAATTAATATTTTTTCAATTAACGAAGTGATGACGAGCAGTTTCCACAGAGGTTTAGTCGCAGGAGTTCAGGCTGTACCGTGTGGGAAGGATCATGATTATGGGTGATCAGCTTTGCAGAATCCGTGGAAGCGGAGGGCTGTGAACCAGGGCTGGGTCTCAGGAGGCAGTGTCACCTACATACTGGCGGGCGGTGGTGCCAATGGGGCTCCCTGGACAGACAGGCTTTGAAAGAAGAGAGGCAGAGGCAAAAACTGCAGAGGACAGAGTGAGAACAAGGAGTCCACCGAGCAGTCATCCCTGAAGGTCTGCCACAGCCCGTTGGCTGGAAGGAGAGGGAGGCCCCACGACAGAGACCGAGCCCGGGCACCCGTCTCAGCACCAGGCTTCTGTGTTCCCACCTTCGTCTCCTTCCTTCCTGTTTCAAAGCAACAGGTACTGCTTTTCCAGAGCGGTTCCTCCACATGGGTTCTCTCACCCATCCTGTCCTCTCATTCCACGGGTTACCCGCCTCCCGGCTTCCACAGCAGCCCTCCGGTCTGTTCCCACTCCTCCTGCCCCCGCCTTTGAGCTCCGCTCTTGATTTCCATTCCTCCTCACCACCAGGGTGTCTGCACTCCTGCGCCACTCTGCTCCCTATTTGGTGGTGGGGCTGTGCTGGGACTCTCAGACACCGTCAGGGATCTTCTGATCACAAAGTACTTCCTCATTTCTCAGCCCTCATGCTCCAAACTCTGAAGCATTTCACACTGACTTTTTGCCAAAATATGACCATCAGCATCTTCACCCAGAAATACCCTACATTAACCAGTTAGTTAAACACATAGTTGAATGACTTCTAAGGACCAGCACCATCCTAAAGGGAACAAGCAGTGAGCAGAATGGACCAGGCCCCCAGCCCTGGCAGAGGCACGAGTTCCCCTGCGTGGCTGGAGGGCCGCTAGGGCCTCACTGGCCATCAGGGAGTGAAGCCATGGAAGCTCCTAGAGCATCTGGAGCAGGGGGATGGCAAAGCCAGACTCGTGTTCTGAAGAGGTGGCTCTGATGCAGCCTAATACAGGGGGGCGACTGGATGGGCTAGCGGCCAGTCAGAAGGTTGCCACTCGGTGCAGGCGGGAGATGTGTTATAGATCTGAACACATATATTCCTTACCAAAACCTAATCCACTAGGAATAGTTATCCCCATTTTAGTGAAATTTTTCATTTAAATATTTGAGTTTTATTTTCCTTATAAATAAGAGATTAATGGTCCATACTCTAAAAAAGAAGAATAGTCTACCACTGGCTTATTTCATGACTGCATTCATGAAAAATAGGCTACAACTTGCCCATTTGAAACTTAGACATGTGTAGTTGTTATCCGAGCAAGGTGAGGTATTGTTTGCTTCAGTAGTTCAAGCAGTGTTTTCTTCAACTCTGTTTTACATTATTAATTTGCCTGCCATTGAAAAAAATAAATGAAAGATAAGTTTTCTCAAGGTTAGGTTTCTCACAGTCTCTGAATCAGCGAGACCTAACTTACAGGGTTCTCCCATTCATCCGCCGTCCATCTTCCCCATGACATTTGTCCATGACTGTGTCACCAATGAGCTAGACGGGGGCAGATCTGTTCAGAAATAATATAATCTGTGAACACCTGGTGGGATTCCTTGGCCTTCGTCTCCAGAGACAGCACTCAAGGAAAAGCTGAGAGTGGGGGAATAATCAGATCATTTGGTTTCTGCTTTGAAATAGAGAAGAGTATTTACTTCATCCTCTCCATTAAGACCAAAAAACAACAAAAAAAATGTTGAGTCACAGCAATTAAGACTTGTCAGTATCTTGAAAAATAGTCTACGCGGCACTAGACGGAGCAAGCAGGGTGCAGTGGGCAGTGCAGGGCAGGCGGGGGAGGCAGGGGGCCGGGCCACCGCAGAGGAGCCGGCCTTTGCTGGGCTCTCTCCCCATTTCATCGCATCCTCCGCCCCAGTCGCTCTTAATTTTGGGGACACACTACTTAATAGATTGTTACGAGAAGGATCTTCACTGTCTCCGGGCACACACGTCCCTGTGGGTCGGTTGGCCCCGTGCCGCATCTCTGGAACCGCCCCCTCCTGCTTCTCCACCCCCCCACCGCCTGCCCCCCCAGCTCTTCACCGCCCCTCACCTCCCACACTCCGGCTCTGCTCTCCCCCAGCGCCCCCGTCATGCGCAGAATCATGCAGCCGTGGAAGCAGCAGAGCCTGCGGGTCACGTGACACCAGACCTCACGTGCTCCTTCTCAAGGTCATACCCGCCCCCCACTCCATGTCACGCCGAGGAACTGTTCTTCTGAAGGCTTTGGGCATTTTCAAACATATCAGCCAAACTCCTGCTAGATGAAAATTGCCATCTAAATTCTGATGCCGTTTTAGGAGTGTGTTTATCATGGAGAAAAATGTCTTCTTAAAAATCTCTTGCTCGGTCTCTTCCTTACTCTTCGTGCCCCAGACATCCCCGCTTGCCCTTTGTAGATGTTTCACAGGCCTCTTACCCACTTCTTCCAAACTTTGTGATTTGACTTTCAAAGTCTAGTTTTCAATGAGGGAAATAAATAAACAAAAAGCTTGTTTATTATTCTGTCATTATTGCTTTATCATCATGGCATGAAATACTGAATAATGAGGATGCAAACACCCATTTTATGGGCCTATTGCAATCTTCCCTGTATAATTAATATCTATCATTAGATGAAAGTCATATCATTTGCAATTTGATGCAGCTTTCTTTAGAATTTCTTGATGACTCCAAGGTAGTTTATATGCTAGTGTACCTGTTGCTCGTAATCAGGTTTTATTAGATAAATAGGCATCCAGCCCTTGGCATGCTCTCTTTCACTACCCATCTTCTCAAAGGGCCCCTCGCAGTGGTGCAGAGCAGCCTTTATTACAGCTGCCTTGCATAATAAGCGTCCTCTCCCTTCCTGTACCTTGGCACCTCCCACCAAAAGGAAATACTGCATCTGTCTCTCTGTAAGGGCATTTGGGCTGGATGGCCTTGTTATAAAGCACAGAAGTTGGAAGCATATAAATCTAACCCACATGCATAAAAAGGCTTGTCTCCACCTAGGCTCAGGGTCCTCTGCCTGAGCAATGTCTGTCCCGTTCCTGGAAACAAGAGCTGTTGCTCACATTCAGAGCACAGTTTCTGGGATGGGTTCTCATCTCCTCCCTTCATAGGGAAACTGGGTCACACATTCACAGGGGTTCAGTGTACATGGGAACCTGCTCTCTGTCCCTGCCTTTGTGTTAGGCCCTGAGGCAGCCACAGTCGTGGCTGATGTCATATACCCTGACACCACTATCCTTGAATCCGGTGCCCTCAGAGGCACTTGTCCTTCAGCGCACAGGGAGGTGACTGCAAACCCGTCACCACTGGACTGGCAGCCCCAGTGTCACGGTTGGCCACCGTATGAAGGGTGGGTGGGCTCACCCAGACCCCTGACCCGGAGCACCGTGGTGGGCTGGCTCACCCTGAGACTCAGAAGGCCTGGGTGCTAAATGCCTCCCTGCCCCCCACGCAGTCTATTGCACATTTCCTTATTTATAACTCAGCACCCTCTTCCTTTCCCTCTGAAGCTGCGAGGTCTCACTAGTGAGCAGTTAAGGGGAAGGAGACCCTCTGCCTGGGGACACTTCTGTGAATGTCAATCAGGAATTTGTACGAGGTGTTTGTGCAGAAGCCAGAAAGTCCAGCAACCGGTCCCAGCTGAGCAGGCAGTTTGTCTTTTTTCCCTCTTCCTAAAAATTACATTTTGTATCTTGCATACTTCAGGAGAGATCCCCCTCATTGTCACTAAAAGAGAGATTCTTTAAAATTGTTTCTAAGGGGACAGTCGGTTAAGTGGCTGAGTACAGAAGTCAGACTGCCGGCGTCCCAGTGTCTTCTGCACACTCTAGAGGACTTGGGCACATTCCTTAACCCCCTACCCGGGACTTTCCTCATCTGCAGATGGCAATGATCGCTGTGCCCATCTCAGGAAACTGTCCTCGTGAGTGACTCCAGACCATAGACTGCAAGAGCTTTTGACACAGAGTTGGGGTTAAATTCTGGATCTGTCTTCAGCAAGCCATATGATATTAGGCAAATATTTAAATGAAAAATTTCACTAAAATGGGGATAACTATTCCTAGTGGATTAGGTTTTGGTAAGGAATATATGAGTTCAGATCTATAACACATCTGGCATATCATAGGTGCCCAGTAGATACTGGTTTTCTCTTGTATTCAATCGTTAGAAATAACGTGGTAGAACTGAAAAGCATGAACTTTGGAAGAAATTGATTTGAAACTTGGCCCTATAATCTAACAGCAGTGGTGCCTCAACTTGGACAAATAAAACATATTTTTGAGCATCAGTTTCTTCATCTATAACATTACTTGATTGCCATGAAAATTAAGGGAAAAATACATAGTATTTATGTGGCGCTTGTGGCTCATAGCGTAAGGTCTCCACTCCTCCTTGCTTTAGGCTACGAGAAGTCAAGTATTTTAAAAATAAAGCAAAACAAACAACAACACTTTGAACTCTAATAATAGAGAAAGTTAGGTTAAAAGGACTGCTCATCTCAGATAAAGGAATAGCGACCAGACCGCATAGCCCTAGATCTTCAGTCTACTGCCCATAGAGAAGGTGATCATGAAATGCAGGGATGAATTCGAGGATGCCAAGAGGAATTGGAAGTCCCATTGGGAGATGCTTTCGACAGAAGAATCCAGGGACAGCTGTTGGCTTCACTCAGAGATTTCAAAGCTAGAAAACAATTAACATCTTGGGCATGTGACAGTTTCTGAGAAGCCTGACTTATGGGGTCAGAGTGATATCTTTCCACACTTACAAATGGTCAGAGGAAGGCCCCACCCTCCTTGGCATGCCTTGGTGCTGGAAGTTGTTCACTTTCCAAGGAAGCTGAGACTATCACGAAACCTTGCATTTGAGGCTCTATTCTTTTAAAAAATGCTACAAGAAATTTTAGCTGGTGAATGTTAGCAAACAAATCCAACTGAGAAAAGCAGCCAGCATGAATTCCCACCAGAGCATGGGGTGTGGGTGCCTGTGGGCCAAAAGAAATTCAGTAAGTCTAGGGCAAGGGAATTGAGATTAATTTTGTTAAACCCTTTTGGTGTCTCACTCCAACTTTATGAACAAAATTTAAACCACAAAGACCCTCTAGATTGTGTCCTGGGTTCTCATCCTGAGGCTCTGAACACCTTTAATGAACATTATACAAGATCTTGTGAAGTCACAGCCCGAGCACCCCAGTGATATTACCTACCCTGCACTGTATCCCTTATGAAAATAATGGGACCTTCCATCGTCCTATTGAGAGAGAGAGAGGAAGGCTCCAGCGCCATGGTCTTCACCAGATAAAGGCACACAGCCTTGAATATGGGTAGAACTAGATGCACCTATGCGCTGAGCTACGATCTGAACCCATGGTGGCATTTGGGGACGATACCAAAATGCTGGGAACTGATAGACCTATGCTAAATACAAGTGTGATCGTTTATATGATAAAGGTAATTGGCTCATTTTTGAAAATAAAGAGGGTAAGGAAGTGAGCGGTCAAGTCTCATCATCCCATCTGTTAACATTCTAGTCTATTTTCCTCCAATATCATTTTTGGAGGCTGGGAGAGGCTACTTCTTTTTATAGCTATGATCATACTAACTATATATCTTTGAATTCTGTTTTGTATTATGTATATTTTTCTATCATAAATTCTCCATCAGTGTCATTTTGATGACCACTTTTTATTTCGATACACGCTTAATTTCCTCTTGCACCCTGATCTCTTCCTACGCCTTCTTCCCTACCTTTCCATCTCTGTGATCCCCAGACATTTGCTTGGTACAGAATGCCAAGTATGGGGGGTGAAATGGGCTCTGAAATGAAAAGGGCTGCTTCAAACCAAACCGTGTGAATGTCACAATACAAGCATCGATGTTAAGAACGACTCTACTATTGCTACCACATTCTGTAGCCGCTAAAATTAAAATTACTTTGCTAAATTTTTTCTCCTAACATACATGTTCATTATAAGCAATAGTCAAACTAAATGAAAATACATCATATAGAGAAAAAAGCTCCTTCCTCAATTTCATTCCCTAGGGGTAACCTCCCTTAGTAATCTGTACAGCCTTCTAGACTTTAAAAAATACATATACGTAGGTGTGCATATATTTTTTCGAGTTAGTGTTTTTGTTTTTTTCAGATAAACATCCAGAGGTGGAATGCCAGTTTTGAATAATACAAGATCATTCTAGATGTAGTGTTTTGCAACTTTAACATTCTATATCACAGACTTCTTTCTACCCCATTTATGTAGTTCTACCTCACACTTTTTTGACCAGTGCAAATAGTACTCCACTGTAGGGATGAGGCATGATTCACTTAACCATTCTCTGATGAATGGATATTTGGGTTATCTATTTCTTTTTGTTATATTAAATAGTGGTTCAATTAATATCCTTGTGGATATAGGTTAGCCCACTTGGATTTCCAGAAGAAATTTTTCAGAAGTAGAATGACTTGGTCAAACCACGACTTGATTACGGATCGTTTTGTTTCATTGGAAGGTGGCCGACCACCATCTTAAAAGGCCCCATCGTGGACCTCCAACTAGCAATGCATGGGAATGTCCCACACCCTTGTCTTCTCAAAAGGTGGGGATTGCTGAGTCTGAGGCCAACCGTCTCAAGGAGACAACTTTCTGTTATTTGACATGTCTCTGCATGTTCACTCTTTCCCTGTTATATACCATTTTCAATTTTAAAGTGAAAAAGCTATTTTGGGAAAGGCCGGAGGGAGGGAGAGACAGGGAACAAATAGAGGAGAAAGATGAAGAAAGGGTGTGGTTGCCTTCTGCCTGTTTCCCCTTTGCCACAGCTGCCTGGCGGGTAGGCACATTAGGAGCTCGAGGGCAGCTAAAGGGCACTGAAATGTCTCACCTTTTTGGATGCTTTCTCTCCCCAAAATTTCTTATAATGGTAAGATACACATAATGCAAAATTTACCATCTTAACCATATAATTCAGGTATTAAGTATATTCATATTGTTATGCAATCACCATCACCATCCAGCTCCAGGACTCTTAATCTTGCACAACTAAACTCTATACATGAAACAGCAGCTCCCCTTTGCCCTCCCCTTCCCCCGACAATCACCGTTTTTTCTGGGTCTGTGAATGTGCCAACTCTGGATACTATAACCAAATGGAATCATAAGCATTTGTCTTTCTGTGACTGCTCTGTTTCACCTACCATAATGTCCTCAAGGTTCATCCATACTTTCACATATGTCAGAATTCGTCTCCTTTTTCAGGTCTAGTAATAGTATTGGCCATGTTTTTGCTTGTCCATCCCTCCATCGATGGACAGTTAGATTGCTTCCATGTTTTAACTATTCTGAATAAAAGATTTTAAATGACTACAGGTGCGCCAGTACCACTTTGAGGTCCATTTCCAGGTATTTCAGGGGTATACCCAGAAGAGGAACTGCGGGAGCAGATGGAAAATCTGTTATTTTCTGGGAAATGCTGCGCAGCAAGCGCGCACGGCTGCTCCGCGCCCTCACTGACGCTGCACGCGGAAGCAGCCATCCTAACAGGTGCGAGGCGGATCTGGAAGCTTTTTGAACCTAGCACGCTTTTTTGAAGAGGCCAGTGGAGGTGTGGGCTCAGAGACGCTCACAGGAGTAACACTTCAGGTATCTGGGTCTCAGCCTTTGCAGTGACTGGGGTGTGGTGGAGGAAGGGGTAGGAGACTCTCCCACAGCACCAGCTCAAGGGTCCCCAAGAGCAGGAGCGGGGCTGTCCAACTCAGCGGCCTCCTCCTGGCACCGCCACCAGGACGACCCGCTCATGTCCGCACGAGAGGACACTGCCCTTCCCTTCTGCACAGAGGCCACGGGGCAGAAAAGAACTTAAAAGTTTTAGAGCAGTTTTAGGTGAACAGCAAACGAGTGGGAAGTACAGAGAGCTCACAAACCTGTACCGGCTGTACCCCCATGGCACCCGCTCCCCTCCCACAGCATCTCTCACCAAGTGGCCCTCCTGCCCCAGCCAGGAGGCCCATCACCGGGGTCCACACTTTACTCTTGGTGTGGTAGCCTCCACGCCTGGACGGGGGTATAGTGACATGTCTGTGCCATTATATAGACATGTGTGTTTATGCATTATAATGTAAACACATATACACACACATCTACATATACAGAGAATTTTCCCTGCCCTAAAAATAATGCCTTTAAAAAACTCTTAAAAACATTTTTTGTTTTTAGCATTCAAAATTGTTTACGTTTGAGGAAAAGAACCTTTTTTGCGTTTTATTATTGTTTTTATGGATGTATAGTTGGTATGCAACGTTACACTGGTTTCAGGTGCACAACACAGTGTTTGACAGCTGTATACGTTACAGAGAGCTCCCATGACAGGCGCGGCCCCCATCAGATGGCAGAGAAGGTGCTACGATTTTATTGACTTTATTCCCTCCACTGTCCTTTCATCCCTGTGACTTATTTATTTTATAATTGGAGGTCTGCACCTCTTTGTTCCCGTCACCTATTTCACCCACCCCTCTACCCACCTCCCCATGGCAACTTATTCTCTATATTCATGAGTCTGTTTCTCTTTTGCTGCTTTCGTTTGTTTTATTTGTTCCTAGATCTCCCATAAACGAAATCCTATGGTGTTCGCCTTCTGACTTAGTTCACTTAGCGTAATGCCCTCTAGGCCTATTCATTTTGTTGCAATGGCAAGATTTAATTCTAGAAAAGAACACTTTTGACGTCTATAAGCAGAGGGCTTAAACGGGCACAGAGCTCCAGGAACTGTGGGGCACGCTCACGAGAAAGCAGAGTGACCCTGTAGAGTGGTGCGGGCGGCGGTGCAGCGGACCAGGAAACCTGGGCCAGAGCCAGGGCAGCTCTGGTAACTGGGTTTGATCAGAAGCTAAGGATCACGGGGCTTGGGGAACCCAGTGAATATTTTCTATTTCAGTGTGTACAAAGACAGGCTGCAGGAAGAGGACCAGGCTCTGAAGCGGCATCTAGAGGCCAAGATTTTCTTGTAAGTACTGGCTGAAGTGGCTGGCCTAAGCCTCTCGATGAAGGGATTTAATCCCCCAGCAGGTGAAAAGAACCGAGGGCTTTTTCTGTGGATCGCTTTGCCAAATTCTAAGGCTGGGCACAGTCCCGAGGTCATTAACCTTCTGCCAACACAACAATGAATCAAAATTAATGTGAGGGAATTAAAACGGAGGTTAGATTAAGTTAAGAAATAATTAAAAACAATTTAAGAGACTCAGGAACCTATGTGATGGGTACCTAAGGAGCTCTTTTTCATTAAGTCTTGTTTCAAATCATATATATATGTAATTTATTGTGAAATGCACATGTGAAGTTGTTCATGTTTAATCGTAGAGACTGTTATTTTAATAAGGTTTTAATGCCATGGAAAGAAGGATAGTGGGAACAGAACTTGGTACTTAGCAATGACGAGTTTATTACCTACCCTGCTGCGGGGAGGCCCTGACCTGAGGCCCCCTAAGAGGCGCCACCACCACCTGGTGGCCCTTGGTGGCGTTGCAGGTCCTTCAGGCTCCTGGAAGCCTTGAACTTCTGAAGAGCTCTGTGTAGCTCGTCCTCCCCGCAGCCCTCTCCCATACCACTTTGCAGGTGGGGAAGCAGGTGCAGCAAGGTAAAGTGACCTACCCAGGGCAACAGCGCAGGCCCTCTGCATTAGGATTGGATTTGCCTGTCCCAGGGCGTGTGCTCTCTCCCGTACTTCCTGCCTGGAGTTTTGTGTAACAAAGGGTAAGGAGATGCTTTATGGTATCTTAGGGGGTGACCCCAGTTAATGTGTTCATTTGGGGAGCATTTAAGAATAAGCATTTTGGCATACCAGATCAAGATATTGTTTGTCTTCTGTTCTGGAAAGCTGGGCCAGATTTTCTGCCAAGATGGTCTGTGTACCCAAGACAAATAAGAGAAAATTAAGTCTATTAGAACATGAGAGGCTACAAATGAAGATTTATTTACCGATATTTACTGAGGGACTGTTCTACTCCGAGTATGAATCAGACATGATTCAAGGCCAGGTAGAGACATGTGATGTCACACGTTCACACTTCTATCTCGGCATGGCATTCTGAATGATCGGGAAACAAAGGGAAATATCAAATAACTAAAAAGTGACACCTCCTTTCCTCGGCCTTCCTCCTGCCTTAGAGACCCCTTGCCCCAACTTTTTCTTCATGTTCAACATTCAGGTTCTGATTTTAGCTTGTGAAATGGAGAAAAGCTGACCATTGTACGAGGGACCACCAAAAAGCTTTCTAAGACCTGAGTATTGAAAGCTCCATTAACTCTGGGGGCCTCAAAATGGGCACCATGAAAAACTAAAAAGGAAAAAGGAAGAAGCCCTTCTGTTAATCTGGCGAAGCCTGGACACTCGGCACCCACATTCCTGTTAAAACATGAGCAAACTGTTTCCCACCCCCTCCATTTCCTCAGGGGCCAGGGGCCAGGGGCCCCAAGATGTGTATTGCCCCCAACTCTCCTTTGCTTGAAAAACCTGCTGTGAAAATGTACTGCTCTTGCCTGTCTCCTCGAGGATATGAGAGCTTCTTATGATGGGCTCTTTGGAACATCATTCCTGCTTGTGGTCTCCATAGCTTCCCAGATCTAGATTCAAATTTTGGCTCAAATAAAACTCTTTTATTTCAAGGCGATTTATTGAATTTTTCTTTGACAAGCTCTTTTCTTTTTCTCATTCTTTCCTTATGACCCTACTTACCCCATTGCTTCAACCACCATTCGCTTTAATAATTCCCAAATTGATATGCTGGCTTTCTTTCCGAGTTCCGACCCTCTGTTTCCAGTGGTCTATTATATTGCCTCCTCAGCACAAAATCCTTCCGTCCTCGGTTTCAGTGAAAATCACTCTCGGTCCCCAGTTCTCTAAGGTAGAAAAATGGGCATCACGTTAGATTCCTCTTGCTCTTTTACTGTCATGTACAGCTGGTCATCGGGCCTGGAAAGGATACTTGTTAAACATCTCTTAAGTCCCTCCCTTTTCAAAATTCCTATTGCTTAGCTTAAGCATATGTCATCTTTTACCTGAAATATTGCAATTACCCTCTTTCCTCCAGCCTCCCCCCATCTGGGTTCAGCCTTTTCACCTCCACCAGCGGACCTTTCTGAAATGCAAATTTGATGTCATTATTCCCAGTTAAAATCCTTTAGTTGGTTCACCTCTCCCAGGACGTAAGACCTGGTTAAGAGCAGGAATTTGGGAGACAGAGCATCTTGGTGGGAACCCAAGCTCCATCCTTGACAGGCTTTTACTTACAAAGGGCTAGTATCGCTGTAAAATGGGAGGTGATGGTAGCATTTATTGCATGGGATTTTGCAGCAATTACACAAGTTAATACTCATAATGTACTGAAAATAGTACCTGGCACACAGCAATCTCTAAGGAAATGTTTGTTTAAATAAGATTCAAATGTATTACTGTGAAGCATAACAAATATATTACATATAAGATCTGCAGTGACTTCTCCTGTCCATGTCCGCTTTTCCAGTTGCATTTATTTACTCCCATGCACTTCTATTCTAGCCCTATTGAACCAAAACCTCAGAGCTATTATCTACCCCTGGACCTTTGCACATTCTGTATCTTCTGCTTAAGTCTCCTATACCAGGATCTCGGGGATGCCCCTTATGCGGTGCAGTTCATTCGGGGTCACCTTCATGAAGACAGCAGAGCAGCTGTGCTTCCATAGCCATGTCTACACCCACCCCAGCATTTGTCATACTGCTGTGACTATTAGTTTATAGGTACATCTAATCTGTTAGTGCCAGGACAGGAAGCATAGGGAACTTTGTTCTTTCCTTTTGTTCTATCTCCAGCACCTGCTGCAACCAGGCCCAGGCATGGGTTATATACCTGTGTGCTATCATTCTGTTATTATAATATTACACTTGGGAGGGATTTAAAACACCTAGCCCAACTTCCTTCTACTGAATGTATGAAACTAAGGACAGGGAGGGAAAGGTTTGCCTAAGCTCTTCTCCTTAGAGTCACAAACGTGCGACTAGAACCTATTCCCTCTCTTCTCTGTGGATGCTTTCTCCTCCACATTGTATCACGGCGCTCCTATTGCTCCACCGCCTACAGGTGTGCAAACATTTGTGAACCAGTTGACCTCATATCCGCTAATCTACACACCCTTCAGTTTACTAGGCTTGCAGGCATCTCAGATGCTGAGAGGAGCTGACACTCCACCTGGTGGCGATGTACCTGAACTGCAAGCATCTCTCCCCTGGCCGTGGGGGCCATTCTCTCTGCTTTTCCTGTTTATATTGGCTCCTCTCGATTTTGTCTGTGGGTCTCGCCTCTCTGGCCTGTTCAGTAAACACCAGCGTTCCTTTGTGTTCTGTCCCTTTTATTTGACACCTGCTTTGGTGGTGGTGGGGTTGGGGGGGTGGTGATTCGTGCACTCTTGAGCTTTGGATACTGTCTGCACACTCATGACCCTCAAGCCTTCGTCTCCAAGGAGAGCCTCCCTCCGAGCCCCGGCCGGGCCACCACCCACGTGGGCACAGCTCCGGCACTGCCCTTCCCTGGGGGCACTGCACCTGGCGCCTGGCGTCGGGGTCATGCACAGCAGCAGGCAGTAGCTTCTCTTCAAGAAGCCCGAACCCAGCTCATGCCCGCCCCTCTGACAGCCCAACTCCTTCCTGTCCTGACAACTACTTATTCTCCTGGTCTTGCATACCAAGGGCGAGAGGCCCTCCATCCCTCTGCCGCACCGGCTGTTCTCTTCCTGAGGTCCCACCACCTAACAACTCTGCGACCAGCTTCTCAGCTGCAGCTCAGCCCTCTTGCCTTAGCTCAGGCCTTCACGACCCCTCAGCTCCTAACTGCTTCCCTGACTCCAGTGTTGCCATCTTTAGTCTAATCACCACACTGCTGCCCAAACGAACTTTCTAGGATATGGTTTTGAGCATGTCAGTTTCTGTTGAAAACCCTACAGTTGTACCCCATCGCTTCAGGGGTAGGTTTAAATTCCTTCAAGTGCCCTACAAAGTCCTCCGAGGGCTACAAGGTCCCCCCTGGGCCTTTATTTCCCTCCCTGTTTCCCCGCTTGCTCCCCAGGCTGGGCTCGGTGGGTCCTGTGCCTCCGAGGACACTGCTGCCTCCTCTGTGGCACCTTCATCTTGCTGGGCTGGCATCTCACTGCTCGTTTCCCTACCGTCCACATTAGGTTTCTCTTCTTCAAGGCCCAGGACTGCTTCTGGTCCACGGGCTTTCACAGCACCCAGTGTCCATCTGGGCATATGGTAGGAGGTCCATATATTTTTTCAGAGTGAACAAGAAAATGACAGGAAGAAAAGGTTGCCTTGTGCATAGTCCCTCTGTGACCCCCATCCTCTAGGGACAGTGAAGGCCAGCATTTTATCGGAAGGCACAGGGCATAGCTGCGGGGTCTGTCTCAGAGAAGAGCCAGCATTCGATGCAGGGTGGACCGGCCTGTGCTGCGTCTAGTGGCCTAGAAATGCAGGTTGACTTTAAGGATGGGGAAGTCCTCTACACTGAAACGTCTTTTCCACGTGTATGCCTGAAATTCTTCTGTAGAAAATCCAGTATTTTAGCTAAAGATTAGCTTTCAGATCAGCTGGAACAGTCCCTGCCCCCATGCCCAAACCTTGAAAACAATTAATTATTCTTTCAAGAGGCAGTTATAACAGACATTGAGCATGAAGTTAGAGGGCATTTGGCAAAGGAAAGAGGAATCACTTTAAGGTTAGAAGAAGTGTTCAAAACCAAGGGGCTACAGCAAGAGAGAGAAAGTTAGAGTATTTCAAAACTTTGTGTGGATTGGCCTTTGTGAGTTCATCACTGAAAATCCATTGGCTCTACCTGGTTCCTCGACAAACCAAGTCTCCTGACCCCAAAGAGAAACAAATAGAAAGAACAAGAAAGAGTGTTTAAGGTGGTATGATTCTTAACATAAACAGTAGTCTGGAAATAGAGAATGAATTTAATACTGTAAAGAACTGTCACTGTTAAAATGATGTAATAGTATATGTTAAAAAGCAAATTTACAATTCTGTACTTAAAATCAATTTTAAAGATATTAGAAATGTAAATTAAAAGGCCAAAGATTTTTTTCAGATTGTTCAAAATAATCTCCAAGTTACTTTCAAAGGCATGGTTTTGATCACAATATTTAAGTCAGTTGTGTATATAAACAATGGTATTCCTATATTGCAGCTTGATTGCTTCCACATCCTAAAATAATTCTGAATACTCAAGAAACTATTTTTTTGTATTGGCAAAGCTAAGCATAGCTTCATTCTTTATGTATAGAACATTAGCCTACTCTAGACCCCATGAAAGATGGACTTGCTTAGGGTAAAAGTAAACTTTTAATACCACCTTTCTATTAGTTCTAGTCTGACACAGAGAAAGACATAACTCACTTCCGTAACAGTAAGACAGGCGTATGTGTTCGGATGGATGTCATCAGCAAATGCCTTTGGCTAAATAAGGCCAACTGATTGGAAGGACGTACATCTGAGTGGCCTTTGAGTGGCCTTTGAGTGGCCAGGGGAGGGGAAGAAGGGGTGACTGTCATGTTCTTTGTAGACGGTCCCCTCTCTCTGTCCCTCTCCTCTTCCTCTTTCCTCCCCTCCCCCTTCCCTTTCTCACCCCTCTGCCCCTCCACCGGCGGCTCCTCTCCTTCTCTAGGGGCAGATAAATTACAGACGAAAACATTGTGGTAACTGGAGAGGAATGAAGTTACACGAGATGTTAGAAGAAATTTAGGTGGAGATGCAAACTAACTAAATTAATTAAATGGAATCGATGCCAAAGCAAAGTGTGATCAGAGGGAATGTGAAAGAAAAAGAAAACATTTGAGATAATGATAACAAAGGATGAAAAAAATGATGTATTTTTGGAGGATATGAAATGAAAAAGAAGCAAAATGAGCTTTCTTTATGCTTGCCACATGCTCTAAGAATCATAGGATTTGGAGTTTGGAGGAGACACGTTAGTCCACTTTTGTGGGTTCACATTAAGTGATTCATTCAACAAAGCCAGTCCACAGTTATGTCTGGAACCTTAACCTACTATCAAGCAGGCAGATTTATGAAGTAGAGCTTGCAGTGTGGAAAAGTCAACTATTAAAAGCAGTTGAAAATATGGACCAGGACTTGTTCCATGAGGTGCAGTTTTCTTTAAAACAGTGACAACAATAGCATGAAAATACAGCAGCTGGACTGTCAGAGGCGTACCGGCCCACCTTAGTTCTTTATTTTAACATATCTTTTCCAGGTGACATCAAAATGCTGTCGTGTCACTAAAAAAATTGTTGTTTGACAATAAGACAACGTTTTGAAGTCGGTGATAAGCAGACGCCACTGGGGAGAAGAAAATGCGTCACAAGCTTGAGTCACAGGCCAACATTACCCAGAGAAAGGCTCATGTCCACAAGACATACACACTTTGTAAAAAGCACCAGCCGATCAGGTATGGAGCTGAAGATGAGTCATTCCTGGGAGCAGGCAGGGCCTCGGCGCTCCACTCGGGGGCCTGGGCTGTCCTCAGAGCGGCCCAGATGGCGCCAAATCGGCCCCTTCTTGTTAGAACAGGCAGGCCAGCTTTCGGTCAGTGGGTGCTGGGAAAGACCAGAATAGGATTGTACTGACCTTTCAAGTCAAAGTGAGGTCAAGGCCGTTTCTAGGCCACCCGGGAGGTGGCCCTGGTGTGTTGGTGGGGCTGGCCGCGGGCCCTGGGGCAGGTGGCCTCGCAGCCTGCCTTGCCCCCTGCGGCCAACTGCCTCCTCCCCGGCCTTGGGGAACGCCCGCCAGGCTCCACCTCCCTTCTGAGATTAGCCTGTCCTAGTCCTGTCGCCAAAACCGCGGGTCCCCCTGCCTGGACTCGGGGTTCCTGTGTTCCTGTAAACCTTTCTCTGCATCATCTCTCACGTCTCCTGGGTTGTACCTTCAGTTCTTTGGGGAATGTCTGCATCAGTCCCTCTGTCTGAGCCTAAAACCACAGCAGCCTGAGAACCTTATTAGCTCGTACCTGGAACGCTGAAGCCGCTTCCCACAGGAGCTCTGCTGTGACAGTAAAGGATGCCCATAAATTTAAATTAAAGTGTTTTCATTACCATCCGTGGTAAGTCGGTAAATGCTAACAATTTTTTGTGCAATAAATTATCTATAAAATTATTACATGTATTAAATTGATCAAACATATAAATGCATTGTAAAATTTGATAATTATTAAATATAAATGAAAAGTCTATTGGAAATGCATCTGCTATGGTGACGGTGGAAGCTGCCTTTTTCCCGGTCAGTTCGTGAGTCTGCAGGTGCGTGTTACTTCTCACGGAAACACAATGGAGTTCAGCTCCAGGTTTCTCTCCTCTGGCTCCCTGCTCCTCTCCTCTGCTCCCTCCACTACCCACCTCTCCACCCTCTGCTCCGGCCCCTTTCCTTCCTTCCTTCCTTTCTTACGCTAGATGTAGGTACTGCGAAAACTTGCTGATAAAAGGAATGGAAGGAATTTTGATATAGGAATATCACTTATTTATTTGACGTTCTTCTAAGTTGCATGCGAAAAGAATGTAGTAATGTAACAAATATTTTTGCTTATTAAGCAGCTGATGACACCATAACGACTAATGAACTTTGTAAAAGGCAAGCATTGGAAACCATCTGATTTGCAAAAGAATTTGTGATCCAGTTTTTAAAATCATTTAATTTCTCAATATCTGGGAAGTGTATTATTAAAAATTTACTATAATCTATCAGTATGTTTCTATGAATCTTTAGCTTAGAGTTCCCTTGTTTGTGGAGCTAAAGTGAAGGGAAACTGGGGTAAAAAATCGCCATATAAAATTGGGCTTCTGTGCTTTAGGAATGTACCCATCATTTATGAACACAGATCTATATATTACCACCAAATTTAGATGATCTGGGAAGTCATCTTAAAGTCTTTGAAAGTTATGGCACTTTCAGAATAGTACAAAAAGTTAAGCTAGTGGGTCTACAGGATGGCAGATGGAGCATAAGGGCCATCTGATTGGCACCTTGACACCAAACACTGTTATTGCTCTGAATGGTGAAAAAAGGAGGGACTGGATTTGCAGCAGATCGGTGTCCCCAGCATACTCCACTGTGTTTTGTGTTGTTCACAAATACTTAGTACTGTAAGACACATAGGTAAGACCGCCATGTGTTGCTGTTTAGGGGGGATAAGACGACACCTTCTGACTCACCCCCAGCCTTTGCTTTGCTTTCCCATGACCTTCAGAAGAGCTGAGTGCTTTCACATGGATTCCTGGGCCCAAGAGGTGAGACCACTGAGAGGAAGCTGCGTGGCTCTGCCTTGCCCACGCCATTCGACCCTATAATGAATGTGATTCTCAAAGGAGGCCTCACCTGCAACGGTGTTTGAAATTCTCCTGTTCTTTTGCATCCTGAAAACTTTAGCACCATAGCTCCATTCACACTGAGAGATAAGACTTTTGTCCCTAAAGTAAGGCTTTTTCAGCACAGGGTCACTGTGAAAGGCAGGCCAAGAGAGGAGAGGCAGGGCCGTCCTTCCCCAGAAGCTCAGGCAGATCAGCCTTGAGAAGAGACACAAATGGAAGTTGAGGGTGGGAAATTGATATCCTTACAACTACCCACAGCTGGGCACACCTCAGAAAGTCTGTCTTTCCCAAGGACACTCTCACCATAGGTGGATATCCGAAGCATGTGACATGACTGCCTGCTTCTCTATTTCCACCTGAAGTCTGGATGGAATGCTATGGCCAACGCCTGGAGGGCAGACCCCGCTGCCTGCAGGAAGCTGGGCTGGGCAGGAGATGTCCAAGGTGTGGAGGTTATGTTCCTTGCCAGCCTCGAGTTCTGAGATTGGAGTGCATAAAAACAGATACTCCTGTCTTCATGCTCAGCAGGGTGGCGTTCGGGAGCCTGTTCAGATTCTTTCTTGGAACTCGTTTCTCAAACAATCACAGGGGGTCATTCACCAAAGTCAATGAAACTGAAATGTTCTGTTGTCAGCAGGAGAATGTGACTAGATGTGCCATCATTAGAGTCATTTGAAACGTTTCCCCTGATCCTCAGAATATATGATTGCATTTCAGATGACATTAAGAGTAAGTCTTTAGTCACGGAATTTTAGTAGGAGGGAAAGAAAAGTAGTTTGGGTTATTTTCTTTATTATTGTTGTTAAAATGTGAATCATGCCCTTCAGTTGATGAATTCTCATTGAAGCTTCAATGGAAGGGGAAGATGAAATAACATAAATGATAGCTATAATTAATTTTATACTAAGCTTCCTTGATGAAATTAATATTGTCAGATAGAAATGTAATTTAGGCAAAATATGCTTATATGCTCATGTAAGCTGAGTTACACATTTGGACTTTAAGAAAAAAATCACTCTTGCATTTCATAGAATTGCTTACAAAATGATTTAGCTTAATTATTTGTACAGTTTTCTAGACATTATAGCTCTTTAAAAACATGAGTGCATGAGATAAAAGGGTGAAAGGCAAAAGGGTCATTTTAAATATACTTTTATTATTTTGAAAAAAAAATCCCAAAGTAATGCAGGACACTTCTAATTCCCAAAGAAACTTGTTTTAACATATATGTTAATATAGTCAAGCAGTAGTTTTGTGTTTATATCAAACGGAAAAGTTCTGGCAATTTAACACAGTTTTAATCTGAACTGAAATAAATTATATTGGCTTAAGTAAATTTCCAAAAATATTGACCTAAAAGGTCAGCAAATGTTGGTGAAAAATACACACATCAATATCTATTGCATGCCTGAATTCTTTGTCTTTTCGACATTTCAAGCAATTTTTATAACTAGCCAGGAAAAAGTAATAAACAAGAAACACTAAGACAGCTTACTGATTTCACATAAAATCTTCCACGCTTTCAAGTACCCATAAGTATCATAAACTGACATTGATCTCTATTCTGAAGAAACAAAAATTTGCAACTTATTTTTTAATATGGAACCAAACATTATATAACATACAATGAAAACTAGAAATATCAGTCCATCGTTAATATTTCTTCCCTTAGGAATCTACTCCCAGTAGATAGTCAATCAAGACTTATAAGTTAGGTAATTAAGGAGTCGAGATCCATCACAGGAATACACAAACTCCAACTGATGTGCCAGGAGACAGGGAGGCTTCCTGGGAAAGCCGGCTCCTTTCCACCCCAGTGTATGGGAGTCTGTGATAATTATTTACCTTTCTTCCTCCAGGATAAATGGAATCTATAGAGTGGTGTTAAGATGGGATATATTATGAGAATGGAAAGGCACCCTAGGTGGAGTTGCCTCTGTGATGAAACGCTGGGCTCTAGGTCTGGCTCTTAACCACTGAACTATATTTTGTCCCCAGATATACAGAGCAGATGCAGTGGTTGGTCCAAATACAGCAATGCATGGTACTTATCTTCCTCCTGGGGCCATAGAGGTCGGTTGAAAACCTCAGGCAGCAAGACCCAGTAGGAGGGAGGAATGAGCCGGTACTCAGGGTCTGTCCCTGGTGCCCGCCACCATGTGGCCACTTTCCGTGTGTGGCCCAGTCGTGCTCTTTCAGCCACCCTGAGAAGTGGGCATTATTTCCACTTTACACATAAGAAAAATAAAGCTCAGACAGATACACAATTTGAATGTAGCACAATTAAGATTTTTAATCCCGATTTTATGTTACCTCAGTGATTTTTTTTTTTGCATCTGTGGTTGTAATGACCTCATTTCCTTTTTCGTTTCTGATCTTTGCCTTGTAGCCTTGGTGGATCACTAACACCTCTGATTCACGATGTCCCAAACAACATTCATTACTTTCTTTTCAAATCTGCTCCTCTCCTGCACCTAGCCTCCCAAGATAGAAATAATAACTCCATTTCCCCTTTCCTTTTGTCCACTATGTGTAAACACGCTTTTAAATCTATCAGCATCTTGCTAAATATATCTCAAGTCAAGTCCCTTTGCATCTTGGATGAAAACCTCTGGGTGACAATTTATTGTTATTTTTTCAGCAAACTAGTTTAAGTAAATCTATGTTGACATCTACCCCATTAACTCAGCTATCTCTACAGTAGTTAATTAGATGTCCTGCTACACATAGGGATGTCTTTATTGTTAAGTCTCAAGGTAGCACTCCAAGTCTTGAGGTATGTGGAGAAAGACAACCTAACTTCATTACAGCTACTCTTTGGGTGACCTGATGCAAGCACTCACTTCTAGAACATTGTTCTCAAAATGGAATTTGGCTGAAGTGTGCCTCTGTGAGTCTCCTGGTGGGCAGATTCCTGGGCACGGGCACCAATGCCACTATTCCCACCTAGTTAAGTGCAGGAAACAGACACCTCTCTAGGCATTTAAGTGCTTACAAAATTTGTGCAAGAGATATAGGAATAAGCTGCAGGACCCCAGATGGCATAGGACTGGCCCACTAGGGGAGCTACTGCCTTCAAGACTGGTACGGGAGATACGAGTCCAACAACTCGAGTTCAAGAAGTTACTGCTGCCACCACAGTCACTGCTGTAATGGACTCTTGACCCCTAGGAAGCTGGTAAGTGGACACCTGTAGCTGTGAGCCCTGGATCAGAGAGCAGCTCAACACCAGAAGCTGGAATGCTCCTACAATGCCACTTGCCAAAGGCAAGTGGGCAGAAATTGCCTCTGCTTCACTTGTACTCTCAAATATTGTGTAAGTCCTTCTGATTGGCTGAGCCTCATTCCTAGCCAGACCTCTGGTGATGAGCTTTCCAACTTCTCCACCTGGAAGAAGTCTGGAAGGGCAGCCGAGAGGGCCAATCTGCAGCATCCTGTACCCTGTGGTTAACAGCTCCAGAGGCATCCTTAGAGCGCTTTCTCTACCTTACATAGGTAATGGTTGTACAGATCTGTCATGTAGCATATGATTTACACACAAAAGTATGTTTACGGGGTTGTGACTTGTCTCTTTTTTTTTCTCCCAAACACGCCTTTGAGATATTTCTTCATTAGTATGTGTGGATTTAACCCATTATTTTTTAAAACAGTGTCTGGCATGTGCATATAGACTATTTCTCATTTTTGCTGGAACTAAAATACTGAAGTAATATATGTGGACCTACATCTTGGTGCACATGTATGAGTTTTATTGTTTTATAGTATAGATTCTTATAATTCAAAAACAGTACATATTTAAACTTTCATTAGACATTGTCAAACTGCAAGAGCAAAAAGTATCTTCCTATGAATAGGTTAGGAGGTTCTTACTTTAGACATACTCATGCCAGTACTGGATACTTACATTTTGCCATTTTGAAGAGTGAAAATAATATTCCATTGTTTAATTTGCATTGTTGAAAGAAAATCAAATTACTGTTGGAAAATAATTGCATTGCTGGATTACAAATGAAGTTTCTGTTTTTGTGATTTCTGCATATTTGTATTTCTCTAAATTACCTGTTACTTTGCTTTACCCTTTAAAAAAATTGTCATTTTTCTTTTCATTTAAGAAAAAATTTCATACTATAAATAATATTTCTTTGTCTATTTTTGGTTTAAAATGCTTCTCATGATTAGTCCCTTATCTTGTATCTTTCTTTTATGCTATCCTTTTTCATTTTGTATAGAAAGTTTACGTTTTTATATCATCAGATCTGTCCATCTTTTTCTTTATAGTTTCTATATCTTGAGTTGTATTAGGAAGGCCTTGTGTATCCTAAGATTATTAAAACATCCTCCTCTGTTTCCTTTGTATATGGCAATAAGCCTGTCAAACTCAAGATTAAGGCCACAGTCTCCATAAGACTGCACTCACTTCAGGGGCTAGCTGCCTTAGTTTGGGGGTCTTCAGGCCACCCTCACTTCTGACCAACTGGCTAAAAATTCAGGGGTTCCCACACCATCCTCAGGTTTGATAATTCACCAGAAAGACACACAACTCACTGAAATGCTTTACTTATGATTACAGTTTTCTTATAGCAAAAAGATGCAAACCGTAACCTGCCCCAGCAGGTGATGCATCAGTGGAGCATGGAAGGGGCCCAGGTGCCAAGCTTCCAGTTGTCTCCTCCCAGCGGGGTCCTGGATGGTGTTACCTCCTTTGGGTTATGATGTATGACAGACTCAGAGCACTGCCAACCAGGAAGTTCACCTAAGCCTCGAAATCCAAAGTTTTTATTGGGCTTTCATTATGTAGGCATGATCGATCGAATCCTTGCCCATGTAGTAGAACTCAATCTCCAACTCCTGCTCCTTTGGAGAGATCAGGCTGATATCACACTCAAAGTCCAGCCCGTTAATGGCTGGTCTTTCTGGTGTGACCAGTTCCCATCTTGAGGTTTTTCCTTAGCTCAAACTACCACCATGAGTCACCTTGTTAGCAAAAATTATCAGGCGTGGTCTGAGGGCTCCCCGTGAGTAACAGGGCCACTCCAATTCCTGGGAAAATTCCAAGGATTTGGAGGTTTTCTCCCAGGACCTGGGGCAAAGAGCTGAATTCTCTTTGAGTAGTTTATTCTTTCCTACACAGATGTTTTATAATTTAAAAATTCATTTAGATTTTTAATATTTTTAAGTAGCATTTTTATGGCTGATGCAATATATAAATCCACTTTCCAAATGAGTAGTTAGTTGTCTCGACACCACTTGAGTTTTATACCTTGTCCTGTTGTTTTGAAATGCCTCTTTGTCATATCCTAAAATTTCACATACATATGGCTTTGTTTCTGAATATTTTGGTTTATTTATCTTTTTTCTATATCTGCTGCAATATCTCACGGTTTGTGTTACTGTAACTTACTATTTTTTTCATAATAAAAGCTTTGATAACTAGTAGGTTAAACTCTACCTAATTGTTCTTGTTTTATTTTCACTTAATTTTTCTTTTCCCCAAACATCTTGGCTCTTATGTACATTTTTTTCTAGATAAACTTTATAATTTTGTCAGATACCACAAATAAATCTCAATGGGATTTTTAAAAATATATATAATTTATTTTATTATCATTAATCTACAATTACATGTGCAATATTATGGTTATTAAACTACCCTTTCATCAGGTCCTCCCCACCAACCCCATTACAGTCACTGGCCATCAGCGTAGTGAGATGCTATAGAATCACTACTTGTCTTCTCTGAGTTGTACTGATCTCAATGGGATTTTAATTGGGTCTTTATTGACTTTATGAATTGCTTGAAGGAAGTTGGTGTCATTAGAATATGGAAATTTTTACTCAGGATGATAGCATGTTACTCTAGTTACTCAGTTCCTTTTTAAAATGCCCTCCAGACAAGTATTATTTAGGGTCTATATTTCTTGTATGTCTTAAATTAACAAAATTTAATTTCTAGGCAGGTTGCTTCTTCATATGCAATTGTGAATGGATTTTTTTCAGTTCCTGTTTTTAACTGATTTTTCCTTCATATAAGTAAGTTTTGGATTTATGTCTTAAATCTAGTGCATTATTAAATTATATTTATTAGTTCTAATAGTTGTCCAGTTGATTATCTTAGATTTTTTAGATAGGTAATTATATCATCTGTATAATGGTATAACTACCTCCTTATGAATAAATACTGGAATATGAGGTCATGCAAATAATGTGGAATAGAAGTATAATTAGCATTCACCATACTTCAGCTCATAGTTTGAATGTGAATGCTTCTAATATTTCAAATTTAAGTAAGATATTGTGATGTATTTCTATATTATATCTTTTGTTAATTTAGTAAGTTGCTTCTATTTCTAGCACACTGTATGTCTTAATCAAGGATAAGTATTTCATTTACAAACTTTTGGAATTTAGCAATCTCATTTAATATATTACTGTATATAATTATATAAAATACTATTGTAGTGAATTACATGAATACATTGATTATATTTGTTATACATAATAAAGATAATATTTATTATATTTATTATATGCAAAAATACATTTTTCTATTCCTTACTTGAACATAGTTGAATTTTATATAGTACTGTTTAATACATGGTAAAAATTAATTTGTTAAATTTTTATTTAGAATTTTGATAAGTTGTTTTGACTATTAAGATTTTTTTTGGTATTCTCTTCACCTGGCACTGGCATTAGAATTGTGCTATTCTCAGGAAGTAGGCTGGAAAGCTTCTCACACTTTTCTATATTTTAGAACTTTATACTTTAAATAATATAGGGATTTTTTTTGAAGTTAGTAGAAATTACTTGTAAAGCCACCCAAAACTTGTGCATTTTGTAGGAATAGAAATTTGACTAACCTCTACATTTCTTCTCTGATTATTGATTTATGGAGCTTTGTGGTTCTTTTTACAAGCTAGTCATTTGTGTTTTCTTTCAAAATGGTGCATTCTACATAAATTTAAAAATTTTCTGTGTATACATGTGTATTTCCCTTTGTTATTTCAAACATTTCTCTATACGTGTACTTACTTAACCTTTCTTATTGCTTTTTAAAATTTATATCATCTTTGTTTTTTCCTTAACAGTGTGAACATATTTGTAAAAGGCTTATATGATTGATTCTTTGGAAGAACCAGCTTTTAGTTTTTCTGAGTTCACTTTGAACTTTTTTTTACATCATTAATTTATCTCTTTACTATTAATTACTTCATTTTGCCTTCTTTAGGGTTACCTTGTGATTCCCTTTCTAATTTCCTGGGCTGAATATATTTAATATCTTTATTTTCAACCTCTTTTATTTTCTAACAAATTCATTTATGTTCATATGTCCACATCCTACGTATTTGGATAATGTAGTACTTTTGTTTTGTTAATTTCTAAAAAAAAATTGCAGTTTAGTCTTTAAAGAGATTTCCTGGTTTGAAATTTTACAAGTGATTGAGTTTTTTAATTTGTTGAAATTTTGTGAGTGATTGAATTTGCTAATTTTTAATTTTATTGAACTGTGATCAGAAAATTGCAGCTCAATGTGACTTATGTAATTTCTATTTGGGTGGAATTTATTTATATTTTCTTTGTGTACTGATAACATTTTTTATTATAGAAAAAACATTTAATATAACATTTACCCTTATAACAAATGTTTAAGTGTATAATATGGCACTGTTAAATACAGGTATGATGTTGTATGGCAGCTCTCTAGAACTAACTCATCTTGTGTAACAGAAGTTTTAATCCCATTGAATAGTGACTCTCCATCCTCCTCCCCCCAGCCTCTGGCATCCACCATTCTACTTTCTGCTCCTGTGAATTGACTATTTCACACACCTCAGATCAGTGGAGTCATGCAGTGTTCTCCCTTCCGTGATGGATTACTTCACTTAGTGTAATGTCCTTTGGGTTCACACTATGTATCTATCATATTATCTTTATTTATATGTTTGTGCTAAAGCTATATCTTAAACATTCCGATGGTGCTGCCAGTTAGATATACAAGTCTGGGCCATAGTTTTGAAATCTGGGGTGGAGATGCAAATTAGAGGGCCATTAGCTTATAGATGGCATTTAAAACTACAGGATTAAATGAGCTCACTTATGGATGTGGCTTCAGACAGAGAAGGGAGAAAGTCAGGACTGGCCCTGGGTTTCTCCGACATTGAGAGGTTGGAGGAAGGTCGGGGAACGAACCAGAGAGCTTGGAAAGGAGCTGCTACTGAATGAAGATGAAAAGTGAGAAGCCGATGGCTCAGCGCCTGATGAAGAAGGACACCAAGCGGGAAGGAAACACCTGTTGCTTTCCGTGCTGCTGACAGGTCGGGGGCAGGGGACTGGACATCGACCGCTGGCTTCAACGATGAAGGGGTCCCTGGGGACTGTGGCAGAAGCATGCCCTCTTCACACTTTGTGCCTGCCGAGACGCTCTGCTTCTTACCCTGGTGTCTAGATTACATGTATCCAGGAGTCGGTGTTATTAGCCTGCCTGGGCTCCCACCACAAAATACCACAGACTCAGGGCTTAAACAATAGAAATGTGTTCTCACAGTTCTGGAGGCTAGAGGTCCACGGTCAGTGTTCTGGCCAATTCAGCTTCTGGCAAGACTGCTCTCTTTGGCTTGTAGATGGCCACTTTCTTGCTATGTCCTCACAATGCCTCCCCTTGGTGTGTGTGCGAGGGGGGTAGTGGGGGAGGGCAGAGTGGGGGGGCCAGTGCTGTCCAGTGTCTTCCTATAACGGCTTTAATCCTGTCAGATCAAGGCCCCACCCTTTTGCTTCCATTTAACCTTGCTTCCCCCCTCAGACCTCTCAGCCTGCCACCCTGGGGGCCAGGGCTTCAACATGTGAATTTTGGGGAGACACAGACATTCAGTCCATAGCAGTAATTTATGGCCACGGGTCAAATCTGAGTCACTCCCTGTTTCTATACAGTTCTATTGGGACACGGCCATGCTCATCAGCTTATGTATTGTCCTGGCTACTTTCACAGTCCTGTGGCAAAGGTGAGTGGCTGCAACAGACGCCCTGTGGCAGAGCCCAAGGTGTTTACTATCTGGCTACTTACAGAAAAATGCACTGACCCTGTAGTTAGCTTGAACACATCTCAGTTTCTCAGATCATTCTTGTGAACAACTGTATTTTTTATTTTAAGATACACTCATCTGAGTTTTCTAATCTGTTATCATGTGTTATTTTTTAGGTGAGGCTATCTTGCTCCCCACTCAGGTTAAAGCCTTTTCAAAGGCAGAAACTCTGTGCTAATTTTCTTTGTTTCAACCACACTCCTGTGCATATATGCTCATAAAAGATGGCAAACAAATACTCATTATTTACATTACATAATTGCAGATGTCATTGTTCACTCTACTCACAACTTCAAGAAAACTTGCCCACCTCCTGCCCCCCAGCTTCTGGAAAGGGCAAGGTCAAGTGCTGTGTGATTATAGGCTGGTCAGCAACCATTCAGATTCTTTCTTGGGGGTTTGAACTAAGACACTGAGTGGATGCTGTTGGCACCCCATCGGAGAATTGCCATCTCTTTGGGAGGTGCACACTAACTTCCTCACCTCTGTCCCCTGTGCTTCTCCTGAAAGCATTTCCCCAATAAACTTCTTCCTTATCTCAGACTCTGCTTCTAGGGAGCCCCACGTAAGTGGAGACAAGGGCCTTCAACTCAGAGCAAGATTTCAGGGGTGTTCACATTGCAAGCAATTCCCAAGGGTGAATCAAGCTTCCAGAATGTATTACTTCTATTTAGTTGGACTGTTACTGTGTTAGGGAAACTTTGTCAGTGTCCCTCCCCTGGTGGGCGATGCAGAAGGGCAGTCCTCCCACTGAGCAGAGTCTTTCTCTTATATCAAACCTAAAGCAGTTCACTAGCCTGCTAGAGAGTGATCACCAGCTGATGTAGTTGGAATTTGCTGAATCTGTCCTGTAACATCCCATGATGTGCCCGTCTGGCTTCTGATGGCAGTAAGTGGCCCCAGCACCGCAGAAGCATGTCTGTGTCTGGGTGGGGGAGGAGGCGGAGGCTCCATGACTGCTCATTCATATGCCCTATCTGATGCTGTCTGTAGACCTTCTCTTCATGCCTTCCATCTCATTTCTTTGTAAGGGTCCTGTTTTTCCTCTGTCAAGAGATATTTGGTGGTGGTGATTAAATCTATTGTTTAGTCCATTGGCTGCAAAATTACGTTATGGAGCTGTAGGAAAAAGAGCCTTCACTTGGAGAAAAACATCTCCCTGGCATCACCAGGAGACACGCAGCTGGATGGCCAGTGATGTGACATGACTTTGCCTTGCCCTCTGTTGGGTAGAGATTAAAACCTGTGATAATGTGATTATGGCTTTGGGTGGATGCTCGGACATGTCAGGCATGTGCACGCATCCTAGAATTCCTCCCCAGGACAGAGGGATGTGGCAGATATGTGGGATTGCTTTAGTCCTTTCTAGAGAACCCACCTTGCTTACAGCTGCTGGGAGCAGCCCTCCCTAACACACCAGTGTCCTCATCCATTCCCTGTTGTGGCTAATAAAGCAGGGGCGGGCTCTCAGCTGAGACCAGCTCATCCTGTGGCTGGCCAATCTGACCAGTGACCAGTCAGATTCCCTCCTGAGGACTGGAATTAAAGAAAAGAGAGGTACGGTTGATAGTTGGTTCTAAACTTTGGAGATTTAAGTTCACATAGACTCAGGGGCTCTGGGGACCAATATTAGAGAGAAAAATAAAGATGCTAGAAATTATGCTGAGATAATGGTGTTAAGAGGTGGTAAAGGTGCAGAGAGAAGATGGGAGAAAGAGGCAGAACAAAAACATACTGGAGAGAAGAGAAGTCTTCCTAGAACGAGCAGGGCTCACCTTAGTGCCTCACATCCAGTTCCCATCTCCTTTCCCAGGAGATACGTATTCGACTGGGGCACTCATCTCAAGTAACTAGTGTCATCCCTGCTCTCTAGAAGCTTACAATGTAAAAGAAACAGCACCCAGATGAACTATCATACACAGAAGATTGAGGCATTAAATGCAGAAGGTAAGTACAGCTAAAGCATAAAAATATATTGGCAAAAATGGTCTATTTTACTTGCCCTTAGAAAGTGAGATTTCCTCACATTCTCTGAATAAGCTCCTCTTGCTTTCTTTATCCAGCATGAGAGAATTTATGTTCCATGTAACGGAAAGAGCCTTGACCACACATGTCAACTAATGAAGGCATTTTCCAAAGCTCGACAGAGCAGAGTCATCGGGATTCTAGGTCCCTGGGGAGTGGGACCAGGATCCACAGTGACCCTGTTAATTTGGGGGAGGGATTGGCAACACGGACAATGAAGGTACTGTTAATACACAGGGGAAATAAATACAACCTTTCCAAAAACATCAGAAAAGCCAAAGTTGGGCTATCTGAAATACAGCAGAAAAGGCAGAAATGGTGGAATAATGGAATAAAGCTTGGATCTGGGCCAGCTGTGTAGCTAGGTGGTTCCAAAGTAAAATTAGTTCAGTGAGAAACACAAGCAGAGCATACTGACACTGGAGAAAATGTTCCCTTTTACTTAACATTGTCAAATTTAAACCCATAAAATGTAGTCAGTACCTATTTGCTTATAGCTGCCTTCTAAAAAATATGATTTCTGTTTTCCAGAATCTCTTAGGCTAAAAGAGACAACATTCAGGTTCGCTTCTACATAAGGAAGCTTGACGTGTTTAATACTGAAGTTTAAGCACTAATAAAGCCTTGTAGTACTAGAGAAAAGGTGTCCTGTTAAGTTTCGTTAACTCTCACTCCCGGCACCAGCGCAGACCCGGCGCAGAGCAGGGCACAGGCCGGGCAGGCGGCCCACCGGGGGACGCGGGGACCAGCGCTCTGCCGCACGCTCAGTTTCTCCGTTTGGCAAGTGCGGCGACAACCAGCCCTGCGAGGTTCCCCGTGGCTTGCTCGGGCCCCGGGAGCCTCTGGAGAACCCCGGCCTCCTGTACGGCTGAGACACGGTGGAGGTGAGAGGCCTGGGGTGCAGGCCAGGCGTTAGTCGCGGCCAGCGCGGGCCGGTCCCCGAGCCTCCCCGGCTTCCACTCTGGGCGGGGAGTGCGGGAGGGGAGGGCAGCTCTGACATGGCTCCCAGCGGTGACGATGGATGGACGGCCCGAGGACCAGGAGCAAATCTGACTGCTGTTTGGCGCCAAGGGCTCTTACACAGAGACCAGCATTGACACACCTTCCCCGAGGGTATTTAGAGGCTCCAGACTGAACGCGGCCTCCCCTGGTTTAGGTCCGTGCTGAGAAGGCTTTCCCACACGGTGGGGATTACCCACAGGTGTGAGGCAACTAGGGAGAACGGGAGGTTCCTGCAGCGCATGTCTCTCTCCCTGGACAGAGCAGGACCCCAAACCCGGGGACGAGGCTTGCGGCGAGCCAGGCAGAGTGCGGGTGGCTGGGGAGCTGACCAGCCTCCCAGCCGCCCAAGTCCTCTGGCCCCGCCACCTGTAGTCCCGCGGTCCGGGCTCGGGCTCCTCAGAGTGCCCAGCGCTGACTCACAGCCCCAGGGCTCTTCACACGGAGCCCATAAGGAAGGTAGCGACTAGCACGCAGAAGCCGACAGGCCTAAACAGCTAAACTTCCAGTTAATTTTTACCATTGTGATTGAGAAGGTAGAAGTCTAAAGGATGTAATGTTTGGAAGGGGTCAGTCTGGGGGCTCGCACAGCAGAGCCACCACTCGCCTCCGGGTTCCCCAACTGAGCAAGCAGAGCGCGCGCGGGGGTTGCACGTGGGGAGGATCCTGGTGCTTGCAGGGAGGGCCCCGTCTTCAGCCTTCGGCCGGGCTGCCAGCCCTTTGGGGAAGCACCGTCCTTCCCTCCACGGTGGCAGTTTTCTCAGCTCTCAGACCAGACAACCACTCCGATGTTGCTCTTCTAATTTGCATTTGGTATTTTAATTTTATGTTTTTTTCCAACAGTCTTCCTGTTGGGTTTCTCGGTATTCAGCCTTATTGGTCTGAGCTTCATTTGTCTCAGTTGTAGTTTGTCGGATTTTTGCATGATGGGATTTTTATAGAAAATATTTCATTACATTTAAATATCCACCTGTTATAGCTTATTATTTTGTCTGCCTGCTCAGCCAATCTGATTTCAGTTCAGACCCACTGTAGCCCCACTAGGGGGCCACACGTGCCCTAGTCAGAGCAGCCCGGTGGCTCTTCTCCCAGCAGAGTTCTAGAAAGTTTGGACTGACACATCTTTACAAAAGACAAAGCATTGGCCGTGACCACACTGAGCTAAAGACCCCTTTGTTCTGATGCAGGAGCTGATCGTATGGTCAGAAAAAGAGAGGGCATTAAAAGAAAAGGTTTGCTGTTTTAAATGATGCTGCATACTTGGGAGCATTTTCTTTCAGGAGCAGAGAGGAAATTTTAGGAAAAGATAGTGTGTCTTAGCGATGTGTGGCCTTGTGAGATGCTTGAGAAAAGTTGCTCAGGGCTTTTAGGACGGGCTCCTGTGAATCTCTCCGGCCTTTGCTCTTTCCCATTTCAATCCATCTGATCCGCTCCTGACGGATTCATCTTCCAAAGAGCGGCAGTCAGCATGTTATTGCCTATCTCAAGAATCATCGATTCCACATTATCCACACTAACTTCCAGTCTTTCCGAGTAATAAGGACTCCTTTTAATATATAAAAAAAGGAACAGCCACATGATATTTTTAGATTCAATTCACTACACTTTTAAGTGAATTTGTATTTAAGTATTTTTGACAGCATCTATGTACTTAGAAAAATCATGGGAGAAGGTATTTATTCAGCCAACTTAACAAACTTTGCTCACCTCTGGATTCCTGGACCTTTTGTCATAACTCCTTGTAACAACTCCATGAACCTTGGGCCGGAAGGCTTAGCGTGGAGGGCTGTACTCTGAGCATTGCTAGGCTGTGTCATCAGGCAGCATGTCCGAGTCCATCGACTTTCCTGGTACATGGCTTTCTGCATGTGTCCTCCCTCCTGCCTGCAATCCCCTGGACTGTTCTCAAGCCATTTCCCCCACTTCTGAATTTCCACTCATTCCCTCTTCATCAATACTTCCCTTCCAGGCCTTAAATATGTCAAAGTATCAAGTATCAAGCTTTATGGTTATATCACTTACAAGAGTAAAAAATAAATAAAATTGAGCTCACTTGGTTTGTGGCTCCTCTCTGTCCTCTGCCTGGTGTTTGAGGCCTTGCCTGCACGGGACTACTATGCCTTACTTTAATCTGTGCCTTTCCAAACTGCTTTGTTTTCAGTATTCCAAAAATGATACCTTGGGAAAACCGAAGTGCTTACTATCTATTAACTATTAAAAAACAGCCTTTTCAGTGATCAAAGCATATATTTTTATAGTGCCATTCATTTTAGTAAAAGAACAACAACAAAAAAGTGATTATCACCATTGTCCTTTAAGTTCAACCTTGTCATCATTCCTGGGCCATAGTAGGTACTCTATATTATAATTTATAAATTGTGGAATGGCAATTGACCGACAACTATTCTTCCAGTTCCTACTTGTTCCCTCATTTATTGGTTGTTTATTCAACCAATGAATGCCCAGTGACAGGTAGAACAGGTATTTAGGGGATAATGGTACACATGGTAAACATGGTTATGACCCTCAAGGATCCACGTTCTGGCGGGTGAGACTGATGAGCAATGGACAGTGATCACACTGGGAGGTGAGGGCTTTGCTACGGGAAGGGGAGGGCCTGTGGGGGCACTTGGGGAAGTTTCCTGACTGAGACGGCAGTGGAAGGGAGCTCAAGGAAGGCTTCCTGGAAGAAGTGGTATCTAAGCACAAGCATGACGGAGTAGGAAACAGCCATTTGGATTTCATTTGGAATGGGACTCTCCAAAGAGTGATGGTGGCTTGGAGTCATAAGGCTGCCTTGAAAACTTTAGAGATGCTGGTGTTAAAATGACTCAAGAGTGAATGGGATGAGGACTGTTGCTCCCGGTATTGGTACTTGAGAAACATAAGTAAACCTGAAAACTGCAATTTAAGAGTTTAGCTGTCAAGAATACCAGAAAAAAATTCACTTTCTTATCAACACACCAGAAAAAGATGACCTTTTCTTTCCCTAGTCATGTAATTTGTGAATTAAAAGCAGTTCACTAAATATTTGTTGAATACATGTTTGCTGAATGAGCTTGGCTTTCTCCTTAATATTTCTCATATCTGTAAATCTCACCTCTCTCCATGTCATCCTTTAAAATTTTTCTTTGAACCCTTCAGTCTCTACCAGAAGTTGCTTTCAAGTAGTCATACAGGAAAGGGGCACAGAGAGTCATGACCCTGTAGCCCCACCCGGCTCTGTGTCATCGCCCTGACTCTCTCCAAGCTCACCTGCCGGCCTCCCCAGACTGCATGCTCAGTATTCTCTTGTTAACAGCTGGGAGGCTGTTTCTCCAACGACTGTGTCTCCGAGGTGACAAAGAATGAAGCCAACAGAGGAGAGCACAGAGCAATCAGCTAAGCTTTTAATTTTCATTAAAAGAATGAAAGGAATGAAAAGAAAAAAAATAATCAGATAATGTCCAAGGGGTTTATAAGCACATCAAAGAGGAAGTCCACATGGCTGCCTAGGACTTGTTGCTAGGGTGGAGCACGTTTTATTGGTTCTCTGTACTGATTCTTTCAGAATGTGGCTTCTTGTTGACCAGCGTCCTGCTTGGCTGGCCGACTGCAGTGCCTAGCGTCAGCGTCCCACTTGGCTGATCTTCACCAGGGCCATGTGTCCTGTTCTACCTACCCTGCTGGCTACTCCTGTCTCGGTCTCAGGATGTTATGTCTGCTCCCCTACCTGTGCTGCCATCTTCCCCTCCACCCTAGCCCTCAGAGCTCTTTTACTGTCCATCTCTTCAAGACTGGTTAGCTGTCCGTTTAGACAGCACCCTGGGGCCATTCCTTCTGGCAGCACTTCACTGCCTTGCAACAAGTCTCTGTTGGACTGTAAGCCTTTTAAGGTGGGGTTGTGACCCACCTTCCACCAACCTCCCAGTGCATAGCTAGTGCCTGGCAGGTACTAGATGCTCAACTCAATACATTTGTTTAATGACTGAATTTTAATTGGGCAACAAGATACATTGTCATGGGACTTTATTTACATACATGATCACATTGGCTTCTCAGTACAACGCCAGTCCCTAAATGTTGTCCTTAGCTCACAGTGGAGTCTGGGTGCAAATAGGTCAAGAGGCTTAGCCAGATTTCCATGGCTGCTTTCTCTGTAATTTCATTCAGAGCTAAGTGGTTACCAGGGCAATTCAGGACGTGGTTCCTTTGGGTCTCTGAATGGCTTGACTGTGGCGTCGTTTAGAAGTCAAGCGATGCTCTCTTTTCCCCCAATTATTCTAAAAATGTCAAGCATAGTGTGACTGTAATTCTCTTGGGAATACTCATCAGCTATATCTACTACCAAAGGGGGAGGGACAGGAAAGTCTCCTAAAATGAAAGTATCCTTCATGGGCCTGTTCAGGCGGAATACTCCCAAGAAGTATTGAACGAAACAGTGGCTAGGTTTTGCCAGAAGCTTAATGTTACCTTATCTGTGAGCTGCAAGCCATGAGCAATACAGAAAGATAAAGCAACTGCCTATCTACTAAAATAAATATTTGCTCTAAATCACGAACTTGAAAAGATAACATATAATTAGCCAATTTTGTATTAAGCCTTTGATATATATATCTAAGGCAAAAAAACCTGAGCGTGTGCCAGCTAAATATGTTTTGTGTCAGAGAGAGGCTATAGATGGTGGTAATTTACATAAAGAAAACTGATTCAATAGTTTCCTTCAGAGTTTTCCACCTTTCCTCCATATTCCCTTTGCTACTCTTTGCTACCCCTACACGCCAACCCCTCTCCCTACGTACTAGGGACACTTGATATTCTCAAGTACTTCTGGAACATCTCCCATTCCTAAAGACGATGCTGTAATTCATTAGTTTATTCTAGGTGTGAACAATCCAATCTCATCTTTTGAGGTATTTTACACGATTCCATAAAGAGTCCAATGCTTAACCCAAAGGAATAAATCCCATGAAAGTAGAAAGTCGATTTTCAAGCACTTTGCTTTGATAGGCAAGGATGTTTTGGAGTCAGAAGATTTTCTGTTGTCCTTTAATTTATACCGTTTAAGTGACAGTCTGTCCTGAGCGTATGTATGTGAGGCAAGTCCTTTCTAAGGATATGAACATCGTCTGCTAACATTAGGGCTCATCCTAGACGGGTCATGACCTCGAGAGCTTCCTGAAGGCTGGGCTGCTTGAGGACCACACTGAATCGCATTCAGATTGGGTCCAGTGCGGCTCAGGCAGTCTTGGATGAAACGGGTCAAGAGGGAATCATTTAGGTGGTCACTGAATAGGATAAGCCTTAGGGCTCTCCAATCAGCCTCGACGGAGGGGGGGGGGGTCGGGGACTAGTACATTGGCCTTTCATCCCAGTGCCATTGAGTCCCTCTGAGCCGGGAGTTACTTGTGGGCCAGTGAATGATTCAAGCATCAAGTCTGAAATCCATCCTTTCAAACTGCAGGGGAGATGGCCGAGGGGAAGGGATAAGGCCACTTGGTCTGATGGTAAACTTCTGGAAAACAACATAATGGTGTTTACTAGCAGAAGACTCCTTAGCTGTGAAATGCTTTTAGCAGCGTAACAAACCTTGTTGTCTGAGATTCCTTATGGTTAAACCAAACTAGAATCCATGACTTTTGGGGCATGGGGCCTACAAATATCATGTAAATGATGTTACTAACAGGTGACACAGAAAGTCTTTGCGATCAAAGTGGCTCCTTACAGAATTAAGTGATGTGATCACATACGTGGCTTAGAGGCCTCACTTGGGGGATCTGGGCCTGAGGGCAAAAAATACAATCCGGGGAACTGAGTCTATGGGCTGAACTTGTTCCTGCGTCACCTCAGTCTTCCTTGTATTCATGAGATTACTAGTAAATTTTGATCCTGTGGGTTAGATATTTCTTCTCTGAGTGATTGATCATCTGATTTTTGTCATCTCACCTTGTCACTTTTGCTGGGATATTACCAGCTGGTAATTTTTGGATTAGTTTAGCTCCGTGAACTGATTAACTCGCTATATCATTTCGGTGTACAGCATAAACTCTCAGTTTCTCTTTTTGTGAAATGGGATTGATAAATACCTATACCAGATTCATCTGACTTCCCAAGGGAAAATCTATCAAAATTGGTCAAATAATTATTCCAACAGTGCTGTTCTGGGGTGGATCCTTGAAAGAAGGAATAATAAAGAATGAATTGGAAGTTGTACCCTTATTCCTAGATTTGGGTCCATTTCATCTTTAATCTTTGATGCTAGAGCTTCATTTTGGGAAAATAAAAACTGTCTCTTGTGGAATGATTTATTTCTGAGAATTAAATGTCCTTTGACATGCCTTATGCTAGTCATTTCCCTAGGAAATAGGGCAATAGTATGAAAGAACTCTAATGGCACAAAAGCAATAGAAGTCATTTAGTTCAATACTCATCCTTTCTCAACGTTGGAGTTGAAATTCAGGATAGTTCTGGCACTTTACCAAGCTTACGTGGCTATTAAAGTCATAGCTGGATCTCGAGCCCTTTCTGATTACAGAGCTTGCCCTCTTTCTCTCGTGGGAACCGCCTGCTGCCCTCTCTGCTTCATGCGGTTTCCATGGGCTCCAGAGGTGGCTATGTGGCCAGAGACCAGTCAGCCAGAGTAACTTTATCCTCGCGTGGGTTCAGGAATGAACTTGCTACCCAAGTTGGGTCGACGAGAGTTATATTAGGACTTTCACTGCATTCAGTGGGGAGGAGGTTCTATGTTTATGCTGGGCTATTTAACGTGAGCCCCCCAGCCTGGAGGGTCCTGGTACCAGCTCATGGGGAGAATGGGACTGACAACGAATAAAGAAGGAGAGATATAGGGAGGGAGAGCAGTACTGACCTGGGTAAGCCAGCTGAATTCTCTGATTTCTCCATTACACGAGGCAAGGAATTCTCTTTTAGCTTAAGTACATTTGATTTTTGAATGTCTTTTCCATGTCATATGAAGACTTCTAACTTACACATCATGTCTTATGACTTCAAATCCTATAAAAATGTCTAATGTTTTTATTGGTGTGGAAATTTTCAGTTTTGTCAGAAGACAGTATGCAACAGCATTATGTTTAACCATGGATTCAAATATAACTTTGGAAGAATAAAATAGCTTCAGTTTCTCCAACTGATCCTGAGAAGTGAAGATTCACCTTTATCCCATTCTTCCATGGCTTTATATTGTAATTATATGACTGATTTCCTCCGCTCACATATCCATCTCACACTAGATTGTAAACTTCCTGGGGACAGGGGCTGTGTATTTTCATCTTTTTGTCTCTCATAACCACCACACAAAATAGTGCCTAACACGGACTGCTTGTTATGTTTACCCAGCACAGATTCACATATCTTACGCATTTAATCCTCACAGTAAACCAAGGAGGTGGGTGCCATTTTACAGATGGAGAAATGCACTTGTGTTCATAACTCACCAGTGTTGGAGCAGAGGTTCAAACCTACAGTCTTTCTCTTCGCCACTGTTATAGCTGTGCTCAATAAATGCTGGTTGAGTGAAAGAACAAAGAGCTCTGGCATTGGGATGGGGAGCTTTTGTGGTGCCCATTTTACATTTGGGGAAACTGAGTCAGTCTTGACTGGAACGAGAGCCTGCATCCCTCGACTCCTATGGGACACCCTCCCATTATCCATTGCTTGCGTATGGATCAAAATATAGGCAAGTACTTTAACTTGAAGTTCTAGGCAAAATTTTGGGTTCATCAGTATAACTTATATTTTCACAAAAGACTACCTTCCACACTGAAACATTTTAAAGAATGATCATCTTTTTTAACAAATAAAAAATAAAAACAATGAGAAAACCAACTAAAGATACAAAATGTTTCTAAGCATTTTCCCAAACAGCGAAGAAAAAGAATTAATACGGTCAAAAGGCGGTCAGAAATCCTGCAGAGAGCATTACTTAAGCTGTTATCTATCATGTTAATAACGTGAAAACAAGCTAAACTGAATATAAACTATTTCTTTTGTTTGTAATTTAGAAAGCCTAGAATAAGGGGCTCTAAGACAAAGATAGACCATGCTCTCCATGAAAGATTCCTGGAAACTGAAAAATAAGGTCTTTTAACATTTTGTGATATAACTGTTTTTCTTGGCTTAAGCGTAGGTTTTAAAAAATGGAGCTCATTGCTTTGCTTCTGGTTCTTCCATGCGCGGACACCCGTGCCGATGATGCGTTCAGTGCGGGAGAATTTTCCAATTGAAAAAGTGCTCCCGAGAAGTTAAGCGCCATGAATCACCCAAAGCTCATCTAAGTCTCATGAAGGCAGAGGCTGTGAAAGGCAGCCGCAGAGAGAAGACATATTGTGGTTGTACGGCCTGATTCAACTAAATAGGAAAATATTTTGTAAAGACATGAGAATTTCAGGCATCTGATGGAATGGTAGGGATAAATGTCACATTCTGCCAGAAAGGCAAAAATGGGTGGTGACCTGTGGCTCACCCTCCCTCCGCCCCTCCTCCCCTCCTGAGCGGTGGGGCAGACCTGGAACCCCAGTCTCACTCTGGCCTGAAATCTCTCAGCTACGCGTTGGAGAGCGCTGCAGGTGCGGTGGGCATCCCCCTGGTTTCTCCGTGGCCTTTGGACATCCCAAACGGTTTGGATCGGGGAAGAAGTCAGTGTACTCTTCCAGGGTGAAGGAAGTAGGTTGCTCATGATAATCTTAATCATAGCCACCACCAATATCTTCTGTTCAGCAGGACTGACCATCTTCATCCCCGTCTGCCCAGGTAAGACCAGGGGCATAGAGCGTAAAACTTTCACATTTGCTCTTTAAACTAGTACTAAATTCTGAACAGGTGCACATTTTGCTATTCTCAAGCCCTCTGCTCCCCATCTTTGCTAGCCACTAATTTTCCTTAAAAATATTCCCTTCTGGGGCGTTGAAACCTTTCCTTTCTCATGCCTCTGAGTCCTACTCCATGGGACGGAAACTTTCAGCCCCTGCACATATCCAAACGGTGTGTGTGCACCGGTGGCCCCTGAGGTCCGCAGCTCTTGCTGGGGAATCTCACAGCGAGGGGCTGTGCTTGTCTGTATCCGCTGTGCTCCCAGCCCAGAGGAGGAAAGCGTGGACGATGTGGTGTGCTGCGCAGGTTACCTATGGACAGCTTCGCGCTCATTTCTTTTCTTCGTTTTCCTTTGGCTCTGCAGGTGAGCAAAGAGCACCCCGGGGGACACTTTCCCAAGTGCCCCGTGCATCCCCGGGAATTTGAAAGGGCCTGCTCTGAAGGGTGTGTGTGGGGGGCTATTCTAAGCACCAGGCTGCTGAGCAGGCTGAACTCTGGGACTTTCGAGCCTGATGTCCATGTAGCCTTGTCTCTTTAGGGCCCCACGTTGGACCCTAACACTGAACACTGGCTCCTACGGGAAACTCAAGGTTAAGGTCTTGCCAGCCTCTGGTCACATTTTTGTCATTCAACCAACACAGAACCTTGCTTTATGTGTGCTTTTGTTGAACACCAAATTTAACACATAGTGTTGGTTCATTAGCATTGAACTCAGGGCCACCAGCATGAAAACTCATTCCTGAGCGGAGTTTCTCTAACACATGTGTTTTCCCTGCGAGGCACATCACAGCCTTCTTGCACTTAGGAACACGGGACAGCACTATGCTTGGGGCCGTTTTGTTGGGAAATTACCCAGAAAAGCACGAAAATGCCAAAGACATGGCACAAATAAGGACACCTGCATTTAACATGGGAGCTGAAGCAGAAGACAGAGCACCTTGTTTGACCTAAGTGGAGAACGCATGTTTTGGGGTCATTCAAAATCTTTACCACTATGCACATGCCCGCAAATGACCATGGGAATGCTGTGGGTGCTGGTTTTGGGGATACAAATCATTTTAGTGAGTAGGTAAATTTGCAAATATAAACCCACAAATCATAAGGATCAACTGTATCTTTGGAGGGCAGAATTAGGATTGACTGGTGGAAATGGTGGGGGATTAGCTTTCCTATCACACCACAAAAAGTGTTTCACTGTAATTATAATTGTCCAGCAGGAGACAGACTTGTCAGTAAGTGGCTCTTGTCATGCAGGGTCTAGTAGATGGGGCGCCAATTGGACTAACTTGGGAAGAGAATACAGGCCCCGAGAGGAAGAGAGCTCAGACAACAGACAGACAGTTACCATCACTATAGCTGCTCCCTAAAATCAACCTCCATTGTCTCATACCAGAATGGAATTTTGGTCAGGCAGCATCCAGCATTTAAAAGAGAATAAAAGCAGTGTCCTTTTCAATGGGAATGTGTGCACATGTGTCCGCTGTCCCTGTCAGCTGTCAGAAGCCGCAGCGGCCCTTGGATGTGGGCCAGCGATGGGGAGATGCTGAGAGATGAGGCAGGGCAAGCACCTGGAGGGATGAGCTCTTCAGTCCACCATCAGGACACAGGAGGCAGAAGGGTCCCTGGAACACGGTCCCTTTAAGATGCACCTAAGCACAGCGAGGAGGGGGATGCAATCCCCTGACGGATGAATTGCCCCGGGAGCTCTATTAACCTGGGTTCCTTTGCTTACAGATAACAGCAAGATGACATGCCTCCCCCAAACAAAACTGATTGCTTAATAATCTCGAAGGTCATGGATAAAAATTGGATGTTTAGGGTTAAAATGTATTTTCAGAGGCTGGGTTAGGGAAAAGTCCAAGAACATTCAACTGAATGCAGAGAATTTATTTTTTAAGCAAAACCAAATAAAGTAGCCAATGCATTCCTTTGCTTCCGCCCCGGGTGGCCTGTGTTCTTGCATTGATTTGTGGAGGTGCTCCAGCGGGGCTCACTCCCATTCATTTATGAGGGATTTTACGGATTCTGGGCTAGTGGGGTCTTGGCCCATATCCACCCTGGGGCTGGTCTGGGTTCTGATCTCTCCCCCTCTTTTTCCCCTCAATTCCCTGGGCAGGCAGCTGGCAGCCATACAGATCTGTGAGGTTGAGGGCTTTTTGTTTTTTAATTTTAAAACTGCACATATGGGGAGTCCTGTGGGTCCTACAAAGTGCGTGAGCTGCCCTCTTCACAGGTACCCGGGACTCACTGCCTCCAGCCCCCGACCCTACTCCTGGCTTTGATGCCCCTGGGCCGTTCAGTCAACACTTTGCTGGTAAGTTCTGCTCATTTCTGGAAGCTGAACTTTCTTTTTCTTGCTTTCAAACCTAGCCATGTATTAAGGGAAAAATATATTTTATCCAGGATTTTTACATATTTACAGTAGGTTTTGGGAAGGCTCCCTGCTCTTGCTCCATCTGCCATAACAGAAAGAAGTCAGCAAACACTATCCTCTAACCCAAATTGTTAACTTTGAAAAATGTCCAACTTACAAAATAGTGGAACAAATGGCTCAGGGACTACCCATATGCTCTTCATCTAGATTCGCCGATTGTTAGCACATTGTCTCATTTCTTCTCTATCTGTATTTATATTTTGCTGAACTACTTGAAAATAAGTTGTAGATATCACACCTCAACTCATGGATAGTTCAGCATTCATCTACTGAGGACATTCTCTTTCATAACCACAATACTATTATCTCAAAATTGACAATAATTATATATATTCTAATATTTAGCCCGTCTCCTAATGTCCCCAATTATCACCCAGATATCTTTTGTAGCTTTTTCAAAGAAAATTAGGATTCAGAGTTTATATGTTGTTTTATTTGTTGTGCTGCTAATCTAGCTAAGTCTCTAGGGCAATCCCTCCATTTTTAAATATTTTTCATGACACTTCTATTTTTGAACAGTCCAGGCCCATTATCTTCTAACATGTTCCACATTTTAAAATATTCTGATTATTCCTTCATGTGAGATTTTTTTATTGTCACAAAGTATATGTAACATAAAATGTACCATTTCAGTCTTTTGTGAGTTTACCACTGTGAGTTCAGGGCATTAAATACATTTACATTGTTGTGCATTAATTGAACATGACTCAATATGAAATAGGTAATTTGAATAGCTCTGTAATTATCAGAGAAATTGAATATTTAATTAATAAACTCTTGAAAAAGAAATCTATAGGCACAGATGTTTTCAACAGAGAACGTCAGCAAGTATTTAAAGAACTAACACCAATTCTACGCAATCTCTTGAAAACAGAGCTAGTGTTCATTTTAGGAAGCTACTAGTCATTTCAATTCATTTAAGAAGCTAGTATTTACCAATCACCAAATCAAAGACAGCACAAAAAAAGGAAAGACAATTATAGACCAATATCCCTCATGAATATAGATACAAAGAGCCTTAAAATATTAGCAAATGAATTCTACAACTAAGACAAATTATACACCACGACTGAATGAGGTTTTCTCAGGGATGTTAGATTGGTTTAATATTCAAAGCTCAATCTGTGTAATGCACCATATTAGTGGGTTAAGGAATAAAAATCACATGGTCATATATATGGCTATAGAAATAGCTCTTGACAAAGTCAACACACATTTAAGATAAAAACTCTCAGAAAAATAGGAATAGTGAGAACTTCAATTTGTCAAAGAGCATCTACAAAAAACCTACAGGTAACGCTATACTTCATGGCAAAAGAGTGAATGCTTTTTCCATAAGATTGGGGACAATGCAAGGATGTTTGCTTTTACTACCCTTACTCAACATAATACTGGAAATTCTAGCCAATACAATAAGTCAATAAAAGGAAATAAAAGGCATATGGGTTAAAAAAAGGACCCCACCCCATTTGCATGTGACATAACTGTCTCAGTAGAAAATCCCAATAAATCTTAAAAAATAGCCATAAAGAATAAATGAGATTGCAGAATATAAGATAAACATACAAAAATTAGTTGCATTTGCATATATTAGCAGTGGACATATGGACACCTACATTAAAAATACAACACCATTTCCAATATCTCTCTCAAAAAAACCCCCATGAAATACAGGGATGTAACTCTTAAAACATGTACAGGATTTATTTCCTGATAACTGAAAAATGCTGATAGAAGTTATCAGAGAAGATATAAATAAATGGAGAGACAGACTGTGTTCACAGATTGGAAGACTCACCATAGTAAAGATGTCAATTGTTTATAGTAATAAACAATACATGTTTAATGCAATTCATATTAAAATCACAGCAAGATTTTTTTTGTAGATATAGACAAGATTATTCTAATATTTATATGGAAAGACAAAAGAACTAGAATAGATAAAACAATTTTGAAAAAGAAGAATGAAGTGGGAGGAATCATTCTATAATTTCAAGACTTATTACAGGGCTAAAGTAATATAATCTATATTGGTGGAGGGATACATGGAACAGAATAGAGACTCCAGAAATATACCTGTATAAATATGTCCACCTGAGTTTTGACAAAGGCAGTTCCATAGCACTGATACAATTGCTCATCCATGGGTGAAAAAAATATGAATTGACCTAAATCTCATAATTATACAAAAATTAACTCACAGAGCATAACTGACTTACATGTAATACATAAAACTAAAACTTTTAGAAAAATCATGGGAGAAAATCTTTAGCATTTTTAGGAAGAGTTGTTAGACTTGACACCAAGAGAAGAATCCAAAAAAGGAAAAATTGGTCAATGGGACTTCTCCAAAATGAAAACCTTTGCTCTGCAAAAGACCCTGTCAAGAAAATGAAAAGGCAAAATACAGATAGGGAGAAAATATTTGCAAACCACATTTTTGACAAAAAACTAGTATCTGCAGCATGTTAAGACTCTCAAAGCTCAATATTTAAGTAAAAAATGCAACTGGGTAAAGGGTACCTGGAATCTCCGTTTCTTTCAATTGCATGCAAATGTACTGTTAGCTCAATGTAGAAAGTTTAATTAAAAATTTATTTTCCTACATCCTAACCTCAGAGATTCTAATTAAGTAAGCCTATCTAGGGGCCTTGGGACCTGCTTCTCCAATAACACCGTACATGATTCTGACGTAGGGAGATGATGGAGCTCGCTTTGTGGGACACTAGTCCCTGTCATTTCAATGAAATAGGTAAGAATGTCCTTCTGAAAGTTCCATTTCAAACTTAACACCACAGTATTGTTTTCTTTACATCTTTTACTTTTATTTTTATTTTTTTCCCTTACAGTGAAAATCTGCATTCCTAATAACAATGGATTTCTTTATTTGTTTTATACTCCAATAGACATAAAGCAATTAGAAATGTATAATTCCATTATCATTCTAACAATAAGTCCACTAAGTAAAGCACAAGTTTATCTGTGAAGTTATTTTATCATTTAATCAATTTGAGATACATATAGTTTAAATTTAATTTTAGTTTTTGAATGCACACAATGTTTATAACATTAAAAATCAAAATAAAGAGTAAAATGAAATACTCAGTGAAGTCTCCCTCCCATTTCTTTCCCTGCCACCTCCTGTCCCCCACCTTCATTACAGGTCACCACATTTCTGGGTTTCTTTCTGGCCAAAAAAATTTATATACTCTTATTTTCTCTTTTTTATTTCACAAAATGTAACATACTGTATACATTCTTTTGCATCTTGCTTTTTAAACTTAAAAATATGTCCTGAAAAAAATCACTCTGCATCAGCTTGTAGAAAACATATATTCTCAATAAATGTTTGATGATTGAAATCTGATTGAATATTACTACTCAGAGACTTGTGCAAAGAAAAAACAGAAGGATGAAATCCAAACATCTTGCATTGGCTATCTAAGGTGTATTTATTTATTCCCTGCTCTAGTCCCTAAAATGTTAAGACAGCTAACACCATGGAATGACTTTTTTAAAATTAAGTTATTATTGACATACACTCTTATGAAGGTTTCACATGAAAAAACAATGTGGTTACTACATTCACCCATATTATCAGGTCCCCACACATACCCCAGTGCAGTCACTGTCCATCAGTGTAGTAAGATGCCACAGAGTCACTATTTGCCTTCTCTGAGCTACACTGTTTTCCCTGTAACCCCCCACACCATGTGTACTAAACATAATACCCCTCAATCCCCTTCTCTCTCCCTCCTCACCCACACTCCCACACCCCTCCCCTTTGGTAACCACTAGTTCCTTCTTGGAGTCTCTGAGTCTGTTACTATTTTGTTCCTTCAGTTTTGCTTCGTTGTTATACTCCACAAATGAGTGAAATCATTTGGCACTTGTCTTTTTTGGCTTGGCTTATTTCACTGAGCATAATACCCCCTAGCTCCATCCATGTTGTTGCAAATGATAGGATTTGTTTCTTTCTTATGGCTGAATAGTATTCCATTGTGTATATGTACCACATCTTCTTTATCCATTCATCTACTGATGGACATTTAGGTTGCTTCCATATCTTGGCTATTGTAAATAGTGCTGAGATAAAGATAGGGGTGCATATGTCTTTTTCAGTCTGAGAACTTGTATTCTTTGGGTAAATTCCTAGGACTGGAATTCCTGGGTCAAATGGTATTTCTATTTTGAGTTTTTTGAGGAACCTCCATAATGCTTTCCACAATGGTTGAACTGGGTTACATTCCCATCAGCAGTGTAGGAGGGTTCCCCTTTCTCCACATTCTCACCAGCATTTGTTGTTTTTAGTCTTTTTGATGCTGGCCATCTTAACTGGTATGAGGTGATATCTCATTGTGGTTTTTATTTGCATTTCCCTGATGATTAGTGATGTGGAGCATCTTTTCACGTGCCTGTTGGTCACCTAAATTTCTTCTTTGAGAATTGTTTCTTCATATCCTCCACCCATTTATTAATAGGGTTATTTGCTTTTTGGGTGTTGGGGCATGTGCGTTCTTTATATATTTTGGATGTTAACCCCTTGCCAGATATGTGGTTTACAGATATATTCTCCCATACTGTAGGATGCCTTTTTGTTGTGTTGATGGTGTCCTTTGCCATACAGAAGCTTTTCAGTTTGGTGTAGTCCCATGAGTTAATTTTTGCTTTTGTTTCCCTGGCTCAAGGAGATGCGTTCAGGAAGAAGTTCCTTGGGTTTATATTCAGGAGATTTTTGCCTATGTTGTCTTCTAAGAGTTTTATGGTTTCATGACTTACATTCAGGTGTTTAATCCACTTGAGTTTACTTTTGTGTATGGGGTTAGACAATAATCCAGTTTCATTTTCTTGCATGTAGCTGTCCAGTTTTGCCAACACCAGTTGTTGAAGAGGCTGTCATTTCCCCATTGTATATCCATGGCTCCTTTATCGTATATTAATTGACCATATATGCTTGGGTTTATATCAGAGCTCTCTAGTCTGTTCCATTGGTCTATGGGTCTGTTCTTGTGCCAGTACCAAATTGTCTTGATTATTGTGACTTTGTAGTAGAGTTTGAAGTCAGGGAGCATAATTCCCCCCACTTTATTCTTCCTTCTCAGGATTGCTTTGGCTATTCAGCATCTTTTGTGGTTCCATATGAATTTTAGAACTATTTGCTCTAGTTCATTGAAGAATGCAATTGGTATTTTGATAGGAATTGCATTGAATCTGTAGATTGCTTTAGGCAGGATGGCCATTTTGACAATATTAATTCTTCCTATCCATGAGCACAGAGTGTGTTTCCATTTATTGGTATCTTTAATTTCTCTCATGAGTGTATTGTAGTTTTCAGAGTATACATCTTTCACTTCCTTGGTAGGGTTTATTCCTAGGTATTTCATTCTTTTTGGTGCAATTGTGAATGGAATTGTTTTCCTGATTTCTCTTTCTGCTAGTTCATCCTTAGTGTATAGGAATGCAACAGATTTCTACATATTAATTTTGTATCCTGCAATTTTGCTGAATTCACATATGAGATCTAGTAGTTTTGTAGTGGATTCTTTAGGGTTTTTAACGCACAATATCATGTCATCTGCAAACAGGGACAGTTGGACTTCTTCTTTACCAATCTGGATGCCCTTTATTTCTTTGTGTTGTCTGATTGCCGTGGCTTAGGACCTCCAGACTATGTTGAATAAAAGCGGGGAAAGTGGGCATCCTTGTCTTGTTCCCGATCTTAAAGGAAAGGCTTTCAGCTTCGCACTGTTAAGTATGATGTTGGCTGTGAGTTTGTCATATACGGCCTTTATTATGTTGAGGTACTCCATACCCATTTTGTTGAGAGTTTTTATCATGAATGGACGTTGAATTTTGTCAAATTTTTTTTGGCACCTATGGAGATGATCATGTGGTTTTTGTCCTTCTTTTTGTTGATGTGGTGGATGATGTTGATGGATTTTCTAATATTGTACCATCCTTCCATCCCTGGAATAAATCCTACTTGATCATGGTGGATGATCTTTTTGATATATTTTTGAATTTGGTTTGCTAATATTTTGTTGAGTATTTCTGGGTCAGCTGTGGAAGGTTGTATTTTTCTAGAAAGTTGTCCAATTCTTCTAGGTTATCCAGTTTGTTATTGTATAATTTTTCATAGTATTCTCTAATAATTCTTTGTATTTCTGTGCTGTCCATAGTGATTTTTCCTTTCTCATTTCTGATTCTGTTTATTTGTGTAGACTCTCTTTTTTTCTTGATAAGTCTGGCTAGGGATTTCTCTATTTTGTTTATTTTCTCAAAGAACCAGCTCCTGCTTTCATTGATTCTTTCTATTGTTTTATTCTTCTCAATTTTATTTATTTCTGCTCTAATCTTTATTATGTCCCTCCTTCTATTGACTTTGGGCCTCCTTTGTTCTTCATTATCTAATATCATTAAGTGTGAGTTTAGACTGTTCATATGGGATTGTTGTTCTTTCCTGAGGTAGGCCTGTATTGCAGTATATTTCCCTCTTAGCACGGTCTTTGTGTGTCCCACAGATTTTGCAGTGTTGAATTATTGTTGTCATTTGTCTTCATATGTTGCTTGATCTCTGTGTTTATTTAGTCATGATCCATTGGTTAATTGGGAGCATGTTGTTAAGTCTCATTGTGTTTGTGGGCTTTTTCATTTTCTTTGCGTAATTTATTTCTAGTTTCATACTTTTGTTGTCTGAGAAGCTGGTTGGTACAATTTCAATCTTTTTGAATTTACTGAGGCTCTTTTTGTGGCCTAGTATATGATCTATTCTTGAAAATGTTCCATGTGCACTTGAGAAGAATGTGTATTCTGCTGCTTTTGGGTGTAGAGTTCTGTAGATGTCTGTTAGGTCCATCTGTTCTATTATGTTGTTCAGTGCCTCTGTCTCCTTACTTATTTTCTGTCTGGTTGATCTGTCCTATGGAGTGAGTGGAGTGTTGAAGTCTCCCAGAATGAATGCATTGCATTCTATTTCCCCTTTAATTCTGTTAGTATTTGTTTCACATATGTAGGTGCTCCTGTGTTGGGTGCATAGATATTTATAATGGTTATATGTTCTCGTTGAGTTGGCCCCTTTATCATTATGTGACATCATTCTTTGTCTTCTGTTACTTTCTTTCTTTTGAAGTTTATTTTGTCTGATACAAGTACTGCAACTCCTGCTTTTTTCTCCCTATTAGTTGCATGAAATATCTTATTCCATCCCTTCACTTTTAGTCTGTGTATGTCTTTGAGTTTGAAATGAGTCTCTTGTAGGCAGCATATAGTTGGGTCTTGTTTTTTTATCCATTCAGTGACTCTATGTCTTTTGAATGATGCATTCAGACCATTTACACTTGGGGTAATTATAGATAAGTATGTACTTATTGGCATTGCAGGTTTAGATTCGCTGTTACCAAAGGTTCAAGGTTAACTTCCTTACTATCTAAGCGTCTAACTTAACTCACTTAGTATGCTATTAGAAACACAATCTAAAGGTTCCTTTTTTTCCCCTCCTCCTTTTACTTCCTCCTCCATTCTTTATATATTAGGTATCATATTCTGTACCCTTATCTATCCCTTGACTGAATGCAGATAGTTAATTTAATTTTGCATTTGCTTAGTAATTAATTGTTCTACATTCTTTACTGTGGTTTTATTACCCCTGGTGACAGCCATTAAACTGTAGGAACACTTCCATCTATAGCAGTCCCTCCAAAATACACTGTAGAGACGGTTTGTGGAAGGTAAATTCTCTCTGCTTTTGCTTATCTGGAAATTGTTTAATCCCTCCTTCAAATTTAAATGATGACCTTGCTGGGTAGAGTATTGTTGGTTCAAGGCCCTTCTGCTTCTTTGCATTAAATATATCATGCTACCCCCTTCTGGCCTGTAAGGTTTCTGTTGAGAAATCTGATGATAACCTGATGGGTTTTCCTTTGTAGGTGATCTTTTTTCTCTCTCTAGCTGCTTTAAAAAGTGTGTCTTTATCCTTGATCTTTGCCATTTTAAGTATTATATGTCTGGATGTTGTGTTCCTTGGGTCCCTTGTGTTGGGATGTCTGTTCACCTCCATGGCCTGAGAAACTATCTCCTTCTCCAGACTGGGGAATTTTTCAGCAGTTACCTCCTCAATGATACTTTCTATCCCTTTTTCTTTCTCTTCTTCTTCTCCAGCCCCTATTATGCAAATTTTGTTCCATTTTGATTGGTCACACAGTTTTCTCAATATTCTTTCATTCTTAGAGATCTTTTTTTCTCTCTGGGCCTCGGCTTCTTTGTATTCCTCTTCTCTAATTTCTATTCCATTTACCTTCTCTTCTACTACATCTAATCTGCTTTTAAATCCCTCCATTGTATGTTGCATTTCAGATATGAAATTTCTTAATGATTCAATCTCCATCCTAAATTCCTTCCTGAGTTCTTGAATAATTTTCTGTACCTCCATGAGCATAATTTTTATTTTGAACTCTCTTTCAGGAAGATTGGTGAGTTCAGTTTTATTTGGCCCCTTTTCTGGTGTTTGTGAGATTTTGGTCTGAATCAGGTTCCCTTGGTGTTTCATATTTGTATGTGGCACCCTCAAGTGCCCAGAAGCTCTACTTTCTGGGGCTTCTCAGTCCCTGGAGCAATGTCGGGGGTCGCAGGGGAGCGGTGTTGGTGCCTGTGGGGAGGAAAGAGCTGTTTCCTGCTTCCCAGCTGGTATGTCTGTCTCCACTGCCAGCACCAGGTGTGAGCCTATGTGCGTAGTTGCTGTAGGTGGGGCTTTCCTCTCACTGCCATGATGCCAGGGCAGGGGCTGGCAGTTTGTGAGCCAGGGGTGGGCTGGCGAGGAGGAAGGCACAGCAGGCTGCATATCACAGTGGGGGAACTTGGAGCTGTGTATCCAGCCAGGGGGATGGAGCACCTGAAGCTCCTGAAAGTTGCCAACCTGCTGGGCAGAGTGCACCTGTACAATTTTGTCTACCTGTCCTTTCTCCTGAGCAGTAAGGTCTGTGCAGTCTTTGCCCCTTAAGCTAAGGGCTTCCTTGTCAGACTGCCCGCCTTTCTTTTGCTCCAGAGCAGCCGGATATGGATCCCTGTTTTCCACAAGCAGCTGGAATCTCAGTCTTTCCAGGTATTACACTTGTCTTAGCTTTCCAACCCTACCGATCACCAGAGCACCATGCAGTATAGGTTTGTGCTCCCAGAACAGATCTCTGGAGTTAGGTGTTCAGCATTCCCAGGCCTCCACTCCCTTCCTGCTCCATTTCTCTTCTTCCTGCCAATGAGCTGGGATGGGGGAAGGGCTTGGGTCCCGCGGGGCCACAGCTTTGGTATGTTACCCTGTTCCGTGAGGTCTGTTCTTTTCTCCAGGTGTATGCAGTCTGGCGTAGCCCTCTTTCCTGTTGCTCTTTCAGGATTAGTTGTATTAATTATATTTTCATATTATATGCTGTTTTAGGAGGAGGTCTCTGTTTCACCTCTCACACTGCCATCTTTAATCCTCTCTCACCATGGGATAATTTGAAGGGAAAGGTAGCATCCCTAAGCTGTGGGGTAGCCTTTGCTGGTGAATGTTTTCATTTTAAGGCAAAGGAATTTAAATAGTTTGTATTTCATTGTTTTTTAAAGACCCTAGTTTTTTCCTTCAAAATAATCAGACAAATCTTCAAAATAATTGGTAGCCCTCTGTGGATACTGTCTGGTTGTGTTTAACTTGCATGTTTGGAAGTACCCATTCCTGAGCAGTGAAATCTTTTCTCTGGTCAAGCTCCAAGCCATTCTTAAACTCTTTTCATCGCTGGTTTGCCTATTCTGGGGACTTTGCAGGCAGAATTGCTTCATAGGAGCCTCTTCAAGTAGAAGACATCCTGGGAAAACTTGATCCCAGTCACAGATGTTGGAGGGAGGGAGGTTAGAAAAGTAGTGGGAAAAATTGTAGAGAATCAGTTTTGGGTATTCTTGCTTTGCTTCAGTTTTCAAAGCAAAATAAACAGATTCTACCAGTTGGATGAAAAGTGAATATCAACTAATAGGAATATACTAATTGGCCACAATTGTTTTCCTTGTACAGAGCAAATAAGTCTATCAAAGTTCTATAATTGCATCTTTAATTACATTTAGGGAGATAAACATAAAGCATTTAAAGACAGTGAAAGTCAGGGATGGTACTCCATCTTGAACATCCCTTGGTCAATCATAGGACCTGGCTATTTATATAACACCAGGATTCTGTTGTTTGCCGAGCTCAAATGCAATGCAGAAACTTTCTCTGAGTGGATATTCATCAACAAATACATACAGTAGTTTAACAATTATAAACAGGCACAATATTGCTAGTAGCTATTTTATATTGATGGTCAATGCAAACTTCTACTGGTTTCATATATTTTTCTCTAGAATTTTACACTCTGCTCCTTTTCTACATTAGTATATTTTGGCTTCAAAAACATTTTGGAGCTAAAATCGATAATACCACATTTAATTTGTGCAAATTTGTCCAATTGCATTAAAGAAAATATTTATTTGATAGGTATTTAAGTCAACCTATAAAGCAGTGGAGTTTGTGTGTGCATGTGTGTGTGTGTTTAACCAAGAGCAGAAGAGTTAATAATAATAATAACATGTATTAAACTCTTTGTTAAATAAGTTATATTCATTTCATTTACTCTCAAGTTTATCCTCATATGAGCAAACAGGCTTAGAGAGGTGAAATAACTTGTCCAAGAAGTTGGACACTTATTAACACAGCTCATAAGAGGCTGTATTGAGATTCCAAGTGTCTGATGACAACAGCCCCAAGGCCCCAGTGGTTCAAGTGGACATGATTAGAATGGCCATTCTCTGCTCTGCATGCTCATTACTATCATACAGTCCAAAGGATAATTGTGTCTCAGAAATGTTTGCATGTAAATATAGCTGGTTGCAAGGAGCAAACTGTGCAAGACCCAGTCTCAGTCAGCACATCATGTAATTCAATTTCCCTGAGCAAGCCTGGGAGATGACAGTGAAATTACCTAATTTGTAGGAAAACCAATGGACAAAAAGCAGAGGTGATTCTCCTCCACCTTTTTTTGACTAAACAACTTCCCTAAGGTGAAAGACAAATGTGTCCCAAGCAGGATGAAGTCATGTTTTCTGTTACAGCTCTGCCCACCCATTACACTTCCAGTTGCATCACAACAGCTACCGCAAGCTTTTGTGGTAGTTAAGTCATCTCCTCTTTCTCATATGTTCTGAAATTATTTGTTGAAGATGATAGATGGATAAAAGCTGGAAACCAGCACCTAGAACAAGATCTGAGTCACACTCAGAAAAAAGATGTCTTCAGGCTGGAGCATGTGCTTGCGGATGGAAAGATGGATTCAATTGTTGATAGCAGGAAATCAAGCCAGTTCCCATTCATTACAAGCCTGTCCCTTGAAAGGTTGTAGGATTTGGCCAGGTTAAGAAGAACAAAAAGCATTACACATACAGGAAGAGCCTGTAAAAGACTATTAGAGGATGAAAAGTCTTACGCTTAGAGAATGGTAACACACTTAAGGGACTGGAGTGCGGAGTGTATGGGGCAATAAAGAGATAGATAGCTGCAGTGATAACCAGATAGGCTTGCAGAAAACTTCGAGTGCCATCCTCTAGCTGGTGGGGTCCGCTGAGTGTTTTCATCCTGGGATTGGCATTTGCTGGACATGCAGTGACCATGAAAGTATGATGCTAAAGCTTCAGGTTCCTTATGTGCACAGACCTTTCCAAGGTCGTGGGAAGATCATAAGCAATGTGCGCAAGGCCATATGTTTTTGCAAAATTTGAGACACAAATACTTTATTTCACAGACGGTCCTCTAAATTGGGAAATCTTTGGTCTCCCCCAAACCTGGATCTTCCCCTGGCATGACCTGTAACTTAAAATGTTCTCCCAGACAGAGAGATAGAGGATGGGCTGAGGGGAAGAGGCAGGGTAGGAGGCTCTTGTGAAGGTCTAAGGGATGCTGAGAGCTGAATGCAGGCACATGGCAGGCCCGGTGGAGAGAATCAGAGGTAAAATCAGTAGGATTTGTGAAAGATGAACGTTTAGATGGGGTAAATAGAGGAATTCTTGGAAGACTCAGGTGTTTAATGGGTGCCTAGGAGAAATAGTGTCGCTATACCCGCAAAATGGAATATGTATTTGGGAGCCAGAAAGACATTAAACTGTCTCTGGTGGGGGATTGGATCATGAAGAAGGGTGTTCGGTAATGTTAGATACTGAAAAAAGATGGTGTGAAATGGGAGCTAAGGATGGTCTGCTGAGTGTGGTAGTTGGGAAGCCGCCAGTTACCTTAAGGGAAAACGGAGAGCAGAGGCCCTGGGTGATGCGGCAGGAGCTCAGACGGCAGCGGGAAGCAGGCTAGCGTCCTGCTCGTGCCTCTTGCCTCAGTCACGAGTTCGAGGGAAGAGCTGCAGTTTGTTTTGGGGAGTGGGTGAGAGACGGACCATCCCGGGGAAGACCACCACTCAAGAGAAGCCGAGGAGACGGGCAGGCCATGAGGAAGAGCGGCCGAGCCTACAGCCTCTGCAGCAGAGCCGGGAATCTGGGACGCAGAAGGCCGGCTCCTGGGACCCACGGTGCTGAGCAAGTGGAAGTTAGGCTGCGGATATGCTTAAGAATTCCAGTGTCGCCACAAAATGCCCCAGATCCCTAGGATAAAGGTCAGGATGTCTGCAGAGGCCAGGTCACATCTGAGCCTGCAGTTTGGGGGCAAGAAAGCTGAGCGATACGGCAGCAAGATGAGGGGATCCGGGAACCGGGAAGAGCACCCCCGAGTAAGGATGTGCGGCGGGGGAAGGGGCTGGGGCTGCTCCCTCCTCTGGGCCCCGGGTCCGGTCAGCCCCTGCTGAACTCAGAGGCCAGATGTGGGCCCCTTGCCCTTTGCTTCTCCAACGGTAACACCATTTATTGTGTGACTGTTCTGAAGTTTCGGAGAGGAGAAACTGGAGAGTTTGCTACAGAGGTTCCTAAGGGGAATCAAGGAAGACAGAGTGCAGGTCTGGGGACTATTCACTGAAGTACTCCTAGCAGCAAAAACCAAAATGGGACCATTTTATGAATTGCAGGCAAATCGAAGGATTGAGTTCCATCAAGATCATTAGTTTTTAAGTAGGTCCTTTTCTCTTTCTCCTACTTGATATGATTAACGTAAAGTGTTTTTAAATGTCAATAATTTAAATGTAATTTAATTTCTTTAATGAAATTGTTGAATAATTTGAGAATATAAGAATAGCCGTTGAGCAGCAGGAGGGAGGGTGGGGGAGGCAGGGGGAGGGAAAGAAGGTGCTGCCTGTCTCTCCAGGGTGTCTCTGGGATCGCCTGCAGGACCCCGTCAAGGCTTCTGTGTCAGGTTGCTCATCTGAGTGCAAGGCAGCCGGCTCCAAATGCATTCCAGAAGTGAAGTGTGTTATAGTGGGCAGCAATGCAGCGGTACTAGATATAGCTCCCCTGTCCATGAAAGGATTTAAGTGAAGTTGGAATCTAGAAAACAGATTGGACTATCACAGCCCCATAGCCTGGTATCTAAAGACCTCTATAGTTCATTTTGCAAAAATACTCAGTCATATCCAAGTTTTTTTTTTGGAACACGAGCCTGAGTTTCTCTATCATGTAATTTACACACTTAAACTTTTGGAAGCTGGGACCAACTAGAGGACTTTATATTTATCCCTATTTAATGTTATCTTGTGATTTTTGAACCAGGCCAAATTTCCAAAGCTAGTCAGTGTTTGGGATACTAAGTCTGCATCCAGTGTATTACCTGTTTCTCCTTGTTTTGTGCCATTTGCAAATATATTAATAATTGCATTAGAAAGTAGTGTCTTCCTGCAAAACAGGTCTGTCTACTATCCAGTATAATAAAGATAATGTCTCTCTCTGTGGCAAAAGTTAAGAAGGTTTACTGTCCATTATAAAAGAATCAGGTTCCTTAAACTCAGATTTCTTTCCTGTAATGCAACCCACTATGTATGCAGACATCACCTGGACCTTGAGGCATCGCCTGGTGGGAATTGGGGCTAGGATAACTGATACAAATGCTAATTTTCTGGCTATTGCTATTGCTAAGTAATAAAATCCTTTGTTCTGGACTAAGGTTTTCATGTCTTTTTCTATGAAACAGTAGCGCACTAACTTGTTAGCTTACATGTAGAGTGATGTCTCAGACCCTCTGTAGCTCTTGACTGCCTTGATCTCATCTTCTTTCCAAAGAAATATGTGCCATTCTGAAGGAGAGCTAGTTGCTCTCTGATGATCCAAATATCTTTGATGATGTATTTTCAAGCAGTATACCCTTGGGGGAAGGCTTTGCTCTCCCTGTCTTAGATAACAAATAAAATGTATAAATGAGAATCTTTTGACTCCTCTTAGGTAGCCTAGAAATGTATTCTGGTTAAGAATATCTTGAAGCAGAGCTATTAACTTCAGTCTGCAAGCAGGAGGGCCCTTTGCTGTGTTGCCTTGAATGGTGCCCTCACAGATGTGGACTCATTTTGATGGATAAAGTAAACAGAAAAAAAATCACTCAGTCTGGGTTTACTGTCATTTTAGAGCTTGACATGCATCTATCAACAGCAGAAACTATCTAGTGTAAAGAGGAACTGGATTTCAGGAGAAAAGCCATTCTGGGAAAAATAACACTTGTTTGAGGTAATCTTAGAAGTTGATTGGAGAAACCATGCTTTCAGTCTGTTCAGAAAAAGCATTTATTAGAATGTGCAAAGGATAATAATTTTACATAAATAAAATGTTTCTGAATACTGTGCATATTCAGTTTAGAGTGGAAGAATTTGGATTTTCAAGTTTTCAGTAGATTCAGGAATGTTTACCTAAGTTTTATGCAAGAGGCTTACACTTGGAAAGTTGAACCCAAAGGTTTTATTCAAACTATTTAAAATTTCATGCACATATCTAATCTCTCTGTAAATTTTCTGCTTAGCAGCTCAGACACAGGGCTCGCTCAGGACACTGGGTGAAAAAATAGCCAAATACGCAGGCTCCCCGGCGGGGTCTGGTCGGCAGCGCAGTGGAGCACAGATTTCCAATATGGGTGCACGGATTTTCTTCTTTTTAATTTTGCAATTGAATTAATGGTAATGGATGCAGAGAACTAGGCAGCTGGTTTTGCATAACGACAATATTGGCTGCAGCAGGGCCAGACCTGGCTCATCCACTGTAGGCTTCCCACAGACCAGAGGTTCTCCAATGCTCATGAGTGGCTCCATCCCCAGGAGGCCTTGCTGTTAAGTCTCGAATGCAACTCCTAGAGCATCTCATTCATCTGGTCTGAGGTGGGCCTGAGAACGTGCATTTCTAACAATTTCCCAAGTACGGCCGACACTCTGGTCTAAGGAGCACATTGCAGACTGTGACCCTAGAGCTTTTCTGAGGGACTAAACAGCGCCTCTAGCCTGAGAGGGGAGCTCATTAGAAAAGTAAACATTTAGGCTATTTTTTCATACTTGCCTCAGGGAACATAGGAATTCTGTTTCCCTGAGGCCTGTCTCTCACTTCATGCTGATTTTTGTTTTCCATTGTATTCCTGTTTCCCATATTCCTGTCTAAGTGATATCCTGACAAACCAATTCAGAACTCAGTCACAGCCCCTCATTTCTTTTCCTTCTTTTTGTGCGTCCTCTTTTTTCCTTCACATTGAAGAGACACCCACTAACCTTCAGGTGATTTTTCCAGCCGAAATAATGCATATTGCGCCTCTTCCAAACTGCCAGCAAACCACCGTTTAAATTCCTTCTGGAGTGGAAAGCACCAGCGCTGTCTTGCTCTCAGGCTTCACCTACTGGATCTCTGAATGCTGTTCACACACCCTTTAAGACCAAGAATCCACGTGGATTCGTACTTCCCACTAACGAATGCTTGCTCATTATATTACAATGGTCTTTTTTTGTCTGTTGTACATTTTTCTTATCATATATCCCTTAGTTAGTTTATTTATCCCAATGTAACCATATTTGTTGCATTTGAAAATTGTTACATGCGAGTAGAAGATCCAAACATTAACCCAAACATATACAGTCAATTAATATTTGATAAAAGTGCCTTGGATATACAATGGGGAGATGACAGCCTCTTCAGCAGCTGGTGTTGGAAAAACTGGACAGCTACATGTAAGAGAATGAAACTGGACTACTGTCTAGCCCCATACACAAAGGTAAACTCAAGGTGGATCAAAGACCTGAATGTAAGTCATGAAACCATAAAACTCTTAGAAAAAAACATAGGCAAAAATCTCTTGGACATAAACATGAGCAACTTCTTCATGAACATATCTCCCCGGGCAAGGGAAACAAAAGCAAAAATGAACAAGTGGGACTATATCAAGCTGAAAAGCTTCTGTACAGCAAAGGACACCATCAGTAGAACAAAAAGACATCCTACAGTATGGGAGAATATATTCATAAAAAACGTATCTGATAAAGGGTTGACATCCAAAATATATAAAGAACTCATGCACCTTAACAAACAGAAAGCAAATAATCCAATTAAGAAATGGGCAGAGGACATGAATAGACACTTCTCCAAAGAAGAAATTCAGATGGCCAACAGGCACATGAAAAGATGCTCCACATCGCTAATCATCAGAGAAATGCAGATTAAAACCACAATGAGATATCACCTCACACCAGTGAGGATGGCCAACATCCAAAACACAAACAACAACAAATGTTGGCGAGGATGTGGAGAAAAGGGAACCCTCCTACACTGCTGGTGGGACTGCAAATTAGTTCAACCATGTGGAAAGCAGTATGGAGGTTCCTCAAAAAACTCAAAATAGAAATACCATTTGACCCAGGAATTCCACTCCTAGGAATTTACCCTAAGAATGCAGCAGCCCAATTTGAAAAGGACAGATGCACCCCTATGTTTATTGCAGCACTATTTACAATAGCCAAGAAATGGAAGCAACCTAAGTGTCCATCAGTAGATGAATGGATAAAGAAGATGTGGTACATATACACAATGGAATATTATTCAGCCATAAGAAGAAAACAAATCCTACCATTTGCAACAACATTGATGGAGCTAGAGGGTATTATGCTCAGTGAAATAAGCCAAGCCGAAAAAGACAAGTATCAAATGATTTCACTCATATGTGGAGTATAAGAACAAAGAAAAAAACTGAAGGAACAAAACAGCAGCAGACTCACAGAACCCAAGAACGGACTAATAGTTACCAAAGGGAAAGGGACTGGGGAAAATGGGCGGGAAGGGAGGGATAAGAGGGAAAAAGGGGCATTACGATTAGCAGATGTAATGTTGGGGGGGCACGGGGAGGGCAGTACAACTCAGAGAAGACAAGTAGTGATTCTATAGCATCTCACTACGCTGATGGACAGTGACTGTAATGGGGTTGGTGGGGGGGACCTGATGAAGGGGTAGTTTAATAATCATAATATTGCACATGTAATTGTAAATTAATGATAATAAAATAAATTATATTAAAAAAAGAAAATTGTTACATGCAGTTCAGTATATTATCTATATAAACAGATCAGTGAGCATTATTGGATGCCTGGCATGACAAACAGGGTTTATTTTTTGTGAGTTGATAGGCATATAGTGACTCTGATACATGAATTAGGAGAAAACTTCAATTTGTCTGAGCCTCAGTTTCATAATTATAAAATAGGGGTGGTAATGTCTATTTGATAGATGACATTTTTAAGCTAGAAAAGAGCTTCATGAAAGAAAGGTATTGCAATGATAAAGAAGAGGACATAGCTGGAAGGCAGGGTGAGGGGAGGATGGCAGGAGACCCAGCTGGAGGTCCAGCCCCACCTTCACGAACTCCACTTTCTGTTTGCTTAATCGTGCTGGATTTTAATGTCCTAATGTTTCAAATAGGAATACAATGTCTACTTCACGGAGTTTTGATATTTAAATGAGTTAATACGTAAAATGTACGGCTCATGATGGGCATTCAATAAAGGTGCTGTTATAAATGAATTGCTGGCATTTAGGACAGTGGACCTGGACATGCCACTGTTAAAATATTTGAAGCTGGACAGGAGGAATAAATGTGTTCAACGATGGTGCTTCCAGGTCTCGCATCCTATACATCAGCAATTCATGTATAACATCGTCCTTTACTGAGTAAGTGATTAGGGGCAAAGAATACAAATTATACAAGCGAGAATCACACCGAATCCAAGGAAGAACCTTCTAAGAGCAAACCTCGACAAGCAGTGGGATGGGTTTCCATGTGAGGCAGGGAGCTCCCCACCCCACGGAGTATTCAGAGAGGGCCTATATGGTTTTGGTCAGATTGCATAAAATGATCCCACTTTAGTTGAGAGGTTGGAGTCTATGATATTGGCAGGACCTCAAATTCAATTACACTGTGAGTTCACCCCAGTGACTTTTGGAAAGTCTGCTCCTGTGTTACATTATCCCCAGTGATGACTCTGGTATTCCAAAGGATTTAGATTTCCACACAGACTCGCATGATGTGAGAGATTACTTTAAGGCAAACTCATCAATCCCAGTGCTTAAAAACCAACAAAGTGACACAACAACAGACATCCATTTCTTGTCTTTGTTTTAGACAGAATAATAGGTGCTTTGCTTATTTAAGGGCTCAAGTGTTGGGCATGCCCATTTAAACAGTCTAAGGTTGACACTACTAACAAGAGGACATTCTGCAAAAGCTCACCAGGACATGCCAGTTGCTCTGGCAGCCCCAGGAAGAAGCACATTACTGTGGCTGGATGTTTCTGGTACAGTGATCAGCGGTGAAATGATTAACAGTGTTGGCATTTAAGTGATCATAATTAGGTCTCAAAGTTAACAGCCCATTGAGATAAATAGTGGAAGCTCACACCTCTCTCAGTGCTATTGTTTATCAGACTGTCAAGTTGCAGATTCAGGAAGACACCATTAATGTGGCTTTGGACACTAATTGCCCAGAGCTCAGTTACATCCACCTGGGAGGGTCCTAAGGGGATTTGTTCAACCAAAATGTCAGGGGATCTACAGTGCTGGGACTCTGCAGTGCCTATCAGCATAAAACGTTGCCCTGATGTTTTGATGCATACAAGGTAAGTGCCATGGGAATGCATTGTAACATTTGGCACACGTGTTCTGGTTTAATAGCACACGTGCCTCAGTTTCCCTCTCAAATGGCAATGAAACTGCTCGCTTGGAAAAAATGGTTTCTGGGAGGAATAAAAGATGAAGTGATTTAATAACAGCAAAAAACTCTTTGCTCATATGAATTAGATTTCTCAACCCATGTTATTGTCCTAAAGGAATTATGTGTACATTCCCTGCCAATAGAAGAACACTGAGAGCGTAATTAAATTAATTTTAATAGAAATTGACTTATTTGTTCACAATTAAGTTTACACGCATGACTGCATGCTGCCTGATTTTCAGTAAGAGTGGAGATTGTACAGTTTCCCTTGGCAAATTATTGATTTTCTTTTTCAATTTTGAAAAAGAAAATCAATAATTAAAGGCAGCAGAAATGGGGAAAAAGAACCCTTCAGTCTTAAAACTGAATATGCTGCAGCATTAGACTAGTCCAATGTTGTATAATGGTTGTCTTTTTATGAGGTAAATTTCTTAAAAGAATATCGTTGGTTTTCGCTATTACCATCACCATGAAATGATTATTGAGCATCATTAAAAAATTACACCATCAAACAAACTTAAGGAAAGCTGAACTTAGAACTTTCCATTTCTTACCTTGACACCTTGAGCGGAGTTTTTCTTCGCCTTTCTTTCTTTTCTTCATCTCTCTACCCAACAGGTTAGAGATGACTCACAGTTTTGTCTTTAACTCTTGAGTGTTTGTTACCTTGGGGTTTAACGGTGACTGAAGAGAGATGAGGGCCCCCGTGGCACGGAAAGCCACAGAAAAGGAAAGGAGAGTGGAAAAGAAGTACAGGAGCAAGCGTGTAGGGGAAGGGATGAAAAGCAGATAAACTGGGGAATAGGGAGGTGTCATCCCTTACCTCAGGTGCTGAGACCATTGTTTCCTTACATCCCAGTTAGAAACAGGTATTTAGCTTCCACTTCTTCAAAGGAGTCTGCCTCAGGAAGCTTTTCATGAAAAGAATTGTACCAGAAGGAAAGGGCGCTAGTCTTTCTGAAAGAATAGGAGGTGTTTCCATTTCTTATCACTGAGTTTTCCAACCGGTATGCCCTGATATGTGCTGTACCGAAGTCGATCAGTAGAGGCTATTTACACAGACATCTGAGCCAGGGTGGGTGGTGGAGCCAACCCCGACAGTCAGTGGAGTCCATCTTCTGGTGACCAGGGAAGAGTCGAGTTTTACTGTGGTGTAAACTGGAGTAGACTGTGAACTCCCTGAGGCCAGGTATTGTGCATAATTAATTTTAATATCCTTAATTTAAGCTCAATGCCTGGTGCATAGACTTTTTCTAAGGGTATAGAATTTACAGATTTTATGAAAGACATTTAATAACACATTAATCTTCATCTTTTGTCAGGAGATATTAAAAGCTGCTGGAAATGATACTAATAATTTTCATGCCATACATATTTTTTGGAATGCTTCCATAGTACTTTTGGGTTCTATTGAAACCCATTGAACATCTTGCTATTCAAGTGCATGTCAGCATCAAGGACAGGTGGGTGCACCCATAACATATGCCAAGATGTGATGGTCAAGCTATGTGTCAGCTTGGGTAGGTGTACCGACAGTTATGCAACTCAAACACTAATCTGGTCTTGCTGTAAGGGCATTTTGTAGATGTGGCTAAAATCTACAATCACTTTACTTCAAGGAAGGTTGTTTTATATAATCTGCGTGGGCCTGATCCAATCAGTAAAAGGGTTTTGGGAGCAGAACAGGCTTCCCTGAGAAAGAGGTTTCCCCTGCGGATCGCTGCACCAGCCCCTGCCTGAGTTTCCCTCCCTTCCTGGCGGCCTGCCCTCTGCACTTCCACCTTGTCTAGTCAGACTCCACAGGTGTGTAAGCCAATTGCCTTTGATAAAACTCTCTTAAAAAGAAAACAGCTTTATTGAGATATAATCCACACACCAAATAATTTACACATTTAAAATGTACACTTCAATGATTTTCATTACATTATTAATTTTTGAAACCATGGTAAAATGCATATAACAAAATTTGCCATTTTAATAATTTTAAATGTGGATTCAGTGGAATGAATTACATTCACAATACTGTGCAAACATTACCACTATTTCTAAAACTTTTTCATCACTCCAGACACTTTAACTATTGAATAATAATCCCCGTTATCCTTCCTTCCCAGCCCCTTATAACCTCTAATCTATTCTCTGTCCCTCTGAATTTATCTATTCTAGATATTTCAAATAAGTGGAATCATACAATACTTGTCCTTTTGTGTCTGCCTTATTTCATTTAGTGTACGTTTTCAAAGTTCACCCACATTGTAATGTATATCAATACTTCATTCCTTTTGGTGGCTGAGATTTCATGTGTGTATATAGCATATTTTGTTCATCTAGTCATCCACCGATGGACACTTGGTGGTTTCCATCTTTTGGCCACCGTGACTAGTGCTGTGATTGAACATTGGCAGGCAAATATGTGTCTGAGTCCTTAATTTCAATTCCATTGGGTATATACCTAGGAAGAAATTGCTGGGTCATAAGGTAATTCTTTGCAATATATCTTTTTATATATATATCCTTACTGGTTTTCCTTCTCTGGTTGAACCCTAGCTGATACAAAGGCATGGGATGGGGGAAAGAAGAGAAAGAACATGACAAAATTACAGAATTGAAAGTGATCTATGATGTATGCTTGCTATATTTGTTGTAGGTAAGCAATTTTTTTTAGATATAATGTTATTGATATAGTCAAAGCTCTTATAATCCCATCCTTCATTCCTCTATTCCCCACCCCTCTTTTCCTAGGTTAAGGAACATTCTACAGCTGGTGTGTATCCTTGTGATCCATGCTTACACATTTGCAATACATATAAATGAACATTAACAGCTGACTGCTATATTTTGAGTTCTAGAAATTTACATAAATGGTATAATACTTTATCTTTTCTGTCACTTTTTCACTACTGTAATGTATTAGACATTTATACAAATGTGTACATGTAAATATGGCTCATTTATTACACTTCTGAAAAGCATTTTATTGTAAAAATGCACCATTACTTTTCATGAGTTCCTGTTGATTCTAAGTTTTCACTGTTTCAAACAGTGCTGCCGTGGGTACTTTTGCGTGCTTCCTCATACAAGTGTGCAGAAATGTAGAGCATCATTAAAAATGGAATCTTTCTTTTACCTTTATCTAATCTGATGTTTATGACATACATAGAGTTTTTAATTTCAAAGATGACTTTTTTTGCAGAAGTTTTATTGGCTATTTTTTAAAATTCACCTGTTCCTTTTGGATTGTTTCCTATCATTTCATTGTGATATTTCTTCCTCTCTATATAAAGGCAGTGGTATGTAAAAGAGAGAAGACAGTTAGGAAAGAAGGTGGTATTGACAGGACTCCGTAACTGATTGAACACAGGAAGTAAAGAAGAAAGAAGAACACAGGGCGAAACTATTCACAAAAACTAACATTTATTGAGCATTTAGCATGTGTCAGGAGCTGTGCTAGACCTTTATATGTGTGAAGTCACTAATTGAATGTGCACTAAAAGCCTTGGCCCTTGATAGCTCCTGGGGATAACTTTTAAGTCTGATAAGAGTATCTTTGTTTCCTGGAGGCTTTGGGCTGTGCCAGACAGTCTGCGCTGACAGTGTGATTTACAGTGAGGGCTTGGGTCACACCGCATTGGCTTGACCTCTGGAGTAAGGCCAGCCGTGTGGGTGGCCGGCCGTGTCTGTGGGACCAACCCCCACTAAGGACTCTGGACACTGAGGTGGGAGTGAGCGTCCTTGGTTGGCAATATGCCTTGTGCATCTTATACATGGTTGCTGAGAAGTAGTGCTGCCTGCATGACTCTTCTGGGAGGACACGGCCGGAAACCCCAAGCCTGGTCTTCCCTGAGCTCCACCCTACGTGCCTTTTCCTTTCCTTGACTTCAGTCGGTGTCTTTCACTGTAATAAACTGTAACTGTGAGTCAAACAGCTTTTCTGAGTTTTGTGAGTCCAGAAGCCCACTGGTTTAATATCCGCAGGTGGTCTCGAGAAGTCTTGAACTGCATCCTCACACAGCCTCCTCAGGTGGGTGTTATTATTATTTCCCTTTGTATGGGTGAGGACACAGAGGCTCAAAGACCATAAGAGGTGAAGAAATGTGAATGCAAATAAAGACCTCCATGGTGCCTGTAGCTGTGATCCTAAACACCCTAAACCTTCTGGCTTGGGGCACTGGGTCCAATCCACCAAGAATGTGAAGTAATAGGTTTGGGGGGTAGAGGCTGAATTTTGTGGCAGTTGGACAAAGGAGTCTAGAGGTTAGAAATCAGGTGTATTAGTCTGCTAGGGCTGCCATACAAAAGAGCACGGCTGGGGGCTTAAACACAGAAATGCATTTTCACAGCTCTGAGACTGGAAGCCCAAGAAGAAGGTGTCGGCAGGGTGGTCTCTTCAGAAGCCCTTCTCCCCTCGGCATGCGGAAGTCTGTCTTCTTGGTGTGACCTCACATAGTCCTATCTGTCTGTGATGTCTGTGACCTCTCCTGTAAAGTGAACTGTATCATCTTATAATGGATTAGGGCCCATCCTACTGACCCCAATTAACTTAAGTACCTCTTTAAAGGCCCTATCTCTAAATATAGTCACACTCTGTGGCACTGGGGGGGTTCCAATATATGAATTGGGCAGTGGGGGGGGATACAATTCAGCTTATAACAAAGAGGATAATATTAAAACCTATTATGTATGATTTTGGGAAGAAAAATTGAGAAAAATATATAACACATTTAGTAGAATACCTGGGACTTGGTAACTACTAAATAGATCGGCTAAATGAGAAGAAAACTGGAGACCTATAATGGAGGAAAATCCAAGGTTCACTTTCTGAGTCAATCTTCAGGAACACATTCCCTGACCAAGCCTTTGGCCTGCAGGCCAGTTTCCTCTTTGCCTTCTGTTGTTTTCCTCCAATCGTGATTGTCTCCCCCTTGATGGAGAATTCTTCAATGTCAGTCACATCTGCATGTCATCAGCATAGAAGCAGGATGAACTGTGCACAGATTTTTACAGCAAAGGTGTGCATAAATAGTTTAAAGAATTTAAGGATTTAAATACAAAAAATTGGATTTAAGGATTGCTTTGATTCATGGGTAGTTTGAAACTGCTTTTATTCAATGAATGCTGTTTACGTTTTTCCCTTCAATTAAAGGAAAACCTGATAAGTTTGCATGGCACACAATCCACATAGTATTATGCTGTCTCAATATTTAGCCAGCTTTCTTTTTCTTCTCACTGCCTTGGAGCAAATGTTGAATTTTAATTTTTTAATTTTGTATCTAAATTTTAGCTATAGCCCTTTCACAGTCATGACTGTATAAATCCCTCCCATTCCTACCCTGCAAAAGGAAACAGCAAAACTCAAAACAAGCTTTATGTAAATTTGCCATCTCAATGTTATGCACCTGAGTTAAATGAGGCTCATAAGAATCGTTGCAATTCAGTTAATGTTTTCCTCCCGACACAGAATTTTAATTTGGAATTGTATTTCTGAAAAGGTGGTATACAATTTAGGAGGGTTCCTTCTCTATTCAGGGTAGTAGGAGGGTTCTTCTGGGGTATTAAGTAAGCCAAAAGGTTACCAAGGTCAGGGAGCAACACTTGTCCTTGACACTGAGAAGGCCTGCCTGGGAATCTGAGAAGTACTAAGAGCCCCAGTTGTTGTTTTCAATGCTGTTAATGGGCAACAGAATGCTAATTAGTCAGATTAACTAAGTGGCTGAGTCATGCTGTAACCCTTCTCAAAAAAGAAGTGCCCATTTTGAGATGCTAAATGAAGCCAACCACGCATTTTTTAAAGATAAGAGAGTACCAAGAGCCTCTTGATATAGCAAGTGAATTGTTTCAGCTACATTGTGTGTGCATGTGTATGTGTATCTATGTATCTACGTATGTTAATATACATATATACGGAGGGGCCGGGTTTCACATCTAGGGCCTACTCTAGCAAGAACTTAAATAAATCCTACTCTAGTAAGCACTTAATAAATAAGCAATAACTTCGGTGTCCAGATATCTAATCGGATCAACTTATTCTTTAAGGAAAAGTCTACTCACAGTTCTTATTTGAAATAAAAATTCTAAGACGTAGGAATTAAACAATTTTCCTGAAAATTGTGGATTTTGGATTATGAGTAGAGGGGCCGGAATGAGGGAGGTGGGTTCTGCAGCAGGGCTGGGTCTAAGACATGGGAAGTTCAGGGTTTGGCCGCTTTCCCAGCAAGGATGTCTCAGCAAGGGTCTCTCCGGCTTCTGCAGGAGAGGCCAACTGTTTGCTGACTTGGCAGCCTCTTTCCTCCTGTTCCCTCGGCATTTCAGCAGCTACCCAAATAAAAGGCGTCAGCAAGCCTTCCTTCGGAGCTGTTGGTGGGCAGCCCTGGAGAGGTGTTTGTTCCCTGCAGCTGAGGCTGATTCACAGTCTTCTCTCCCGGGGCAGTGGGACCGTAGCCTGTATCACCAGTGCAGAGCTTCCAACGTGGACAGACAGGAGAACAATACAGGGAGCGCTTGTGAAAGTGCGGCTAAGACAGGAAGCCCAAATCATCAGGCGCCCTCAGGCCTCCCTGGAGCGACCAGCAATCCTGAGAAACAAATGTCCTGGGCTCAAAGCTGGCCTAGGCTAAGGGTTGGTTAAGAAATACTTTTCTTTTTCCCTCCATATCTTTCACATCCCCTCGGGAAAGAAAATACTTCCATTTTATCAAAAGCAAGTAAGAGAAGAAAAAAGGCACGGAGCTGGGACCTGCCAGTTTTGGTGGGAGTCTGGTGGTGGGGTGCGCGTGCCAAGTCACCTTAATGAACGCGAACAGGAGCTGGAAACCATCCCCACGCTGGCCTCCTGACAGGACTTGGCATGGCCCTGGCCTCTTCCTCTGCTCTGCTGGGTGGCAGAGAATGCCTGGAGAGATGTGTGCATGCCTGCAACCAGGGGTGAAGACGTAACACCCAGATTTGGCCCCTGTACCACCTACTTTCTTGTGCTGTGTTGGGCCATCTGGATTCTACTGTCATGCCAACTGGGGTTCACAGTCAACATTATTCTGATATGCTCTGGTGTTAGAAAGGTCATTCTAGCAACCAGCAGGGAGACCAGTGGGGAGAGGTCCAGAGTTTCTGCTGTCGCTCAGAGGGTGACGGTGGCCATCCCAGAAGCACAGACACCAGCTGGCAGCTTGTTAGAAATGCAAGTCCATAGGCCCTGCCCTGTTGGGTGTCCAGATCTCTGGGGATGGGGTCCAGGGACTTGGCACCTGCCCCAGCATGTTGTTATGTGCATCCAAATTTGGGGACGCTGCTGTGAATTTGCCTGCGGGGAGCTGTCGCTTTACTCTTCGGTCTCCTGCATGTGTCCCTGCATGCCTGCTCCAAGGATGTGTGCTCTTTGGGATTAACTTTCTATCCTAATGCAAAGAGGGAATCCTTTACAATGATTAGGTTCCACTTAGAAAACCACAACTTCCATGGAATAAGTCGGGCCACTTGGCAATAGATTGCGGACATCAGAGGCACTTCCCTCCTTTCGGTCTCCAGAAGAGAGGAAACACTCCCTTAATGCCAGCCTAACCCCTCCAGTTTTGCCACTGAGGCTTCCTCCGCCTGCCTCTCCTGGGACTACATGGATCAAGTGTTCCCTCTCTCTTCTCTCTGAGACCCTCAGTCTCTCCGCTGCACTGGGGATCCAGAACAGAGCCTGTTGTCAGCAAGGTGGGGCAGCAGGGAGCAGGGCATACGGTCAAAGCCGAACCAGTCTAAGCCATTCCACTGTCTTGTTCTCGCCTCCCAGCCCAGAGCTATTCCTGACCCTCTTCCCTGTGAATGGATTTACATTCCTTATTTGGAAAGCATTTCCTTGATTGGCACCCCCAATACTTCCAAAGCACAATGCTGTTCCTCTAACCGGTGCAGACATACATCTTTTAGAGGACACATCATTTAATATGATGATTTGTTGGCTACATCTCTTTCTCCTTCAATAGCCCCTGTTCCCTGGGCCTGACCTAGTCTGGGAACAGACATCATAATGTATATATGATGAAGGGGTGGCTGGAGTCCCTTGTCTAAAATAACAAGTCAAGCTCCCTGCCCTGTGGGGACAGCCACTACCGTGACATGCCCAGAGTTAAGGGGCGTCTCAGGATGGAGAATGTCTCATGCTGAAACGGCTAAGCTGGCTGCCCTAGTCCTTAACCTGATATTCCAGCCCCACAAAGCTTTTCCAAGCTCAACTTGTATTATTTTTACCTATGTTTCAAAAAAGCAAAGCAAAGCAAACACATACTTGAAGCTCCTTGGTGGTGGACCACTTGCTCACAGGGCCACAAGCCAAGCATCGTGAGAAGGTAGGCGCCGTTCTGGGGGTGTTGGGCTCAGCCTGCAGATGGGCGTCATGTAAGTGGCACTGACCCAGCTGGTCCAGAAGCAGGCATGTTTGGATGTGGGGAGGTTAGTGGGATGGGTCAGAAGCAAGAAAGGAGCCTGTGAAATACAGCTCTCAGAGCATGGTCCTTGGCCCAGCAGCGCCCGTATCGCCAGGAAAGTCATTAGAGATGCGGATTGTCAGGTCCTACACCACACCTTCTGACTCAGACACTCCGGGGGTGCACCAGAAACTGATGTTTTAACAAGCCATCCAGGGGATTGTGACGTATGCACAAATTTGAAGGCCGCCTTCTGGTGAAGTGAATGCCTTACTGGAATGAGAAAGCCTGGATTGTAGTGGTTAGGATCAGGGGGATTATCGGTGAGGCTGTGGGGCCTCTGCTTCTCAGTCTATTAATTGAGGATCTCTGAAGTGTCCTCTTTATGGAAACTTTCACTGTGAATTCCTAATGGCACATTAATGAAATGTGCTGAAATGTGAAGGCCAGAATGTAATTCTGTAGTGCCATACCTGGTCAGGACTGAGATTCATCTGGGTCTGGCTGCAGGGACCACTGAGAGAAGAAGGGCTGTCCTCTCCTGCTGCGGGAAGGAAAGCACCTTTCCCCAAATATCTCTAACCTCCCTGTGTTAGCTTATATGCAACTGTACTCCTATAATCTCAGCCTGGGCTCAAACCTTCACTTAATGAACAGTTTGTCTACCCACTGCATGCCCATTGCTGTGTAGGCCCTATGCTTAGAGGGATGCTGTGAGCTGAGCTGAGCTGATTTGATCATCCACATTAAGCTTTTTGGGGAGAATATTGGTAGCTTTCAGTTGTTGACAGTTGGTGAAGGTGCTCGATCTCTTAGGCCAGGACAAGCAGGTTCTACTGACAGCAAGGCTCACATCAAGCTTTGCCACACCTACATTTTTTTAGCCAGGAGACACCAAAGGAGCCATTTTGCCTGTTCTGCAAGCTTGATGATGTCCTGGCTGCAGGTCCCTTTGAGAGCCCCACCAGCCCCCCGCACAGTGTTCACTAGAGGCAAAGAGGCAGTCACTTAGCCGCGGGATTCAGCTGATACCCGGCCAGACTCAGGCGGGGAGAATCCTCCGAGTCAGCAGCTGGACCTGGGACAATTTTCAGAGTGAGCGTCAGGCAGCGTTCCTGATTGCACAGGCCATGGGGCTCGCCGGGCTCACCGGGCTCGCACACCTCGTTCATGCGTGAGTGCCAAGGCCCGCATGGCACTCCGGTCAATACACACATTGTGATCACCACTCATTTCACCAATGAAAAGTCATTTCTCACATCCGTTACTCTAACAAAGAAAGGCTCTGGAGCTGATGGGCCATGAAGACAGTGAATGTCCCTAGATCCTCATGGGGAGGGGGCGTTTCCGATGGAGTCTGTCAGACTCTGAGTGCCCCGGGACGAGCCTTCTCCCCCAGGGCTCCAGCCTCCCGCCCTTCAGCCAGATGGAGACCACCTAATGATCCCTGTAGATGGGAAAGTATTTCAAAGTAAATCATAGGTAGCATACATGGGAAATGCAAGGAAAGATAGTATTATGAATTTCCTAAGGTATGAAAATGCTGTATTTTTAGGTAATAAATTTCTGGTGGAAGGTTGTTGGTAATTCCATATGATTCAAATTAAACACAGTCCCTGAGGGCCTCTGAACGCACTGTGCTCTCTTTTCTTTTCTCTCCATTTTTGTTTACCTGCCTCCCCCCACAGACACTGACCTTTGCTCTCTGAGATAGCTCTGTTCCAATCCTTCTCCTGCTAACTGCTACTCATCCCGCCAAGCCAGTCTGAGATTCCACCACATGCGGGGAACCTAGACTCCCCTCAGTCAGCAGGTGCCTGCTCGGGGCGTCCTGAGCACCATCTGCTCCTGCCTTCAGAGTGCGGGGCTGTAAACCATGCAGCAGCCTGTGTCCCACTGCACCCTGAATGCTGGGGCTGGACCTGCCCCGAGGCCAGGACTGAGCAGAAGGTGGCAGACAGCACCTCCGAGTCCACGCTGTGTACCCTTGAGAAGTTTTCCTGGGAGGGTGGATGGCCTTAGCCTACAAAAGAATGACGTCCCCGGGGGACAATACACTGCACACTACAATTAGGTACTAATTCTTGAGATATGGTTTGTAAGTGCCATAGCATTTAGGGATAGAAAAATGAAGGTGAGGCTGATAGCCGATTAAGGATATTTTAGGGGTGGAGATATGAGCCCTAGTTTTGTCTCCCAGCCATAAGACACCATGGAGGAGAATGCAGCCCATCTGATCCACCCACTGGGCTCACTTGAGGCCAGTCCCTGCGGGGCAGCGTGGCTCCCATCAACCTCGGCGAGCTCTGGGCGCCACCAGACCTGGACAAGGGTGGCGGGGATGGGGGAGGAAAGGCAATAGCTGTTACACACATTACAATAGCAATGATATCAGTGGGATCGCTCAACCAATTAGCATACAGTTCTGTGTAATTAAGAAACCCAAGAGACTGAGAAAGAGAGAGAGACCGTGAGACGTGAGCACATGCGCCCGCCAAGAGTAAGAGAGAGCAAAGGACCCCAGCGCTGGGTCTTGGCACCAGGGGCGTTGCTCTCACTTGCCGGCAAAATCGCAACCAAGAAGGAAAAATGATGACGGCGCCGCTGCCACTTTGGGGTCCAGCCTGTTATCTGTGTGGATTTTGACATCTTACTTTGGACTGTGCCAGTCTTATTTTAGGAAGACTGTACATTATTTACATGAAAACAACTATGAGCATTAGGAGGCATTTTTTCCCCTGCGTGCAATTCCTACTAAAGAATTTACATTCTTCTAATTTGCTGCTTTACTGCACCACTTAGTACCCGCCTGAGATGAGCACAGTGTCCCCAGCCAGGAAGATGCTCAGGAAATTTACCCTTTTTGCACTGAATCACTGGCTCTCCTCCTTGAAGCCACCAAACTTCTTCGCTTGAAATTCCCCCTTCTAAGCATCTGCCTGGTCTCGCAGGCTCAGATCAGGGCCAGATCGTAGTCACGACGCAGGCTGGGGGCAATGCCCGTTTGTGACGCTGGATCCTGAGCAGTCTTTCTGCTCTGACTGAAAACGGCCTTTGCAATAACAAGTGCACAGGCATATGTTTTATTTACATGGCAGTTGATAAGTTCTTTCAAATGGGGGTTCTGAATGTATTTTAGCAACACACAAACATGAATACCATATGGCGAGCTGCTTCCTGTGGAGTTAGCATGAACATCATGAATAACATTAATGTAAACCACATGTATTAGGAGTACCCACCCTACCAGTTCAGTAGACTTACAGCCTGACACTGAGCCAGCAAAGGGTCTCAGGAAACCGAACGCAGAACTTCTGTGCTGTCAGGAGACTCTTGTGTGTTTTCCTCTAGGAAAAGGAAGACAGATTTAGAACCTTGCTTTAGACGCCCAGGAACCCTAATGTCCACGCTTTGGCTCACTGCATGTAGAGTTCTAGGACTGAGGACACTGCAAGAGGCCAGCTCTGAAGGCAGCTTCTGGTGTGGCTGTGGGCTCCTATGGCTCACCAGCGCTATTAAAATGGAAAGAATGCAGAAACCACTGAAGGCACGTCAGGCCCGTGTGCCCACAGCTGTGCCCGTCACACTTAGCCTGAAAGACAGAGGCACCGGCTCATGGAGCGTTTTTGTGCCTTTGAGGACAAACTGCAGAGGTGAGGCTGATCTGGATGAACAGAGGGCGATACAGAGCCCGTTAGAGCCACGCTGGTGGAGACCGGGCTTCGTAGCTGTGTTTTATTTTCAGGTATCTGCAGGGAGCAAACTTTTCTGTGTCACCTTCACTCCACCTGTCATTGGTATAATGTGGCTGGGCCGTTACCATAATTATAATGTATGGGGGCTGTAGCAACCTAGATTTTTAAAAATGTGAAGCTTTTCCAAGGGTTTGTTCTTTTACCATGTGTGTGTGTGTCTCCTGCTGTGCAAGCCCCCCACAGATGCAGGGAGCTGGGGAAAGGATACTCCTTGCTCCCCACTGTGCCTCCTCTGCCTTCTTATTTATTGAGTCTCTACTACGTGCCAGATGTGGTACTTGCTTCCCATCGCTCCCGCATCAGCCCTGCTCCTGATTGGAATTCCACTTCTATTCAGATGCCGCCATTGCCCATGGGGAGGAGGACCTCCCGTCCTTTTTCTGCCTGTACCACCTGCTCCCACTCTCCTTTCTCCCAGCGTTTTGGTGACAGTACAGTCCATGTTGATAAAGTTGCCCACTAGTCACTAATTACTGGTGCTGGGTTAAGGGTATATCAGGGTTCATTATACTATGTTTCTACTTTTACATAAGCTTGAAATTTTCACGTTGATGGCCTTTCCCAAATCCTGGCCTTACAGTTTCAGAACAGGAACTATACCCTGGAGGCTCACCTCCGTTTCGGCTGCAGGGGGCAAGGCCACACGTCGGACTTCAGCACCACTCACACTGTCTCTCAAGATCTCTGGCCAAGAAGTTTTCTCATCTGGACACGCCATCCACTTGACCCCTCCTGCCTGCGCCCCTGTGCGAATTCGTCGCCGACTAACATCCAAATCTCAGACCCTCCTGACACTCCCAGTTCTCAATATCCACTTCTCAAGTCTGAGCTTCAGTTAAGCCCCTGCCTGGCCTAAGCCCTTTGGACCGGGCGCTGAAATGCCTCCCGTGCATGTCCAGTTCCCCCTCACTCTGTATGGCACCCACTCCTCCGGTCTTCATCCCCTCACGGACTGCTCGTACCTGCACAGTGGGCATGCCCCAGCCGCCTGGGTCCGGTCCGTGCGCCGGGGAGTGGGTGCGCCCCTTCAGGGAGTGTCTTGTGAGCTGCCAGCACTCCTCCAACCCCTTAGCCTTCCCGAGCAGCGCTGCCCACTAGGCCCTCCCATGGGGCTGAAATGCTCTGTGGGTCTCTATTCAGAATGGTGGCTGCAGCCGCGTGTGCCCCTGACGTGAGCACTTCAAACATGACTAGCGAAAATGAGAAACTGAAATTCGATTTTAGTAAATTTTCAGTGATTCAAATTTAAATAGTCCGGCATGGCCAGCAATCACCCTGCTGACGGGGGGCTCCGCCCTGCTCCCCTCGTCACACCCGGGCAGCCTCCTTTCCTCCCGGGGGCAGCCCCTCTCTGTCGGGGTATTTCCTCTGTTTGGTGCCTGTGTTGTGCCTGGGGCAGACTGACTTTATTCTGGGTACAGAGTTTGAAAACTCTGGTTGCTTGCCCCTCACTTACCCCTCCTACTGCTAGGCCATATTTCATGCCTCATTCTGGCACCAGATGCTCGGAACTCCCTGAGGTCTTCCCCGAACCCTTGCAGTGGCCTCTGGCTGTGTCCCCTGTACAGTCCATTCTTTAACCGGCAGGTAGAGGGAACACATTAAAATGAAGCTCAGACCCTCTTCTCTTGTGCCATTTCAGGGATGTTAAGTGCTTTAGCCTAGAAGGGCCCTCTTCTGCTTTCTGCATAGCTAGCTACTTACCCTTTAAATCTCAGCTTAAATGATACCTTCTCAGAGTTCTTCTCTGAGCAGCTTAAAGAACATCCTCCTTTTACTGTTTGTCTCCAGCCCTGTTTTTTCCCTCTGTAGCATTTTTTTTATTGCTATCCCATCTGTTTGTTGAACTTCCCCTCCTGTGGGATACAAAGGGTCACAATAGCTTTGCTTCCTCCCCACTCCATCTCTAGTACTTAGCATGCAACAGAGACTCAGAAGAATGGTGGGACGAATCACTGAATTGTTTCCATTTTCCTCCTAAGATAGTGCGGTAGCTAGCCTCTTCCTTCTCCAAGTCTGGTCCATGGCACCACCTGGAACTCTGCAGATGGGCGGAATTCCAAGGCCCATCCCAGGCCCCCCACACACATCCGAGTCGGAGAAGAACTGCGCTCGCAGGCTGAGAAAGAGCGGATGCCCCTCGGACTCTCCACAGGCTCCGGGCCCATCTGTGACCCAGCCGTGGTTCTTTGTGTATAAATGGGAGTGAAAATTTCTCTCCAGCTACAGAAATCCTCCAAGTCTACCAACCATTCCCTGGAAATGGGGCTGATGTGTTTCCTCGTAGTGACATGGGCTCATCTGAGGCTGGACTGCAGGAAAATACCAATGAGATGGGTGCAGGTTGAAGTCCTGACTGATGCTTACTAGCTGTGTGACATGGAGCATATTACACAACCTCTCTGTCTGTTTAACATGTGCACTGAAAATAAGGCCCAGTGGTCCACTGAGGCAATGCAATGTTATTCAGCATTAAAAAGAGATCAGCCATCAAGCCATGAGAAGACCTAAAGTGAACATAAGCACACATTACTAATGAAAGAAGCCAGTGTGAAAAGGCTCTGTCCTGTATGATTCCAATACATGATGTTCTGGAAAAGGCAAAACTACCAGGACAGTAAAAAGCTGATGGTTACCAGGGGTTGGGCTGGAGGGGAGGGAAGAATAGGTATATCATAGAGGATGGTTAGGGCAGTTAAAATACTCAGTATGATCTGACGGATCGTGTCACGTCCAACAGCGAGAGTGAAACGTGAAGCCCCCTATGGACCCTGTGCGACTACGACCTCAGTGCGTTCGTCATTTGTAACAAACACACCACTTCGTGGGGGATGTTGATGATGGGCAGGTTTTGTGTGTGTGTATGTGAGGGGCAGGGGGTATATGGAAAATGTATGTACCTTCCCCAAATTTTGCTGTGAACCTAAAACTGCTCAAAACAAAGTCTTTAAAAACACATAGCCAGCTTTCATGGAGGGCTTACACTGAGCTAGGCACTACATTAAAAGTGCCTTACTGGAATTCAAAATTAATACGGAACCCTATTAGAACCCTTCTCATAATCGTCATGTTGTGGATGGAGACTTGGGGCTGAGATACTTGGAGTGCTTGCACAGGGTCAGGCAGTTGGTGAGTGGCTGCATGCGACCGTCCTGCACACACAGTCCCAGACGGGATGTGGCTCAGCTGGCCCCATCCACCTACTGGCGTCCACAGACCTCAGCCTGTCCCACGCAGTGCGGCATGGTGGCGGCAGGGACAGTGACCATGTCCCTGCCCTGGGAAGAGGGTCCCTGTGAAAAGCAAAAGGATCCTGGTGCTGCGCTGTTGGTCTGCACCTGTTGGCAGCTGGGGGGGAGCCTGTGCCAGCAGCGGCAGGGTGCCCAGGCCCCACGACCAGGAACTCCTACTGCCCACTGTGCATCTTATTCTGTTCATGCCCATCTTTTCTGCAAGCAACCCAGGACAGAAAAACGCAACCCCTTCCATACCTGGGGAAAAAGAAGGAGAAAGAGGTGAAATCGCCAGCCAAGGTCCAGACCTCATCATTGCTAAGAGCAAGGACCAGGACGGCAAACAGCTCTTTGCTCCAAACTCAGAGTTTCAGCTGGTGGATGCGTCTGCCAAAAATAAAGTGAGTGTTTCAGTTCTTTTATGCTAAGCTCCATTTCAGCGTTTCTTCTGATGGATGGCCCAAATTCTGCTTCAGTGGGTCTTGCTCAAAACTCATTTCTTTGGTGAACCATCCTCTAATCTCATATGACCACAGGCTCTCCTTAGACCGAAGCTCGCAGACATGGTCATTGAAAAATTACATCATAACCCTAAAAAGAAATGAAGGAAATTGAAACCAATCTTTGCGACACACTATTTTTATTTGGTTGCTTGTGCTATTTAGAGAAAGAGATGACTGGGTCTGGACTGTATCTTTTCCATGTTTTATATCATGCTTAATAAGTTCTCAGAATATAGTAAATGTTTCACAGGCCAATGACAAACTCCAAAGCTCATAACCTACTGGGGAGGTTGTAAAATTATTCATGGCTGACGCTGATGAGAGGGTCAGAGTTTTCACCCTCCAGGGAGAAGACACTGTGGGACCCAGAGAAGCCGGGAGTTCTACTTGGGAAAACCAGGTGGGTGGGGTGTTTCAGTAAGCCCTGCTCCAGAGTGAATATTCATGAGGCATATACCAATATACATAATAACAATGTACTCATTCGTACCACTCTGTGATCAGACTAATAGTTGGTGCTATTTGTCACATGGTGTGCTAATTGTAATATGGATCTGAAAGGGGACCTTTACATAGTATGTGACTGATCAAACGTGACTGTGTATGCGCAGGAGGACGCACATGTATTAAATTAAATATATGTAAATCATTATTCTTAATGATGGAATCATTTCAGGTGTCTGAACACCCGAAGGGGCTTTGCAGAATTACTGGAAAATGAAACTGAAAAGATGTCGGACAGATAAAATTTTACCTCGAACCATCCACACTGTATGACGGTGGGGGTTGTCAGAGAAGAGAGGTGGGAGAAAAGATTACCCAGAACAGGAAGGAGGAAACAGGACTTTAATAAGGTCAGTGGAAGCTGACAGCAGCCAGTTCTGAACCTTTGCCGCCTTAATTCATCTGCTATAATGTCTTGATATCAATACTCATTGCAGATGAAACCGTTTCCTAATGTGTGCCTATGTCACTAAAATGCCTGGTGTGTAGGCATGCTGTAATGGTCCAAGCACAGCTACAGAAGACATGGAATATAAAGAAATTTGGGGGTGAGTGAAGGAGGGGGTGCCTGGAGTCACTGGGAAGCAGAGGCTGTGAGGCGTCCAGCCCAGGTCAGTGGTCAAGGCTGGTGTGAGCTGGTGGGGGGCAGAGGGACCCAGAGTCGGCTGCATCTTCAAGCAGGAGTGGGGCAGGAGGATGGGATCTCCGATTCTTGTGAGAGAGACTGTTAGATTAAAGGTGTAAAGTGCCGGACACCATAATGGCAGTGATGGTGATGTTTTTATGCATTTACTTGGTTTACCTGCATTTACACACATCAACCCATTTCACCTTTATGTGAGCACTCCGATGGGAACAGCTGCGGGGTGCTGACATCATGTAGGGGATCTAACCCAGTCGAGGCAGGTTGATTTGGTTCCCAGGAGAAGGCGAACCTCCCCAGGGAGAGTGGAGATGAGAGGGAAGTATGCGAGGGGAACGGGGTGCAGGCAGGAGGCATTCAGGTCATACCCGAGGGTGGCGTCCCCCTCCTCCAGGCTGCTCTCCTCGGGGTACGTGTGAGGAAATCCCTGGCAAGAGAATCGTCCTGTACATAACCAGAAAGACTGAGTTTCCCTCCACAACCTGCTTTTACTACCTGTGGTAGATGCTGTTCTTGTTCACCGACAGACCTGCTTCCTTCTCCAGCCACACAGAAGATGACATTGCCCTTCTCCTCAGAGACACAGCCACAGGAATCGCTTTGGTGACGACGTGTGAGCAGTGAACTGGGGGGGGGGCACGGAAGCGCCAGCGTGCTGTTCTCTGCAGGTGCCTTTGTTCTGTGGAACCAGGAGACCTTGCATTCCAGGTGGCCTGGCCAGAGGAGGGTGGAACCTCTGTCAGCCTGGGTCAGGGAGCTGCTGCACTGAGTGTCCTCCCCCAGGGCCTGAGAAAGGCTCCTGACGGTCACACTCAGCAAATTTGGAGTGAGGAAGCAACACTGTTCTGTTAAGTGGCTAAAATTTTAGAGGGTGGTGTTTATGACCGTTTGCCTTTGTTTCAGTTGAAGACTTTTTTGTTTTTGGATTTGCATCTTCTGTATCCTTTGACTCACTTTTACTCTAAAGGCTCTTAATGGCATCTACATTTTTACTGGAATGAAATGACTTTTGGAAATAACATTATTATTTACAAATCTTGAGGTGAATTTCAGATGAGAGTTTGAGTTAAAAATATAAGAAATTCTTCTATTAAAATCCCATCTGGGTAATATTCTGCAGACATATTCAATACTCTATTACCTTCAGTGTTTTGATGTTTGTTTTTTTCTTTTTACTGGTATAGTGCATTCATTGTTAATTAAAGTGAACTTAATTTTAGGGTGACATGTCATTCCTATATTTATTTAAAAATGCCTTAAAATTTAGGTGTGGGTTAAATCCATATATCCTGCTGAAACTACTTCTCTTTTTAAAGGCAAGATTTCCACTACATTGCTAGACCTCACAGTTTGTATTAATTAAAATATGCAGTAACACACCCTGCTGAAGCTGGAATTTCAGTGTTAGACACTTTTGGATAGTATGAGAAGGTTGGACGCAAACTTGCAAATTTGGACCAGTTTATTGCTTAGATTCTGCTGTCAGTTTTGTTTCCCAAATTCACAGGCAGACTAAAAACAGATTAATAAAAATTCAGGTGCACCTATATCATCAGTAGACTGGATGATGAAGATGAGAAGCTGACCTTTGAAACAAGGACAAAATTTCCAGTGAGATTCTGTTCACTGTGTAGGTTACAAAGGATAAGGGGAGCAGAGTCTTCTCTGGGGTGTTTTTGTTTGGAGACGCAGAGTAAAAGGGTGGGAGATTACATCATTTTTCCTATAGAAGAGCTCCCTTCCTGCCAAACAGAAAAGGTTGTCAGAAAACATTGGCCATTCGGCAAGTTTTTCTCCTTCTTTTCTTTTCTTTTGTTTTCTTTTCCTTTTCTCTCTCCTTACCCCCCTTCCTTCCTTTTTATTTTTGATTAAGCACAGTGCTCTGCCCTTCAGGGACAGTGGAAGTAAATGTTGAGGTTATCAAACAGGTGGAGAAATTGGTGGTATTGCATAGACATGATGACTGAGCGAATGGTCTTTGTCCTGACTGTCTACACTTTCTTCTTGCGGGCCTGTCACTTTTCGGCACCCACTACACCTTATTGTTCCTCTCCTGACCTTTTCCATGCCTCCGCACCCCACTTCCTTCTCCCTCCTGAAGCAGGTTGGCCTGACATCCATCTCATCCTCTTTCTACCTCTTAGCTTCTTGGGGGAAACAGGATGAGAGGATTTCAATCTCCCAGGCAGGAGGAAGCATGCTTTCCGATCATACTCTCCCCACCCTCTGACTTAGCAGCTGGCTGCGGGCTTGTCTGACCATTTTACAACCATTGCCATGCAGGTGACATCACCCATTGCTTCACCAGGTTGTGCTCTGAACAAGAGATATAAGAAATAGGAATGAGAAGACCTACCTCGGCAAAACGATTTAGTACCAGACAATTTGATGTAATGCGTATATCACTGCTACATACAAAGGTCTAAATTCTGTGGTAAGATAATCACAGATCAAAAATTGTGCCTTAGAGATAACATGTGCAAAATAAAATGGAGTAGGGAGTGATTCACTTGAGAGCAGAATTACACCATTACCAGAAAAATTAAATTCTCGACCTTGAGATTCAGCGCTCCCTTGTGGGGTTCATCGTGAGTGTGCTGGCCTCTCTTTCCCGTTCAGTGTCCTCTGAGGAATCACTGTCTTCAGGTAGTTTGCAAGCGAAGCCATTGGCGCTCTTAGCAGGAAGTCAGAGGCAAGCAGAGAAACTGGATTGTCAAAGATGGGGCTGTGGGTGTCTCCCAAATTCTCCAGTCTTTTCGCTACATCTTGTGGTCTATGGTCTCTACTTGGTCTGGAATGTAATCAAGAGCTGTAGGCTTTTCTACAGGTGCCCGTGGAGAAGCACTGGACCCACACATATGGGCAACAATTTTTTATACACAAAAGTACATGTTCCATTACCTCAGGTGTACACGTGTTTACCTTTCTGCTTCTTCCGTGTATATATACCCATGATATTCTGTTACCAGGCCTCTCCATACAGGGGCAGGATTGAGAATTGGGTAGCATAGGATGGGAGGTCCCAAGTGATCATGAACTACTTTCAAAACATGGGCAACTGACTTACCATTAATAAGGTTGAGAGTAATTACTCAGCTATTGGGTTAACTCCCCAAATGAGAATTCCTTATATGTTTTCATCTTTGCAAGCTAGTTTGTTTCAGTAAGGAACTTTCTCCATCAGCTAAATATGCACCAGGGAAACAGAGTCAAGAATTCTCTCAAACAACTTATATTTGGGTTTAGAATGTGCTATACAAGAATAGTCATTCTATAAAACCTATATAGTGTATTTCCCATTCTGCTTATGTTTTATTTTTGCTGCTGTGAAAATAGCTTATAAATCCTGAGCACAAATACTACCTGAAGTTAGAGGAAGGGGGTCCTGGGTTGTACTGAGTGAATGGGAAAAAGGGGCTGATAAAAGACTTAGCTTGGACAGAAATTTCCTTTCTGCGGTGGTAGAAAGGGGACTAAGGAGGCTATGGGAACATTGGTAACTCTTTTTCATTATAAAGCATGAACTTATTTAGTTGATTTTTATTATAGGAACATTAACAACTTATTTTTTATTACAGAGGCAAAAGACGCTGTATAGAAAACTCCACAAATGGGCGCATCTAAAAATTCACCTCAGTTCAGAACACACTGGGATCAGATCGGCACCAAGGGCGGGCACCGTCCGATAGGCCATCCCTGGGCAGGGGGGTCCAAGCACAGTGATTCCATTTTTATGGCTCTTTGGAGACAACTGGAGCGCGGCTTTAAACAAATTCTGTTGAATTACAACCGGGGGGGAGACAACTGCAAAATTCCTGAAAAAGAAAAATCAAATGGAGAAACCTAGAAATGGAGTTCTGTGACCATGCTGTCAGTTCTGCAAGCTTCCTTCCCTTTCAAGAAGCAAACTGGGAATGGTGACAACACAACAGGGCGCCGCTGCCACCCTGAGCTCCGTGGCGCGCGGTACTCACGCCCCGGAGAGGCTCTGCAGCCGCAGGTCACCGGGGGACCTGCGTTTTCTAAGTGCAATAAACTCTTTAAGGTACTTTTGTATCTTTTCTTCTTTCTTCTTCTTTTTTTTTTTACTTTAAAACTGACTCTTCCAACACCTCATTCTAATCTTTCCACCTGTAGTCTGTAGAACTGTGAAACTATCATTTTGATAAATGCCAGGCAAACTTCATCACTCTGGTTTTCTTGTGCTTTCAGATTTTTAAAAGTTAATTGTTTTATGGTGAGGTAGTTGTGGATTCACATGCAGTTCTGAGAAATTATGCAGAGGCATCCCATGGACCCCTGTCCCAGTTTCCAGTGTGTTAACATCTTACAAAACGATCGTAGAATTCCACAACCCGGAGGTGACGAGGACGTAGTCAAGACACAGAACGTGGCACCCCACGGCCTCCCCGCACGCAGTCCTCCTTCCTCCTGCCCCCGCCTCCTCCGTGGCCCCTGACCGTCACTGATCCGTTCGCTGGTTTTCAGTTTTCTCATTGTAAATGGAGTCACGTAGCATTCGCCCCTTTGGGGTATTCTCAGCCTAATCCTCTGGAGACCCATGCAAGGGTTACATGGACCCATGGTTCATCCGTTTTTACTGCAGGGCAGTACTCCAGGCACGGGGCACCTCCATGTACCTCGCTCCCCTCCTGAGAGCCCTTCAGCTGCTCTCATCTCTGAGGTGCTGGGCATAAAGCTGCTGGAAACGTCACGCGCAGTGTTTGCAGGAATATGTTTCATTTCTCTGGGATCAATATCTGGGAGTACACCTTTGCCCGTTTCCTAATTGGATTATTTTGTGTTTTTACTATTGAGTTTTGAGAGTTCTGTATCCTACATACATCCTTTGTCAGATATGTGCTTGGTTTAAATACTTTCTCCCAAACCACAGCTTGTCTGATGATTCCCTTAGCAGGGTCTTTTGTAAAACAGAAGTTTTACGTTTTGATGTAGTCTAAATTATTGATTTTTCTGATTGAATGTCATGCTTTTGGTGTCAAATCTATGAACTGTTTACCTAATCCTAGATCCCGAAGATGTTCTATTTTTTTTCTAAAAGTTTTAACTTTTATATTTGAGATCATGATCCATTTTAAAAATTGAATCGTAGTTGATATACAATATTATATTGGTTTCGGGTGTACAACGTAGTGATTTAACAGACAGTTATATACATTACAAAATGCTCATTACCATAAATGTAGTTATCATCTGTCACCAAAAATACAATAATATATTATACTGTGTTATATGTTACATGTTACATATTAATGAATATTTTAATAATATATCATGTGAGTGATACATAGTACATATACCTCGTAAGATCAGCTTTGAGATCACGGGGACCGCTAGGCGAGGCTGAAATCCAGCAGGCTGTCAAGGGCCGAGGCTGGAGGGTTCACTCATGAGCAGAAGATGCACCCACAGGTAGGACAGGTGTTTTTCCCTCCTCCCTTATGGAACTTCAACTGATTGAATCAAGCCCACTCAGATATCTAGAATAATCTATCTTATTTAAAGTGAACTGATTATAGACTTTATCACATCTACAAAATACCTTCATGATAACAGCTAGATTAGTGTTTGAATAATTGGGGACTTAGCCTCCACAACGGCACGAGCCCATTCCTGTATCATAAATCTCACACATGATTGTTACGTGGGGATGCAAAGGGTGCATCGCATCACTAACCAAAATGTTGGGAGTAAATTGTTAGTTCCACCTTCTCTGCTAGTCTCTGAACTCCACAGGGGAGACAAGAGGCTTACTCACCTCTGAACTCTGAACCCAGCACTGTCTTGCTGAGAGAGGATGGACTCAAATTTGGACAAAAGAAAATGACAATAGGTAGGATTTACTGAATGCCTAGAATATTCTAGACAGTGTTGTAGGTGCTTCACATATCGCTGACCTAATGTCCTGGTTTGCTTGTCACTCTCAGCGGTAACACTGTAAGACCCCAGGCCAGCCAGGTGCTCGGTCACCCTGTCACGTGTATTGACTCTAAGAAATCTGTGGGGTAATTTACAGCCATTATGTAATAAAACATTGGGACTTATTAAAATATCGTCCTCAAATCAGAGTACTGAATAAATGGTCACCAGCTGTCCTCAGTACGGCCAAGCCCCCAGGGCCTCAGTGAACTACTACGGGCAGCAAGTTTCCTGCACGTGCTACTCGAGTTACACAATCCGTTTCCTCAAACTGTGCGATAGGCCAAGGTTACAGAACACTGGATTCATCTCTTTACTTGTATAGTTACTATTTCTGTGGCGGTTTCTCAGGTGCTTACATTCTTGATCTCATTTAGTCCCGAGCGCAACCTTCTAGGTAGACACTTCTTTCTCTTTCAGCGATGAGGAGAGCCGGCTCGGAGCCCCAGGTGGAACGCGGAGCCCCCTGCCCCTCTGCGGCCGCACAATGCTGCCTTTCCTGTGAAGGGCCTTCCATCTCCGCCAGCGGCTTCTCCAGGCTAAGGTCAACCTTAGACTTCTGCTGTATGTTGAGTATCTTCTCGCCCAACCCTCTTTTCTTCCCTTTCTCCTATGCCAGGGGCTAGAAGGGAATTGCATCTCCACCCTCCCCCTTTCCCTAAGAAACATTTTCCTCAGTATGTCTGCCCTGATGTGGTGTTTCCTTCTCAGAGAATCTGAACTAATGCATATTGGCCCTTAATACCGACTGTCTTCAATTTTGAGGACTTAGCCAAAATTCTTGTTTGAGACAATAGAAAAAAATATCCCATTTAACATCCTGCTACATATACCATGGGTTCAAATTTTAGAGTATATATGATTTACTGCCAGATACCTGAACCCAAAACTTTCTTTTTGGGGGTGGGGAGCAGCGTAGACTTGAATCAATAGGACGTTTGGAGAAAAAGCATTTTAGTCTAGATTTCTGGGTTGATTCACCAGGTTTCTAGCTCAGTTCGCTTGTATAAATGGAAACTCAGCCATAAAGGAAGCAGGACAACAATAGAAGCAGGTCGGTTTGGGCCCGGGAGGCCAGTCCTGTAGCTCCTGAATTTCTCTCTTTCTCCTGGTAGTGAAAGACTTGAATAGCCTTCATCTCTCTGCGTTATGCTTCCTTTATGGGAAAGACACAAAATTATTTCGTTATACCCAAGAGAAAGGTATCATTTCTCCCATTCACAGATGTCGAAATTAAGGCTGAGAGAGAAGAATTTAAGCTGCCCAAGTTAAGCTGGTTAGGGATAATCGAACCTTCGGCTAGGAGCGGCATGCTGCAGCCTGCTTTTTCATCTATTTAACCTGCTTCCAGTGAGCTTCAGTGTGTTCGCAATGACTGACTTTATGGATTCATGCACTTGAAATGAAAAGGTAGCACTCTGTCTAAATGCATATCTTAGCTGCGCTTGGCTTTTCTGTCATGTAGGGAACTCCCTAATTGGACAATTTTAGTTCATTTTTCATTGGCTGCTTTGCTAAGCTTCCGCAAATGTGCGTGCTTTGCCGGGCTGCCCTGGATTAACCCTGAACAAGTAATCTGGAAATGTTTTTATTCATTTCCGAGGAAACCATCTATTCGGGCTTTCATATATCAAGATCATAGAGACTTGCCCCATCCCAGTCGCAGTCTCAGCCACAGCAGTGCCGGCATACACGCCGAGGCCATCGTCCCGCCCCGGCAGCCCTTCTGAAGCCTGTGGTTGGCATGTGACGCAGACACTAAGAGAACGCATCTTCGGAGGTCCTCGTTGGGCGCCCGCAGATCAGTGGAGTCTTTCTGGATGGAACCAGCCCTTTGGGATTTATTAACACTATCTGCCTGTCCCATTAACTGCTCACTGCTCACACAATCCATCTGGCCTGCCTCTGCTGCCGTTTTAGAGTCAAACCTGAATCTGAGAGTCTCACTGATATCTGGGGGGATATATATCAGATATAATCCTTGACTTTTTACCCCCCAAACAGGGCTTTTTTTTGTTTTTTATTTTTTTTCATTTTGGGATGAACAATCCTTCCTTTATATGTTTCTTTTCTACGAATCAGAGCTCTGACGTTTTACTCTCAGAACGTGTCATCCTGCCTCCAGCATTACTCTATGCTCCCACCTTTAGCCCCAGTTTGAATCTTTTCTCCTGAACATGATTGAGAGGTTGTAAGTTTTGTGGAAGTAGGTGTGGTTTGACTGCTGTGCTGACCTCCTGGAAAGGGCACACCATGTTTGAAGAAACAATATTGTGGGGATGGCCTAAAGATCTAAGAGTCATGTTAGAAATGTCAGCCACAGATAGAAATCCTGGGAGAGATTATAATAAATATCCAAGATTATCTACCTATCATCTTTATCATCTATCTATCTACATCTATCTAGCAACTATATCTATCATCTATCCATCATCTATATGTATTTATCTATCATATACACCTATCATCTCTATCAATCTCTGTTATCACCTATCTACATCTATTTATATTTACCTACTTATTATCTTTCTCTTTTTATCTTTCCTTTTTCTTCATGTCAAGTAATTTTTTGGTACAAAATCATTTCTTAAAACATCGATTAGCTGCAACTGATTTATAATACATAAAACTGTATCTAATGTGCCAAGTTTTACCAATCCAGAGGTGCTAGCTAGGCTTTTAATGTAGAAAGAAGTCATGCCCATTTTGATGAAATCTGTTTATTCTGCCTTCATACCCTACCTAGTGGTATTATAGCTACATCGGCCTTCTTTGGGATTATCCTTATATTTAAATTTTATCTCCTATAAACATTATATGAGTTTTTAAAAAATAGTCTGACAATCTTATTCTTTTACTAGGAGTATTTAGTCCATTTAACTTTAATGAAATTACTGATATATTTGGTTTTATATTTCTCATATTACTTTTTGCTTTTTATTTTTAAAAATTTATTATCTTTCATTGACATATAGTTGATGTACAATATTATATTGGTTTCAAGTAAACAACACAGTGATTCCCCAGTTACCCACATTATTAAATCCTCACCCCCCACCAGTGCATTTACTGTCTGTCAACATGGAAAGATGTTACAGAGCCATTGGCCATATTCTCCATGCTGCACTTCCATCCCGATGACCAGCTTATACTATGATTGAGAATTTTTGTGCCCCTTTATCCCCCAACCCCTATCCCAGCCCCTCCCCGCTGGTGACCACCAGTTACTTCCTAGTGTTTATGAGTCCACTGCTATTTTGTTCATTTTGTTTTGTTTTTTTTTGATTCCATGAATAAGTGAGGTCATGTGATATTTGTCTTTCTCCACCTATTTGCTTTTTATTTGGTGTATTTTATATTTTCTTCTCTCTCCTTCATTGCTTTTTCTTAATTAAGTGCTTTCACTAATACATTTCCCTCCTATTCATTTGTAAATTTTATTTTTTTAAATTATTCTTTTAATGGTTAACCTAGAGATCACAACCCATCTCTTTGGCTTATTACAAATTATTACTTTTCCATTTCCCATAATACTACTAGAAAATTAGAACATTGAACTGTATTTACCACTCCCTCCTATCTTTTGAATTATTCTTGTTATATACTTAGTTATCTATCTATTTTAAATCTCATAAGAATTCACAATTGCTTTTTGTATGGCCAATATTAATTTATAATTACCCACATATTATCCTTTCCTGTGTTCAATGTTCCCTGCTATTTTTCCATGTTTCCATCTGTGACCTTTCCCCTTTGATTTTCAGGGATTTTACTATGATGTGCTGTAGGATTTTTTTTGTCTTTATCTTGTCTGGAGTTTGTTGGGATTCTTGAATCTGTGAGTTGAATCCTTTAACAGTTTTGGAAAATGCTTGCTAAAATCTTTTAGGATACAGCTTTCCTATCATCTCTCCATTCTTTCAGGAATGATTATGATACATATGTTAGACAGTGTGAGTGTATCCAAGATGTCTCTTTCACTTTAATATAAATTTTTTTCTATTCTTTTTTCTCTTTGTGTTTCATTTTGGTATTTGCTATTAGCTTCTCTTCCAGTTTACCAATCCAGTGTTCTATCTCTAATTTGCTGTTAATGCCATTCATTGAGTTCTTAAGATACTACTTTTTTTTTTTTTTTTTTTTTTAGTTTTAGAATAGCCATTTGTTTCTTTTAAAAAATAGATTCTAATTTTTTGGTGAATTCTCCATCCTTTCACTTACTTTGTCTCTTTTTCTACATTTTACTTCGTATCTCAGTCATAGTTATTTGTTTGCTAACTCACAGATCTGGATAATCAGAGTCTCTGTTTTATTCTGTTGATTATAGATTATATGGTCTTGTATTTTCTTAGACCTAGTAATTTTTGACCAAATGTACTGTTTTGTGTATAAAAGAACTGTATCTTCTATCAGGGATGGTTTTGTCCTATCTCTTTCATGCAGATAGGCCAAGAGGGCAATTATTTTAATTCAAAGGGGGATTGAGTCTGGCTTGGGCTCCGTTCAGTACTTCTCCATTCACCCTCAGTTTGCCCCTATTCCTGGGCAGGCCCTCCCAGGGCTGGGCTGAGAGTCTGGTCTTTGTGTGCTTAGCCCTGAAATCTGGAGAAGATTCAGCCCTTTCCTACAGTGGTTTTCAGATTCCCTTTTACCCTCCTAATTTACAGCTTTAAAATATGCGAATGTCTCAGGAGGTGAGCAGTCATATATTTGAAATAGTTTTCTTCACCTGGGAAATCTTTAATTCCTAAACTGAGATTGTGGGGAACATTTCCTGCCTTCTAGAAGTTTCTGGCCTACTTCCCAAACCTCCTGAACAACCCCTGAAGTCCAAGCACTGCCCTGCAGGGAAGCCTGGTTTTGTGCTGAGGGCTTCACAGGTTTCCATTCTGTTACCCAGCTCCACAGGATGGCTAATGTTTGCTGCCTTCCCTGTCCTACAGCATCACAGCCGAGGTCCCCTACCTGCGCTGATGGTGAGCAACTTGTGGCCAGGGCTTGAGAATGTCCCCGAGGAAAGAAAATCTGGCCACCAGCCTCCCACTGCAGAATGCTGCTTTTATAGCTCTCTAATGCCTTACAAATGCTTCAGAAATAACTCACTCAGCTTTTGTTAGCTGTCACAGTGAACTTCATTCTATCTGAACACGAAATGTTCTTGCCCCCACACTTTTTCATTTTCGTCATTATGTATACCACCATTTAATACTCTGATATGGAGATGATTGTAATATCCATATAAATGTAGTATGTAGTTTCCATATAAAACTAACCTAGTTGTTGTTTACTCTATTTTCAAAGATTACCCTATAAATATTAATTGGAGAGAAAAAAAAATTCAATTTATTTTCTACTTATTCTTAGGCAGACTTATAGCTCCCTCTGCCCCAGCCTTCCCCCATTCCCCTAGCTGGACTTAAACCCCTCCTTTCTGGAACCCACACACCACCTTATTTGTGTGTCTTTATCGCACCTATACCTTGCATTATGGTCACATATATTTACGTTCTTTATAGGACACACCAGAGAGCTCTGTCCAGAGTTGAAGGAATAAGTGAACTGAAACCTGATAGCATAATACTGAGGATGCTCTCTGGAGGAGAATTATTACCTATTCGTCCCCATCATTTGTGATGAGACTACCTGAGAGGAAGCATTTGAGAATATCTTCTGAGCTGGAGGCCAGAATTACACCAGCACTGCTTCATTTTTGTATGGAGCAAAGATTTCCATAATAGTATGGTTTTAATCCAATTGAATACAGGTTTTCGCATTAAAATTCTGGCTTTCACCATCATTAAATAGAGGAAACATGGTTAATATGATGAGAGTAACCAGCTTGCACACATGTATAGACAAAGCCTGTTGTAAAGTTTGTCTTACCCGCAGTAGTCAGAATTGTATTTGAGAAAATTGTCTCTGGAAAAACACAACACAACACTTTCAAAATTATTAGCATAGAGTTTCCAAGTCAGAAATGACTCTGCTACTCCAGGGATTCTAACTTTAAAAATCAGCCACTAACCACTTATCTAGCACCACCGTGGTCAAACGCACTACTGTCTGTTCCACACCCAGGGATTAGTTAAAACAAGGCAGGTATTCCATGAAACACCCCCGTATAACAAAATATGTGACAGTGCTACATGAGCTGTATTGGTAGTAAGTATTCCGAGGATTTTGAGGAGACAATGGCCCCCGAGGGTGGTGTAGCCAGGGGCCTGGTTTATGCTGTTTCGTCAGGCACAGCCTCGAGGGCCTTTGGCTTTAAAGTTCCTTCCTTTCCTTTCTTTTTTTCTTTCCTATGAGTTGGGTTAATATGGCCAATTGTGTTGGAAGGAAATGAATACATTTAATTTGACATCCCATTCCAGCTCATTTTGATAGTCGAATTGCTTTTAGAAAAAACTTGTAAAACAAGTAAGGGACTCTCTGCCAAACTCTGTGAATGTGACCTGGCCTGGAAGGGGAGCTGGGTGGGAACCTGGAGTGGAACTTCCCGCTCACGAGGGAAGGACAACTGACCCACCATCCTGGAGGAGCTGGAGGTGGGGGGCAGCCCTTGTTGTCGGGCATGGCTGGGGAGGAAAGGGTCTCAGATGCCCTGAATAAGGGATGCCTCTGGAGAGCTGGATGCTTTTACCTATTTCAGAGTGTTTGTCATGGTGATACAGTAGTAGTTGTTGGGTAGAACCATGAACCGTAGAGTGAATTAATGGGTGGGAAACAGGAAGGCATCAGAAGAATGCTGTTGAAGACCAGTCCGCAAATCAAATTTGCTAGTTTGAAGGTTCGCTGAGCATACTATAAAATTATAGAAAATTACTATAAAAACCACTTACTCTCATGGACACATGCTTGTGAAATGCTAAAATTTAAGATGTCAAGATATAAATTCGGTTGTACAGAATGCAAAAAGTGCAAATGAAAAAGAAGAGGAAGAGCCCAGATCCCAAAGGATTAAAGTTACTGTGTTGTAAGGTGGAATAAAGGTAATTTTCTATTTTCCCCTATGTTTCCCCAAATGTCCATAATTTGATTATATTACAATAATTAAAGAAGAAATAGTACCTTTACTCAACAAATATTTCATGGCTTTATGGTTTTTTTCAAAGACATGTCATATGCTATCTCTACCCTCAAGGAACCCTGAATCTATAAAAGAGAAGACATAAAATCCTGCAAATAGTATGGAAGATAAGGTAAGAAAGCCATAGAAGTCAGATGGAAAATATCACAAGACTGTTGTGATCGTGAAGGCTTAATGAAAGCAATGGAATTTGAGTGGACTTGAAGGACAGGATTTTAATAGATGGTGTTGAGTGTGAAATGGCCATTCTCTGCAGAGAAACGACAAGCAGAGGGGCAGAGGCGGAAAAGCTGAGCTGTGTTAGTGGGACGGCATCACACTGCTTAGTGAGCAGAGTAGTAAAGAAATGCGTGAGGCTAAAGTGAGGCTTTGGCTTCCTGCTCACCACGCTGACCCCCGGCATAGCATTGAGTCCTGAGAGTGGATGTAGGTGTTTTCCTCCAGTTCACCAACTGCGAATGTTCACACTCCTACACGCGGTTTTCAGAATAATGTTTTGAAGAGATTATCACTCTATGTGCAGATGACACACATGAAGGTGAAGAAGCTGAGGGACCTCCCGAGGTTGCCGAGCCAACCCCTCCTCCTGTCCACTCTGCTTTCCCGCAGCTCTTTCACACGGACAGCAGAGCATTGGTCGGAAGGCGCTCTCCCCTGCAGAAGATGCTGTTCATCTGTTGCAAAGGCAGCCAGTCCACCAGGATCCCTTGGCCAGGAGACCGTAGTGGTTATGAGACAACCTTCATTAAAGCCTTGGTTTGCATCCCGGCTCTCCCACCTATCAGCCGTTCAACCTTCTCAAATAGTTGACCCTTTCTGAGCCTAAGGTCAGCACTGCAGATTTCAGGTATTCAGGGCCTGGGAAGACCTGCACTGACCAGCCATTGGCTCCAGGGAGCTGGAACAGGCCCACAGAGAGCTGGCACAGAGAGGTGGACGTCCAGGGCAAGAAGAGGAATTCCATTAGCCTTGCTTCCATGGAATACAACTTAATTGTGAGTTAGCCATCAGTAACGGTAGATGTGGCTGGAAAGCACTAAAGAAAATTCTTTCTAGCTTGCAGCCTTCAGGCAATAGCATTCAACCCTTCACAGCTCCTTGCCTGAAAGTCTGCCCAGCCGCTACCTTCAGCTACATGCCTCAGTTTCCCCTGTTGCCTCCCACAGCTTCTTTCCTTGCCCAACTTCGATTTTCAAAAATAAAGTCAAATACTATATATTTAGAAAACTGAACTAATAAAATGTGTGATTCGCTTATTCTTTAGAAAGTGTGTAAGCACATATAATACTTCCAATAATTTCTATAAATATTTAGTTATTAAGTATTGGATAAGTTATGCCATACTGTGGCACTCTTGCAGTGGAAAAATAAGATTCTACTAACTTTCAACTCAAGATATTTTCCATAAGCATTCCAATAATTTTAGCATTCCACAAAATCCCATAGTTTTCCTATACTGTATATGTTTACATATTTCTAGGAAGCTAAATAAACTTATAAAGTACATTGGCAGAATAAAAATTTTAGGCATTTACAGATCATAAACCTTCAAACAATTCAATGTAGAGATTTACACTCATGTATCATAAGTAGGAAGATGAGACACAGATGAATTAGTACATAAAGTTTTTATTTAAAGTTTTCCCCTTCCAGGCAAGCTTCATTTACACATCCTAATACTGTACAAAATTTACATTCTCTGTGACTCATTTATTCACTTTTCACTTTCTAATAGTTTGTGTCTTTCTGAAATACAGAAAGCTTTACTACTAGTTATCATAAATGCTCTTATTTATTTTGGTTAGAAATAAGAAATAAGTGAAAAACAAGTCTAAGGAAAGCAAACATCCTTGTATAAACTGTGACTTTCAGAAGAAATGGTGACAGTTGATGACAAAAGGTTTCGAGGCAGACCTTGCTCTCTTTGTGATGTCAGCTGGGATTTTTGCACAAAGTCCTGTAGCTTTTCTTTCCTTCTATATATCATGTGCTTTCAAGAAAAAAGAAATGAAATTCGATTGCACTGGATATGTATATTTATATATATATTTTTACAACGGATCCTTTGGACCTGAACATACAAATAAATACAAAAACAACAGAGATTGCACTTGACTGTAGAAACGGTCTTGGGCTCCAGCACACCCATTCCTCCGGACGTGTCCCACAGCGAAAGTGTCACCAAGGTGTTTTGAATTTGTAGCTTCCCTATGGCATTGTTTTGAATGGCAAATTTTTTGCAGGGTTCAACATCTCTGGGTGATTAAAAAAATATTTTAGGCTTTTATTTACTCCTGTTGTTGTTCCAGCTCTGAAGAGCTTGAAGATCAAGTTCATGTTCCTGCCAGTCCTGCTTGTTTGGCCCCAGTGAGGAGGTGCACGCTCTCCTGACCTTCTGCTGAATTCCTCCTGCTCCCGAAGGCCACTGAGCCCAGGCCTCTCTGGTGATAACAAACACACATGATGAGTTGGGGCGCTAATCAGGAAAGTCGTGAGCTTTTCTAGAGCCGACTAGAGAGCCATTTCTGGAGCCAATGGCAAGGAAGAGGGAGAAGTATTTGTTAGGAGCGATGACTCGCCCCTGTGGCTCTTTCACGCTGTGTGTGCTAAGGACAGAGAAGCAAGTGGGATTGTACTGAAATGACATGTGTCTTCCTTTCCACGCCTGGCTTCCTGAAAGTGATCTTCCAGTTTTCGTTACAGGTTGTTTGGATAGGTGTGTCATCCAACAGAATCTCATCAATACTGTGCGACTGACTCCGTCAGTGCCGGCTTGTAAGTGGTAACAGGAGTGTTCACCACTTACTTATATACCGCAAAAAATGAGAAAGCATGGGCCTCTGTGGAACGAATAGTGGAAGAGTGTATTTTGTTTTTAATCTCTCATACAAAATTAAGGACACAGAAATTATGACTGGCTAGCCTAGAATCTACAGGGCAGAAAGCAATTGCTGCAAGAGCCAATACCTTTCTCTTCTCTGATCCCAAGAGGTGCTGTAGGGGGCAGAAGGTGTATGAAATGAAGTTATACAGAAATAAAAATGTTCTTCTTTAATCTTATATGATTTTCTATAACTGTGCTGCCTATTAAGTCTGTGAAGTAGCCACAGGTTAGGGATATAGAATCGAGTGGCAATTTATGTAATACAGTGAAAATATTTAGGTGGGTCAAATTTTGTATCATTCATGAACACAATATCCCCAAAACTTCAACACAGATCACATGCAGGTAGACTACAATGCACAATACTGATCTTAGGTCTCTCTGGGGGCACCGCTCTGTATTTTATCATTCTCCTTTGAAAGTTAAGATCCACGTGAGGAGTTCTTGTAAAGCTGGGACAAGTTAAAACCAGTCTGAAATGGAAGAATCTGTCACCACAGGAAGTTCGGCATGACCCGGGTTACAGACAGTATCTTCAAGAACAGGTCTTTTTCTCTCATGATCACTTGTCAATCATCAGAACCAAAGGTGGGTTACGGCAGCTGCGCCCTTAGAATGAGTCGCTCCCGGTGGGAGAGAGACGTCCCCTGCCATCATGTCCCAGGACGTGGCTGCCTCTCCCAGCTTGCAGGTGTTATTTGTTGTAAGGCACACAGGTGGGCAGGATGACTGTCACACAGGCTGGACCTGCCAGTGGTTCTGCTACGTCTCCTTCCAGTTCTGTCCAGGTGCCTTTTTCTGGACAATAGCATATTGTAGATGACTTGTAGGCCCCCTGTAATGGCAGAGCAGGAGGCATTTAGGGAAGCAGTGCAATGAAAACCTTAGTTACCACAATTACATTGGGAAGAAATATCAATTCCCTGCTCTGGTTAAAAAATTCCAAATGAAAGCAGTGGATTTTAAATGGTTTCATGTGATTAACAAATCCTTTAAAAGAATTGACCAAATGTTGGAAGTTACCCAGCTGCTTTGATAAATGAAAATGAAAAATTCATCTTAAATATTCAAATAATTGAAGTAAATTGGATTTTAGATGGTTGCCTCAATTTCCTCCCATTTTTGTTTAACTACTATAGAGAATCAGAGCTGGGATTCAACACCAGTTTAAAACTAACTGGAAATGATGTCTTGCTAATGTCTTTGCACGTTGATTTATTTATTTTCAAGAGGCCACATGAGAAATAAGAAATGTCTTTAATCTTATTTCCTTTGTGTCAACCCCTGGGGGCAGTGCTTGCATGACATTTCCCTTCCCAAACCAAGGCCACTTCACTTTCACCACAGACAAAAAGCAGACAAAAATCCCAAACAACTTAATAACCGTTTTCTGAAAGTGCACTCCCGGCATCCGATCCCCCATGTGTGTGCTCAGAGCCTCATCTAACAGCTGTGTTCAAAGCAAAGGAAGTAAAATGAATATTATCCAAACCTTAAACTATTCTTATAAAAATGCCACATACAAATAGGAAAAAATGCAGTCATCACTTAAAAAGTGAACACATAGGCCACCAGACCATGCATGTCTCCTAATGTGATATAATTTGAATAGCCACGTCCTCAGGTGTTCTTGACGAAAAAACAAAAATAAAGAACAAAAGAAGTCTGAAAAAGGAAAGTGCTGAATTTAATCAAGTTCCTATCTTGAACTTCCAGTTTGTAGGAACTGCGGAGACAAAGGCCATTTTAAACGGCACCATAAGGTCATGTTCAGCCAGTTCCAGAGGGCTGTATATTCTACATGGTGGTCGAGCTGTGTTTTCAACAAGTCAGTGGCCTGGAAGAAGCAGGGCAGTGGTGGGTTTCCAAGTACAGCAGGCACATGAGCCGTAATGGCCGAATACAGCTGAGATGTGTTGGATCCTGATTTGAACATATCAGCTTGAAAAACACACATTTTCAAGGCCATGGGAGAAGTTTGAATATGGCTTAGATATAAAGAAATTACTGTTGATTTTCTTGGGCATGATAGTGATAATGTGTTTATATAAACAAATGATTTTTTTAAAGATAAAAACTGAAGCACATAGGAGGAAATTATATGATACTTAGAATTTGCTTCAAATTGCTTCAGTCAAAATTTTTAAAAGGGAGGATGGATGAGGTAAATATGGCAAAACTGTGACTGATGTTGAATGCTGGATGATGGGCTAAATGAGGGTCCATTGTACCCTTAACTTTGTGTGTGCAGAAATTTTCATGATAAAGGGGAAAAATGTGAAAAGCAATGGCAAATCATAGATCCTAAGGAGAATTTGTGGCTATGTAACCATTTCTACTTTGCATGCCTTCCCGGTCAGCACTTTTCATAGTCTCCCATCCAGTTTCAACAGAACATTTGTAAAATTACTGAGTCACACTTTTAGTTGGAAAACCGGACTCCCAAAAGTGTGGGGATAGGAGCCGACTGAGGTCACTGCATTTGTGAGGCAGTCAACCGGGGCAGTCGGGTCCACAGCGACCACACAGATTCCATCCGTGACTCTTAGTGGCTCACTGCCCACGTGCGAGCGCGACATTCTCACAAGGCTCACGTGCAGTGGGAACGGTCTGGAGGGAAGAGAGAAGCAGGCCCAGGCCGAGGGAGAGGCCACGTACCATACTCCAGCTGTAGCCCCCCACCAGATAGATGCTGTCGTCGAGCACCGCACAGCCGGGGCCACTCCGGCCCTCCAGAATGGGTGTTTGGAGGATGTTCCACTGGTCGCCTTTTGGGTCGTAACATTCCACCAGCATGACATCCAGGTGGGAGAAGCCTACGGGACACGGCAGAGGGCGCGCATGAGGATAAACCCGCCGCCCCGTTTGCAGCCAGGGCTTCTTGTGAAAAGAGGTCTAGAATCAACAAGTAGGTCCCTGTGTCTCTGAAGGCGCAGGTGCCCACGTTTGATGGTGATGTTGGGAGACGTGCCAGAAAGACCTGAACAAAAACAAACGCTGGGCGTATCGGGTTAATTCAAAGCAAGAATGCTTGACGAGATGTCACTGGGAAAGGTTCCTTATGTGGGGGTGGATCTTATTTAAAAAGTTTATTAAAACCTTATTTAAAAGGTTTAAATAGTAATAGTTAAAACAAGCATTTCATAGAGTGCTTACAGTAAGCTAGCTGTTTTCTGAGTGCTTTGATATGAACTCACTTACTCCCCTCAGCCACCCTACGAGACACTTGTACCGTTCTATTCACTTTGTCAATGAGGAAACCAAGAGACTGAATCAATGACGTCAGGAAGTCACGTGGTCACCAAGCAGACAGGCTGAGATTGAAAACGAGGCAACAGAATCCAGGGCTCACGTGCTCACGGACTCAACTACACGGCTCTTAAATGAATGTTTAACTTTCTCAAAATGTTTTCCTTAATTAAGAATATATCGCTCAAAACCTCTTTTACCTTTTCTACAGTCTGACGATGTTTATGAACAGCTATGATGATGTGAATGGTTTCCAGTATCTAGTAAGGATCCAGGTTCCCAGTAAGGAACTGACTTGCACTGGAGGGTTTTTCTCTGACCTCTGAGAGTCTCCTGGTGGCTGCAGGGAGCAACTTAGGCTCCTGGGCTCCGCGGGAGCCCTGCCTTTAATTTAAGGAATCAAAGATCCTCAGCGGGGGCTTCATGGCCACCAAGCAGACTGAACCCTTAATGATTTTTTTCTTCTAGTTAAATGCGTGCTAGGGATTTTTACCAGCTGACAGTTACAATGCACATACTAAATTAATCAACATACTGGACTCTTCAAAGCAATTAAACAGATAGACTCAACAGTAGAATAATTTTCATTCTTGAAGAGGGCAGATTATTTCAAGCCACTGATTTCTTACATAAAATAAATCACGTGTATTTGGAAATAAAGCATGTGCTTATGCAACTCTGTGGTATATTCCTTTCTTTACCATTAAGATTACTGATGATAATCAGGCACATTTGGAGAGAGGATTGGGGCGAATTCTCAGTTCTAAAGTTCTAGTGACATCATATGAGGATATATGTGGCTTCTCTGTGGCCAGTATGCATATTACACGCATTGACTGTCATCTTCACAAAACTACCGAGGCAAGGGTGACTATCCTTTATGGGCACGGGGCTACATGTCTCGAGGAGGAGCCCAGGATCATACAACTGCAAGTTCATAACGGGTTCAAATCCACACTAGGACTCCAGGGCACACCCCTTCCTCTGCACCATAATGCTTCCTTGAACCAACCTGATTTTAATGCATATGTGCTATTTCTCATTCAGGCTGTTATTACCCAAGCATTTCTACTGGAGTACAGCCTTAAATATTAGAAGTTCCTAAAATGGTGAGGCATTATTGTGCAAAAGAAATAAGTAGAATCATGTTTTAATGTAGAAGCCACAAAGTTAATATAAAATATGTTGATATAATGGGATGGTGCATGCGTTGAAATGAAGGAACCCCAGTGAGAAAGAATAAAAAGGGAAGAGCTGACACAGCAAGGATAATGCCGCCAGACGGCCAGCACCCACACCCGAGACGCTGACATTTTTGGTTTAATATGAACTTGGAAATATGTAGGTTTAATGCTTAAATAATTATAAAAATCACACGTGTGTGGTCTTGATTACATTTAGGGGTAAATGTGTATCAGGAAAAACAGAAAAATGTCTAAGTCTACCCCATATTTAAAAATGGGATTATTATTGAAAAATAAATGTACCATTGGGCCTTTACCTGCCATGGGCAGATGACCTTTTCCACTTAGTGCAATTTCAAGGACCAAGGAAGGTCAGAGCTGGTTCTTCACTTCCAGATGTGGAAACTGAGGCCCAGAGCAGAAGTAAATGTTCTCACAAATTCAATGAACCGACTCTTAAAACAAGTCATTCTAAATTTAGACATGAAATGCTACCAAGTGTTGTTTTTAAGAAAAATCACACAGTAGGTTCTTTGTGCAGGTACAGCTAAAGTTCTTTATGATTTCTACAAAAAAACAATTTTCTGGAAAAAATCCATTACTATGACTTTGGTGATAAGGAATAATCTATTTTACTGAATTCATTGTTAGAACAAATTGTGCTTTTCAGTTATTAATGCTCTCAATTTTTATCTTCTTTAGACATCATTATTCATTTCTTTAATGTGTGTGGTAACTTAAAAATAATCCTATCTGTGCAGGAGCCAAAATAAATGCTTGCCCAAGGGTACTGCTAATTTACACAGAGTAGATTTTATTTGGTCAACATGTTCTTTACTTGGTTAACTATGATTATCTAACGAGAAACCCCCTTAGCAAGAAACATGAGATGCAAATGTTATTGTGATTAAAAAAAAAAAGACCTTTCAAATGATTTCCTCCAATTGCATACAGGCGATCATTCATTACAGCCAAAGTGTGGATGGCACGTTTCGTGTTCATATCTTGTTTTCGAGCCCAGACGTCCATTACAGGGTCATAGCAATATAGCCATGGGACATATTCTCCATTGTGCACACCCCCTGTGAATTAAGCATATAGGTGCAAGTCAAGAAAGTGCCTTGCAACTGAACTTGGAGCAGAAAGTGGAGGACTGACTTGCCTGAAATGTATATTTTCCCACTGTGCACTGCTCCAGCGTGGGCCGCCAGAGGCTGTGGCAGGCAGGACACGTAACGCCACTCGTTTGTCTCCAGGTTATAGCACTCCACGCTGGACAGGTAGCCAGCTTCATTCCTTCCTCCAATGACGTATAAATGTTTGTCCAGCCGACACGCATAGAAACTGGCTCTTCTGCAATGGAAACAACCTGCTGTCAGTCACAGAGGAGCCCAGTTGACCCGAGGAAGGAGCTATGCCCTGCTTCAGGCAGCCTGCGGACCCTCGGAGACCAGACAGACACCTGCCCTCCAAGTCGGAGACCTCAAACAGTCACCATCTGTGTTGTCCACTGTGGCCAACATTCTTGATAGTGAAACAGTCATGGAGGTATTCACTGACACTCTGTTTCAGCTCCTTTTCTTGCTTTTCTACATGCTGTTCAAGTGTTCACTAATGGTTAGGGTGTTTGGTGCCTTGTAAGGATATCACAGCTCGGTAAGACAGAGTGAAAAATGAGCTAGATAATGTAACAATAATAAATTATCTTGACATTCACTTTTTTATGGTCCTTCAAGGGTCATTGTTCCCAATTTATAAGAGAACCACCTCATCAAAATTTTTCTTCAATTACCATTTTTTCTTTTTACCCCCCAGTACTACTGCAAATCGGAGAAACTTTTGTGAACTGAATATCGTGTTGAAATTTTGCTCTTTTATGAACAGTCACAGGAATTTCATCTATGTAGCTCTTCGTGTTGATTCTTACAAAGCTATAGGATATTTTTTAGTCTCTTTTCAAGAGACCTCTTTTTTAAATTATCCCATTATGCCATCAAAGGCAAAAGACACAAGCTGGGCTGAAAGGATTGGAAGCAGGACCGATTCTGGAGTAGACCATAATAGAGGAGTGAGATATTCGGGACCTGATTTAGAGTTTTAGGAAAAGACATGGAAAGAGGTGGCACAAACTATTTTACAGGAAGATGCAAGACTTGGTAACGAGTAAGACGTGAGAGCTGAGGGGGACTAAATGTTTGAAGAGGACTCAGAAGTTTGGAGTTAGGGTGAGTAGCTTGGGATCTTAAGCAGGTCCTCGACCTCCTGTTTCATTTCCCTCGTGGATGCTGCTGGATAACATACCCCAGAAGGATGACAGGCGGCCCAGGACTGAATAAGTTCCATTGTTAAGTGCCAAGCCCCTCTGAGAATATAATTTATGTTTGATGAATTAATGGTCTTCATAAAAACTGATGCCAAGACTCTCGGGCAAAGGCAGTAGCGAGATCAGGGGTCCCGGAGGTCTCAGCCGCAAGCCTGTATGGTCTGCACAGTCCCCAAGTCGTGTTTGCAAAGCGCCAAAAGCTCTGGGATGCCGTGTGGCATCTGGACACACATTTGGTCTCCGGCATCAGATTGCCGGGCTGTATGATTTACTGGCCGTGTGGCCTTTGACCTGCTACTTAGCCCCTGTCAGCCTCGGGTCGATCCCCTGTAACACTGGGGTGACAGCCTTCCTCGCTGCAGTATCTGCAAATACAGATGGAAGGTGCTGTCGTAGTGGCCAGCATTTCGTATGCTTAGGAACCACCAGTTAATATTACCTGGACAAAAAAGATTTCAAAAATCAGCCATCGAGATGTTTGCATATAAACTTTTCCTAATAATATTTTAAGTGATAGTTCATTCTTCAATGTTTGTTTAGGTGATTTATTACCATACGGGTATGGTATGTGTTACAGATGGTGATGTGTTCGGCATTATTTTATTTTTTCCAGCTTCACCATGGTACAGTTGACAAAATTGTAATACATTTACAATTGTAATGTAATTGTAACTTGTAAATGTAATATATTTACAATGTGATTATTCAATATATGCATATATTGTGAAATGATTCCCACAATCAGGTTAGTTAACACATCCAACCCCTCACAAACTTACCTTTGTGTGTGAGAGAACACTTACAATCTGGTCTCTTACCAAATTTCAAAAATATATTCTAGTAGTATTAATTATAATCACTGTGCTGTACGTTAGGTCCTCAGACCTTATTCATCTTTTAACTGAAAGTTTGCAGCCTTTGACCAAACCTTCTCTCTTCCTCCCACTCCCAGACCCTGGCGACCACCCTTCTATTCTCTGTTTCTAGAAGTTTGACTTTATTTTTTAGATTCCACATGTAAGTGATACCAGGCAGCATTTGTCTTTCTCTATCTGGCTTTTTCCCTTTAACATAATGACCCTCAGTTTCCTCCACATTGTCACAAATGGCAGGATTTCCTTCTTTTTTTATAGCTGAATAATATTCCACTGTGCATACATAATATATACCACATCTTTATCCACTCATTTGTCAACAGATACTTCAGTTGCTCCTGGCTCCTGGCTATCATGATTAATGTCACAAAGAATATGGCAATGCAGCCATCGTTCAAGAGCTGACCTTGATTCCTTCGGCTATATGCTCAGAAGTGGGGCTGCTGCCTCCTATGGTTCCATTTCAGTTTTTTTTATAGTTTTGGCGTTGTTAGCATCATTGATAATTATTGATAATTTTAGAGTAATATTTTGGCTATGTTTGTTTTTTTTCTATATTTTCTTGATGCTTTTGAAAGAAATATGTGCTGTGGAAAATTCAGGAAGATGATGAACAACGATGGAAAAAGTAGGAAGGAAAATAAAGAACAGGTGAAACACTTCATACAGTAAGAGTTGTTAACCTGGGCCCATGTCTTCTGAGGGGTTCATGATCTAAAATTGTAATAAAATGTTGCATATCTAGGTTTTGCACATGTGCATTTTTTGAGAGGAATATGTAGAAAGCTTTTAATCAGAGTATTAATGGAATCACTAACCTAAAAATTTGGGATTTCCTGTTATAGAGGAGTAAATACTTTTCTAAAAATAAAATTAGGTTAAAAATAGTTGCAAAGTTAGGTGCACACAGCTGGACCCCTGATTGCTTCCTTCTATGTCTCTAACTAGATTTCAATTGCTCTCTTGTTGAATATGGTAGGTCAAGTTTATTTTACTCGTGATTTCACCTTCTCAGCTAAAAGTGTAGACACATGTCTGCAAAAATCTGTACAGAAGTAACCCAGGCATCTCCGTGCACCGTCGGCACTCGGGTCAGGTGGGGCCCTCCCTCCATATGGCTCCATGACAAGCCTGGGAGCCCGTGAAATAGTTAATTTACTAATTTCATTCATGGACCATCTTTAAATAATTTGGACTATGTGGGTTGTAAGGCCGTGCGTTTTCTGTGCACTATATACTGGTCTAGAAGAGAAAATGCCCTTTCGTACTGACAAGTGTGAAAACTCTATTTAATTACGTTCACAGAGTGGAGAATAAGAGAATCACTTCCTTTGCTAGTGCTGCTTTTTTCGCCAGGCTCAGTTTCAGTTTCCTCACTTTTTCTGACCTGGTTCCTTCTCTCCTCCCTGACACTAAGTGAGCCGGCTCTCTTTTTAGCTGAGGAGTGCTTAATCTGATGCTTCACGTGTACTCCTAGCTTTATCCACACAGTGTCACTGTTAGGATCTAAATAGGAAAAAAAACCCAGTAGGTTTCACTTTCTGACTGAAAGAGCATTTTTACGTAGAAATTCCAAAGCGAAGAATCTGAGCCTCTGACTTCCTTGCATGTGCAAACTGAGGCTTCATGAAATGCACTGTGGAAACACTGGCTAGTTAATGATTTGCCAGCAACTGTACGTGTGCTCCAGGCTAGTCTCCGGGGCATGCTCTCTGCCCCTTCTCCCTTCAGGAGCACACCTGATTTCTTTGTGTTTGGAAAAGTAAATTCAAGGTTATGGAAGACTTGTTAATGGAATTACACCTTTTGTATTTCATATTGTTCTCTCCCTTCTCCAGGGCCCTGCTGTCCCAGTGCCAGAGGCAATATCCAATATACTGACATAAATTTAAAATAGACTATCAATAACATCTACAAACACACTGTGAACCCTGTATATTGTGTAGGTTTTTACATGTCCTTTCTGACCTTTAGGGTAGCCAGTTTCCACTCTAAAGCATGGGATTGAATTACCATAACCTTATCTTGTAAAACTGCTAGGAACAATGTACCTAAATGAGGAAACATTTTGAAGTAGTTGTTTCTGGCTTTTCGCTTACTCTGTGAAACATGAGCTTTGTAGTCCTTGCTCTCCAAACTGCTTTTTCTTTTTCTCTTCTCTGGACTACCTAGCAGGTCAGATCTCCATAAGAAAAGCACCTAAAATGTCTAAATGTCTAAAATGAAAAAATTTAAAGTCACCAAAGCATCCTATTGGTTGAGTTTTCATCTTTACTCTCTTCTTCTTACTAAAGAATAAAATCCTAATTCTGGGGCCAGAACAACTCACCAGCATTACACTTATATTTTTATTTTTGTCTAGCCATTTCTGTCAGTAAATTCCCAGGGAGTTGAGAGGCCATGTGCCCGTTGCCCCGCGGGCCCGGGAGGTAATCCTGCACTTCCATCAGCTCCTCTGGAAGCTCTGATCAGGTGAGATACTCTGGGGGTCTGCTGGGCTGCTCCAAGGGCCCAGCACATCAGAGGTGGTTTTGTGTTGCTATTATTCTCAGTCCTTTGGGTAACTGCTCAGCAAGGTAACTTCTTAGAAGTTTGGTAGCGGCTAATGGAAGGGGGTTTTTGGGGAAGCCTGATGTGTTTGATTCATGATCTATACAGGCAGGAGGAAGCCAGTGGGGTAAGTAGAACAGAACAAGTTGCCCCAGTAGAGGTCTGCCAAGCGGGACGCTGGTGCTAGGCATTGTAGTCAGTCGGCCAAGCGGGACCCTGGTCAACAAGAAACATCCTGAAAGAATCGGTACAGGGAGCCAATAATCATGCTCGACCCTAGCCGCAGCCCTGGCTGAACATGTGACCTTCCTCCTTCCATGCTCATAGACGCCTGGCACTGCAGCCTGGGGGCATCCTCCCTTGGAGCCCCTCTGATTAGCAGGAGCCCTTTTCTTTTCACTCCTCACTAAAAGCTTTGCTGGTTGCTTCTTCCTCTTGTCTGTTGGCATCATTCTTCATCACCTCCAAGACATGATCTGGGAAAAACAGCAACTTAGCCAGTAACATATACAATGCAAAATTAACTCAATTGAATGTTTCGAGAAACTTCTTTTTTGAACTGAAGAGTGTCTCCTATGTTTTCGGGTTTTTTCTTTCTTTGTTTAAGCACCAATTAAGCCATGCTGGTAACTGATCCTACTTGCTTTTTCGATCGGAGGCTTTGCAATGACAGAAAAATTTCATTTTCAGTTATGGATTGCTGCCTGGGTCAACCATCCCATCGGAAACACAGAGCCAGAAGATTGGGCATTTGTGGGCTCTGCCTTTTCCCACTCAGCTCTGTAAGGAGCTCTTTATTTGGTCTGTCGAGTTGATTGTTCTAAATCTAAAAAAACCCTTCTTTTACTAGGAACCTGACATGATATACCATAATGACTCAGAAAGAAATGTTAAACAGTCCATCCTGTCAGCGGTGGCTGCTGGACGCCGACAGACCATGGCAGGTCTTTTCATCAGGTCAATGAGCTGCTAAAAATCATCTAAGCAGGACCCTGCCATGATAGGTCCTAGTGCCTCAGAGGAAGTCATTACCGAATATCAAGTAAACAATACACATTTAAAAAAAAATTACTAATTAGGTTTTGCAGTGATACTTCTCATCCTTAGGGGCCCTACAGTGAGATAATTGACCGCGACGTGAGCTATGCCTCCCACCCCGAAGGCGTGAAGGTTAATTATCAGTGGTGTGCAGTCCCAGCAAAGGGGCTGTGGTGATGAGATGCTGACATTTCAAACTCTACTGATATTTATTTTAAAAACATCTTCTGAGATAAAACTTTTCTGAACGAGTCTCATTAAAGGGTACAGTAATGCTGCCACGGAAACAAACAGCCACCAGGAAACAACCCCAAAAGGAGAAGCCAGGTGGACATCAGGAGGCTTTCTTGCGAACGTGCACACACAGACACACCGAGGACTGAGACTGCTGTCCCAGTGTTAATCGACTTAGAGTGGTTTCTGTAGGTACCTTTGAACTGGACATTCTAAAATTCTGTGATCTTTATAACATATTGTGCCTTTTGCCACTTTCAGTGGATAACTTTGAGTCTCCTGAGTTTTAATATGTTTCTATGACTAGAAAGTTAGATACTGAGTTTCTTTGGAGCCCTGGTTCACACAGTCTTTTGCTGCAGGAATGCACCTTTTTGAGAGAATGGTATTATCTGAAACTTTCCTTTTAACTTTCAATTTATGCTGAAAGATCTAATTTGACTTCTGTGTGACTGAACTGAATGTTAAAAAATAAAATAGAGATGTTAAGGTGAAGAGTCATGAGGAAATAAAGAAAATTATTTAAATAATTTGGTTGAGAAGAAGAAATAGGTTGCTGCTTATTGTCACTGTTATATAGGAGAACTTGTTCAACAGGATGTCAAGATATTATCTGGAATAAAACAGGAGTTCAAAATTTAGCATGAAAATTTTCATATGGATATTAAGATGTGACCTCATGCCTAAATAACATGCAGGAGGGATAAAATACGTATAAATGTAGTAGCCATCTAGTCCATTGGCAGTGAGGAGACTTGGATGAGATAAACACCAAATACATTAAAAAACAGATGACACTGCAAAACTTAAAAAAACCCAAAAAACTAACAAATGATCTCTTCTTGAAATGTATGATGGGAAAATATTTGAGGTGGCAAATATAAAGGATTTGAGTTAGTGATACTTGAATACTTAATACTGAAGTTTCTGCATCAAAATGTGTATCATAAGAATGCTGTTTTATATTTCAATGATAGGATTTCAACATATCACCAAGAAGAGTGGAGTAGCCAGTGAGATTTTAGCTCTGCTCGCCAAAAAACCATGCAATCGAATAAAGGAAGATGAGTCATACTATCTTCTTCTTCCTACATTAGGACCAATGGCTGACTTGAGGATTTTTCTCCACTGCGTTAACAAGTCAGCTAATCTAAATCATCCAGGCCAAGTTTCCTCTTTTGCCTGATGTCTTTCATTGGCTCTGTTTAGCAAATGTTATCATAGGAAACCATTCAGGACCCATGCTTCCTGCAAGGCAGTTGGAGAGTTTCGGGCATGAGAAATAAACACTTACCTTTCTTGCATTGGTGGGAGCTGTATCCAGCTATTAAATCGGGGATCATATCGGCTAACAAAATTTGTACTGTGCTTTCCTGTAAAAATATATTTGAGACACTTAAAACTTAGATTCCTTTGTGGTTTTGCATATTTAACAATATTTCATAAGCTGTCTCTTCTCACATTCAGCAAACAGATGAGTTAAGTAGAGGGACTATCTGCACAGTGTGAGAAGCAACAGGTCAGGAGGAAAATAAATATGCTGCCTTGAATGTTTTTCCTGTTTTCTTCTCTTGCTCTCCACCTCTCTTTCTCTTTTTTGGAAGGAGTTGAAATAAAAACAAATCAACCATAACAGTAAAAGCAAGTACGCTTACCAAACTAGTTTTATCATGACAGCAGGGTAAAAATGCCTGGGATTTGGTGTTTTAATGTTTTAAAAACATTATGTTATTGTCTACAATCAGTTGCAGAGACCGCCCTGCATGGTGTTGCTGAGAAGAGCCTCTTTAACTGGGCCAGCAAGTCCCAGTGGCAGATAGAGCGCCTTTCTCCCCGCGGAAACAGTAGTGATCACTATGCAAAGGGTTTGCATTTGGAATCGGCTTTAGTCTGTGCAGGCCGTGCGGATTAGGTGTGTTTGGGGGCAGGTGCATGTGCTGAAGTGGGAAACGAGTCCTCGGACCCGGCTACCTAAGCAGCACAGTAATGCTTACTAAAATGAATCCTATGTTACATAGAGATGGACATCAAAGAAGAAATGGAAGCGAAGAGTGTAGTCCATTTTCTGTGTGGTGCCTGAGGTGACGATCATCTACAGCACCTGAGGCCTTAACTCTAACCATCTGCTTTTGTTCATATATGTGTGTCTAAACATTGAAATACAGGCACCAGACATCACCCCAGGAGTGAGCAGACAGGAGTCACGCAGGCATCCACACACACAATTATTAATTGCACAAATATACAGAGCACCTACTATGTCTCTTACATGTTCTAGGTTCTGGGACTATACTGCTAAACAAGAAAAGCAAAGTCCCTGTTCTTGTAAATGAATGACAAATTTATAATATTTTTCAAGTAGAGATGAATGCTATTAAGGAAAACAAAGCAAGGCTTGATAGAGGGAAAGCTGGGTTAAGCAGGACTGTCTCCTGCAAGCCGTGCAAATATCTGCAGACTGAGCTCCCCACACATATGGCCAGGCAACTGCAGCACTGCTGGGCTGGCCATGAGTTCAAGAGACCTGGGGTGACTTGGGCATGCATGTAGCAGGCCCAGAGCACAGTGTGCCCTGGGACCTGGTGCAGGACTGTGCCCTTGGTTAAGGACAATAGGAAGCCACCGGAAAACTGAGCAAATGAGGAACATGGCCTAACTCATCTCTTACAAGGATCACTGTGGCTGCTGTGTGAATAGACTACGGGGGGGGGGCACTCGAAGCAGGGACGCTGTCAGAAGGCAGTTGTCGGTCAAGAGTCGATGGTGGCTTGAATGAGGGTGGACGCTTGAGATATGGTCAAGTTTGGGGTTTACTATGTGGGCAGAACAAATAAGATTTTTTGGTAGACTGAATATGGTCATGAGATAAAAGGGGGGAGGTCAGGAGGGCTGCCAGGCTTTTGGCCTGAATAACTGGATGGAAGTTCATGAAATATTCTGAGGTGAGAAGAGCAGGCAGGACTTTGGGGGTCAGGGAGAGAAGACCTGAGTCCTTTTGGACCCAGTCTTGAGAGGCCATGGGGTCTTACCCAGAAGCGTCTGGTAGACCACTGGCTGGATATGGCAGCAGGCGGGACTCTAGAGCCTTAGTTCAGAGATTATTTAGAGTCATAGACCAAGATGAAGCCTTCTAGGGAGAGGGTACGTCTCTCTCTAGAGATGGATGAGGGTGGGTCCTGGGAATCACTAGCGCCTGGGTAAAAGAAGACAAAGCAGCCAGAGGAAGGTGCTGTCCAAGGTAGGGGGAGCCAAGAGAGTTGAGAATGGGCAGCGGTAGAGCTCAGCAGTGCTTCCTTGGTCATCAAGGTGCTGGCTGTTCCCAGAGAAGAGGCTAAGCGGGGACTCCTGGCGTGCTATGGACATGAGATGAAGAGAGAACTTCCCCAGGTCGGGTCAGTGGTGGGAAGGGGAGGCAGGGTGGAGGACTGGGGGGATAGAAAGGACCCAGAAGGGATAATGGACCTCAGAGGAAGGAGTGTGGTGGAGCGAGGGAGGTGAGATGAAATGGGATATTCCTTCCTTCCCTGTGGCCTCTAGTTAAGACTCTGCGAGAGTGGTGGCCACATGCAATGGGATTTTGGATTACTTTTCACGCCTTTAGTTTCTTCTCCTCTTTTCCATCTTTTTCCTGTCTTCCACTACTTCTCTTTTTTTGATGATGCCTTGTCACCGGACACCACTTTTGACTATCACTTGGGTGAAAGGTAAAATCCATCAGGGCTGGCAATTTTCAGCCAGTGGCCAAGGGGAAGAGAAGGAAGACGCCCGAGGGCAGTATCTGTGGGAGTCGGTCCTCAGTAAGGGACAAATGTGAACTGGCTCTCCGTAAGCTGGAGCCCTGCAAGAATATGTGAATAATGCATTCCTATCACTAATGACATGAAGGGAGTTAATATCTATGCCTGAATAGAAAAAATGTATGTATCCTGCTTATATTTCTAGTAACTAGTATGTTTCATGATTTCAAATTTGGGTCTTGCAATCAAAGCCAATCGATAAATAAAATTATATTTTTGCATTTTATGAGTACATAGTTGTGTTTCATGAGCATGTATTGAAATTTGTGATTTTTTATTTCATTCAAGGACACGCATTGCAGGCATCATTTTTATGAGAACTAAAGTTTAACTTAATATTTCAGCTTAGGAATTGACATAGACATAACATTTGAGCTCCTGGATTTAAGATTTCCCTGCAAGCAATGAAATTAGAGAACTTTATATACAGTTGACCCTTGAACAACATGGGTTTAAGATGCATGGGTCCACGTATATGCAATATAAACAAATATATTGGAGGATAGCATAAATAAATATATTAGACAAATTTTTGGTGACTGATGATTTGAAAAAACATTTTCGTTTCTCTAGCTTTCCTTATCATAAGAATGAACTGTAATACTGTAAGTACATAGTACATACATCATGCAAAATATTTGTTCATCGGTAAGGGTTCTGGTCAACAGGAGGCTGTTAGTAGTTACACGTCTGGGGAGTCAGAAGTTATACATGGATTTTCAGCTGTGCCTCTGACTCCCATCTCATTCAAGGGTCCACACATCATCACAGGGCTGCTATTCTTTGCTAGTTTTGGCAATGACTGCTTACTTGCTATTTGCACAAGGTATTATGAAAATCTCGTATTTTTGAGATTGAGTCCCTTCATAGTTTTCTAAATGGAGAATGATGGAGAGCTGTTTTCCACTGCCATACCGTACTGATGTGATTTTCCCCAGATCAAAGGCAAGGCCATGATTGTTGTTTAGTGTCTGACCAAAGGCACATGTTTATGTGATGGGGACTGGGACACGGTGCTGAAGACTATGGTTAGTAGTCAGACTGACACTGGAGCCCATCTCCTTGCAAGCTGTGCATTCTGGCAAGTTATTTAACCTCTTTAGCCTTAGATTCAGTAACACCAGAGCCGTCAGGGGACAGCCCCCACACGGTGGTTGTGAGGATTAAATGAAATGATGCAGGTGGGTGCTCAGCAAAGTTTCAGGGAAATAACAAGGACCCAGTAAATACTACTATGAATACAACAAGAGTCAGCTGGTCGACCAGAGGGATGGGACATGAGCTGCGGGGAGAACATCTAAGGGATCATGGTGGGCATGTGTGTGCCCTGGCACCTCACCCCGAAGCCGCCCCTGCCTGCTGTGAGGGCGGCCTGCTCACAGTCACAGCTGCTCGCTCTCTCAAGACCTGCCCTCAGCTGAGCAGACCACCTCGTGGCCTGTCCTTACCCCCCACCGAGGGGAAGCCTTAGCTGTGACTGACACAGGGGCACAAAAGCCTGGCCTGCTTGCCTCATGGTGCATTCAGTTCTCCTCTGCCTTGGAAAACCAAATTGGTGGCCATCAGCCCAGATCCATACTCATGACTTCCCAGCAAACACGTCGGGGCAGCTTGCAGGCAGCAGTCCCAAAGTTCTAGAAAGGGGTCTTACAGAAGGAGAGCTGCCAGGGTCATATTGAGATGAAAAGTCAAATGAAAATACAGTAATTGAAGTTTTACTGAAATTCAATCCTGAGCCTCCTAGTGGCCAAAGCGAGAGAGAAGAGACACCGAGTCACACGGGCAGCAGCGCCCTGGTGCTGTGGTGTGACGAGCTTTCATCACACAGGTCTTCACGGGCGCATGTGAGGGGTGGGAGGAAAGGTGTCCTTACAGCAACCGAGAGGCTGTGCTGCCCACAGTGATTCTCACAGGCTCTTCAGTGAGGGCTTTAGACTCAATTACCCTTCCTCTTGGGGGAGGAGGGAGGCAAGTCAGTGTCACGGCAGTCTGAATTAATTCAAGGATAAAATCTTGATTCTCTAGACTAGAGGAAGGAAAGAGTCCATGTCACTCCCAAGCCCACCCAACCCTCAGCTGTGTGTTTGGTAGAGGTGGGCGGTTAGCAGGTACAGGACATTCTGGGGCATAGACTTGGGGAGCAGGTGCTCTGTGTTGAGGATTAAGGTCTGTCTCATAGGAATAGGGAGCTCACACCGCTTTGTGAGAACTGAGTGGCGCACCAGGACGGCTATTTCAGCAGAACCCTGCTCCACCTGGGAAGGGAGGGGAGCTGAGAGCGCTCAGAGCCGGGACACCCCAACCCTCTCCTCTCAGGTATTAGTTTTAATCTGGCTTCAGAAAGAGTGTCCTCCAGACTCTCTGCCAACAAACCTGGTAGGTGAACCTTGCAGATAACCTGACGGCTGTGCGCTGTTTACTTACCAATGCTCCATTCCGTGCAAATCACTTCAGATTAAACAAAAATGGGGAGTTGACAGTGGACAGTATGCATGCCAGAGTTTTGGGGGAACATATCAAATCTGTCATTGCAAAGACAAGTTAGAGGAGAGATATAAACTATCATTTTCGATGCTGTTCCAAATCTGTTTCTCGTAAAGCCCAGGAACCATCTTTTTTCTGACACTGGAAGATGCGAACCAAGAAGACTGCAGGTCTTGAGAAAGAACATCCACCTCTCTCCAAAGGAATGTTCTTGGAGGGTGGCCTGGGTTGTTTTCCTTTAAGATTTTCTAGAATGAACAGATGTAACAATTTTCTATAATTTGCCTTGGTGCAGATGCTGAAAGAGAGCATTCACAATAAAATATATGCAATATATGTAATTTCAGCTGGATGTTCTGGGGTTTTAAAGTAAAAGTGTGTACCTGCAAGCTGTTTTGTGCCTTCTCAGTCATAATTATCTCTGTTACGCAGAAGGCTACAACAGTGCCTCCTCCTTCATGTGCAAACTTTCCAAAAAAATATATTGATAATTTTGCGTATTCTGCAAGGCACAGTGTTCTCCCAGCAGGTGTTTGGCTTGGGAAGTATGTTAAAATGTTTACTTCCCTTGGTGATAAATTTAGGAGGTAATTATCAGCAAGGAGGATGCAGGATGAGCTGCGGAAGAGCACGAGGTCCTTGTAAAGGTGCAGCAACTAGCATGTGTGTTGACGAGCAACGGCTGCGAAAGGCCCCTGCGAAGGTCATGTGCAGCTGGGCCGTGCAGGACGCTCACGTACTGAAGCTGCACTGCTGGTCTGATAAAATGGAAGAGAAGTGGTGGAGAAGGTGGTGAGCATTCCTGACAGCTGCTGCTTGCTACCTGCCTCCAGGGAGTCTGGCTTGTGGCGTTTCTCAGGGGATGGAGAAGGCGAGGGGCTGGGGTGTCCCTGCCAAGCCAAATCCCCAGACAGTCCCTGGGTGAATGCTCCACTGCCCACGTCCTCTGCAAGCTCAGGACTGACCCTGCCTCCAATTGTCAGCCCAACTCACCAGCTCCTTCATTTGTCCCTGCAGCACAGAAATACATTTTCCTCAGTAATGACAAAGCGGACTGACCCGAGTGCCTCCCAGCACACACGTGCTGGCTGAGCGCGTCTGATGGGGGGCTGGATAGTTACCGTTGGGGTTCCACTGGTCCTCTCCGCCCAGCACAAACAAGAAGTTCTCCACCTCCACGACGCAGTGGTGGGCGCTGTTGTACGGCATAACTGGCAGGGAGAAAGAAAGTGTGAACTTAGCACGTTGGGACGGGAGACGCTGGCTCACATGTTCGCTTCCACTGAAGTGTACAAATGCGAGACTACATCAGAAGCAAGGGGAGCCGTCGGCAGCAGAGCGGGACACCCCCGTCCGCAGTGGCTCCGTGCGGTGCTCACGGAGGTTTCAAGGCCAACCCCTTTTGATTAATTCCACATAATGTTATTCCACAAATTAGTCAAGAACAACCTGCTATGCTACTTTAGATTCTAAGTTCCCCTCAGCTGCCTGATGGTGGGGATCGCATCTGAAGCAATGACTGGCACCCCAAATGGTCGGAAGTAAGCCCTGCGCCCACTCGGAGCCATGAAGATGCTCTGCCCAAACTTAGTTTGCTGGCAGACAGACTCCGAGTTGTTCGGTAGCTTTTATTCCACAGCAATGAGCAAGCTGAATTTCCATACAGTTCTAAGTTTTTAAATTAGGGTCCTGCTGATTTAATGCCTTCTCCAAATGTATATGCTTAATTTCCTGTACAAGGTTATTAGCAGCACAATCACACGGCTTCTATCTCTGTGCTTAGGAGCTCTTCTGTAACAACGATAAGAACTGTGAGAAACACCTTTCCGCTGCCCTGGTTGCGTCCTCCCCTGCCCCGACGGGGGGGCTGTGAGGCGGGGGTGACACTCAGTAACCCCCCTACAGTGGGTTTCTCTGCATTCGTTCATTCACATTTTCTTTTGGGAGACGCACACAGCCAGGGTGCAGGACAGCGCTAGGTCTGCTGTTACAATGTCATACGGCAAGTGTCCGCTTGCACGGCATTAGTTATCCTCCACATACGGTGGTTTGGGCCCAGTGACACCAGTAGGAAAAATGATGTCCTTGCTCAGCTCATCATATGCGCGCCTTAAATCTCGGTGAGGACAAATGGGAGGCGGCGTGCGCGCTCAGGCAGGGCGCTTACCGCTCTACACGGGTCAGCAGAGCGCGGAGGCAGCCAGCCCGAGGCGGGGCCAGCCCTTGCTCGGCTCCTTCCCCAGGGCGCAGGGGGAACTATCTTGCACCCGACTTATTTTGGATGAAATGTGTCTCTCATTTCATTTTGTTCCTCTATTTTTTCTTTTTCTTAGGATGCACTGATGCAAGCTAAGATCTGTAAATAAAAATAAGAAGCAGGCATAGTTTTAAAACCTGTAACACCTTCTGAAAGAGCAAATCAGATCAGGTAAGCATCTTACAAGATTTTAAAGGATTTTAGGAGCTTTTATTATTTTATTATTTATTCATCTTTATTGGGAATGTTCATTGTTTTTGGATGTATATCCATTAGGGAGAAGGCACTGGTACGCAAGCCCCTGGTTTCTGGGGCGATGCAGAAATTGGGTGTGCCATGGCTCTGTGGGTCCATTAAGTAGGTGGGTCGATTTAGGGAGTCACTTTGGGACTGTCCTTTGCCCCTCAACCCTCTGTTATCTCTCTGGAAAGGGCTTTTAACTGCATGGCTTGCAGGCCAGTGGGACAGGGTGTGTGCTGAGCTCACTGAGTAACGAAGATTGGACATGTTTTGAACATACTTTTTTTGTTTTTTTAAATTAACTGGTCATTGTTTGGATTCTCAGAATGGCTCCAAAACACCAAACACATAACCACCACCCATGAACTGTGTGCCCTGTGGACAGCCTGGCGCTGCTCCCATCAGCCAGCCGCCCTCCAGCAGTGCAAAGGCACACACTGATCACCCCGTGTGCTTCCAGCCCCGCGAGACCTGAGTGTAAGAACAGAGGCCCTGGACTACAGCCAGCGTCTTTATGACTGCCACTCTTCCAATACTGTTCTTAAAGTTTTGGTCAGTTCAGTGACCAAATCTTATAAACAGTGAAAAATTATATTATCACCTTCTTTTTAACTAGAACTCCAGCTTTATAATAAAGCACAATCTCTGAAAATATAGCAATACTTGTATTTTATTCTTGCCATTCATTTTCTCCCATTCAGGCAGGCAGAAATTAAGTGGAGGAAGTAATACAAGATTCGTCCTGAAGCGTCTGTCTCATCTGGTCACCCCATCGTCATGCTTCGTGGAAGCAAAGGGAGCTATCGCACTTAAATATTGAAACCTTCAGAAAAGGAAGAAAGGTCTTTGAAGTCCTAACATAAAGGCTACTTGAAGGCCTCCTCATTTACCTACATGTATACACTCTTGTTTTTATACCTTGTGTGCTGTATTTCTTGGCTGAGTACTTCAGTATTTTCAGTCCTGAATTATTATCTTTGCTGAATTGTTACCATGAATCAAGAGGCTATAAACACACCCAGATAACTCTCGGAAATTATTCTGAATGTAAAACACTCTGAATTTATTAGAAAAACCCTATATTAAGCCTATGTTTGAGTTTTGCAAATGACCCAGTCCTTTGACTTGTGATGAAGGCTGAAGGAAAGCAGAGCAGTGAGCAGAGTAAACGTCTGATTGAAATGACACCGGGCGCCGTGCTGACCAGCTTGGGAATGAGTAGGAGCGCATCCTGGCCCTTTCCAGGTGGCTCTAGACGGACATCCCCTCGCCCTCGCCAGCAGGCATTGGAGGAGAAGTTTGTGCTCCATGTTCACATACAGCCCAGTGTGAGTTTTTAGCGTGTCAGTCAGTGAGTTAGAGGGAAAGGGTAAAGAAAAGCTAATCAGGATGAAATGAGATTAAAGGCTGTCTAATTTTACAGCGACTGTGATCCATCAGCCACTGTGAAAGTGACAGTGGGAATGAATGATGGAGACAGACAGGTGGGGCTGTACATTTCACTGATTTATCCTCAAATGCACTGGGCCTTATTTTATTGAGTGAACATGACCGCATTTATCATGACTGTCATCTAAACCCACTTCCCTCCATTTACAAAGGTCACTTTACTCAGAAGGAGGAGGAGAGGCACTTCCAAATCAAATTTAAAATCTAATAACACGTGTTTATAGGGCCCTTTGTGAGAATTCTCAACTTTATTAAACAATTCTAGAAGTGCCAGCAGGAAAGGGGGAGAAAGCCAGGAAACTGAGCAAAGAAGGCCGCCTTTGGTCTCCCGAGGGGACACACTTGCTCACCCCTAAACCTGGGGTGGTCTGCACACTGCTTCAGCCTGGGAAGTCACAGGAGGCCCTCACATTTTGTATTTTTAATGAAGAGAGTAGGAGCATAGGTAGCGGGGTGTTGCTATAAAGTAAGCGTGGGGAGGGGATTAAGTCCCAGGATTTACTCTGCAGGACGACAAATCCCCACACAATAACGGTCACAATTGTTACAACCTGCATCTGCCCCAGTTCACATCCACACTGCTAATTGTTTTCTCATAATTTCAGGGCCATAAGAATTTCAGTTACACAAAGTCCTTTACCCCATTTGTACCCATGCAAGACAGTGTCCTGGAATGTTATGCACAAGACTGGCCTTTGTGGATATGAAAATGGAGAGTCAGACCTTCAGACAATTTTGTCACCTTTCACAATAGGAAACACACTTACCCAGGCCCTATGCAGGTGCCATATATATATAAGCAAATTAAATATGTAGGTATATTTATAAATAGTTACCTATATTATATCTCTGAAAATATAACAATTGTGTTTTGTCTTGTCATTCATTTGCTCCCAGTCAGGCAGGCAGTGATTAAGTGAAAGAAATCATGTATGGTATTATATAAAACATGATAAAATCTCATACATGGTTAAATACACTCACATTTTATGTACCTCTACCTTTCATTCCATACAGCTAACTCCAAGGGAGGCTTACTCTCTCCTTTTATCTCTACCAGAAATACAAAGCCGTGAGAGGTTAAGTCCCTTGCTGAAGGTCATACTGAGCTGATGAACGGCAGAGATCGAATCCAAACATGGGCTAACTGGATCCCAACCTACGCTCTTCCATTTCACTCTACTGATTTTCAATAGGTATGTTCATTCAACCAGCAAATAATTACGGAGTACCTGCATTCAGTGATGGTGTTCCTGAAATTCCTGTATAATTTTTATATTGAATCATATTTTAAATGTTTAGTATTTTCATATTTAAAGGAATCCTTGATTAGGACAGGTGAACACAGCTTTAAATTTTTTTCTGTACACCTGGATATTCAAATGGTTGGTTTTCTTAATGTAGAGTCTGGTTGTTTGATGGAGGCAGGAATCCCCAAGCAAATCAGCCAGTTAAGAGTGAGTACGTCTACTGGAAGAAGGGCTTTATTTTTTTTTAAAACAATGAGGGCATATTTCAACCTTGTGAGCAGGTTCAAAGCATCTTGGACACAGAGGTCCTTTGCTGGTATATGCAATGCTCACTGCACTTAGGAAGGCCTTACTCTGCTTTGCTCCCTCTATAATTTATATCTAAGGAGTATATACCTCTCCTGGCAGAAAGCACAGGTATCCTTTGCAACCACAGATCTGCATGAAAATCCAAAAGGGAGATTGCACAGGGCTGTGGCAAGTTTACAGGGTTGCTAAAGAAATGGTATTGAAGGTTTATCATTTCAATGTGACACTTATGAAGGCCTTGATTTCCTTTTGGCCTCAAACACATAACTTGCAAAAGTATCAAATATGACAAAATTTTAAAAAAAGTGATTAACACCAATAATAAAGGTACAATTTTATAAAAAGTGGGGATATATGGGACAACAGGTTTCCTTCCTGTCCCATTTGCCCATCACAGAGGCTGTTCCTTGGGTTTTCCTTCCAGAGACACTATATATATGAGCCATTTCCGAATACAAATGGCAGCAGCCACCCGAGGCACGCTGCTTAGGATCTGCTTTTTTGCACTCAAGAATACATGCTTTGTCCATTCCCCACCAATCAAATATTTGTTCAGCTGCTGCTCTACGCCAGGCAGTATGTTCTACCTGCTGGAGAGGTTATGGTGAGCCACACGAGGGGCGGTCCAGTCAGGGGGAGCACGTTATACACACGCACACAAATAAATAGGCACTTTGGTTTCAAATGACCAGTGTGGTGAACAATGAGAGGCAGGGCCAGAGGACACTGAGTCACAGGGTGGGGAACCTGACAGTGGCCAACAGGCTGACTTTTCTGAACAGAGGACTTTTGAGTGAAGTGGGCTAGGTGCAGGGTATTGATGTGGGAATGAAGGGCTCACAGGCTTGGAGGTGCAGGCGGGGACGTATCGAGACGAGCAAGACCAGGAGGAGAGGGATCTTAGAGAGGCCCAGGAGGAAGACCAAGGGCAGATCAGGTGTGAGGTGTAGACCTGGTCAGAAGACAACCATGTCTCCCACTGCATTCCTTTTGAAGGGGATCCTATAAAGCATCCGTTCTTAATTTAATCAACAAACATTTATTCAACACTCATGTGTGGACACTTCCCTGGCAGGGAGCTAAACTCTCGTAGTGCTTAAGTTACAGGGAAAAGAAGTAGGTAACCCACACCTCACAGAGAGGAGCTGGATGTATAAAGAGAAAGAAATTGGGGTGATGTGCCGGCAGATGAGAGCCTGGCCCCTGCCCAAGCTAGGCGGGCAGGGGAGGGTGAACGACCTTTAAGGCTGAATTTGAAGGTTGAGAACCAGTCGTCGTGAGACAGTACCGGGAAGGAATCCATCCAGAGGCTGGAAGCGTGGGGAGCTGGACGGGCCTGAGAGGCAGAGAGAAAGCAAGCCGGGGCATCAGGGACCCCGGCAGAGGGCCAAGGAGGCGGGTGAATACAGCCGAAGTCAGGGGGCAGGTGGAGGATAGAGGGGGGCCTTTATACGCTGGACTAAGTGGTGTGGATTTTATTCTTAGCATGACGGAAAGGCATGATTGGAGGGATTTAAGCAGCAGAGCGACGCAATCTGATTTATGCCTTGAAAACATCACTCTGGCTTGTATGGGTGCGGCGGGAGTGAACGAGGGAAAGGCGGGCACCCAGGCAGGGCCTCCTGTGGCGCGGACGAGAGAGACAGAGGCCGCGTGGGGACGGGACGTGTGCGGAGGGCTGCCGCCCGGTGCCCTGCTGACTGTCCTCATAGGCGCCCAACAGACACACACAGGACTTTCTCTTCGTGCGGGATTAGTGCCTCTAAGTGGGATTTCTGGGCCAAAGGATGGCTGCGTTTTACATTTTGATGGGTATCGTTACACTGTACCCCTTTTACATTTGTATCTTTTCCAGGATGGTAGGAGAACAATGGGTATCTCGTTAAAATTTAAATGTGCATTTACTTAATTATGATAGAGGTTGAGCATCTTTTCATACATTTAAAATCCATTTATACTTCATACATTCTTCTTTGGGGTTTTGATTTTACAATATCATTATTTATACTACCTATAATTATGTGATTTCTGTTTTTAAAGTGTTCTTTTCTATGGAGTTATCTAAACGGGCAAAATAAATGGTATTTTGGAAGCATGGTATTGCTACAACATATATTTGTGAAATATTCACTCATTGAAGCAGATTCAAATAGCAATTACATGCTGTCGGTAACAGATATAACCTGAAAGATGCCTTACTCTGTTAATATTGAAGGCATATGCTTTGCCATGGGACTGTACATGGCAATTTTGATTTTTAAAAAAATAATTTCTCAATTTTACAGTGAATGTAACTGAGAAACATAAACGTTTAAAAATGTGCTAGCTAGTTTAATCCTACCATGCGGTCTTTCCACAAGATCTAGCAGCTGGGCCCTGTGCTTCTCCGAGAGACAGAAACAGACACATTGTGAAACATCGTACATGAAGCAGATGCTTAATAGATATTATTGAATAAATAATCCACAGAAAAGGCTCTGTTTCTTTTTTCTGTTATATTTGGACTCAAACTACAAATAGTGGTTTGTGTATTTGGGGTGGTTTGATCCTCACGCACAGTTAGTCTGGACAATGAAGCTTCATAAGAAATTCACATGTTCTGGATTCAGTGAGGAGTTGGTTGACATTCTGAATTGACCCCAAGGTTGCCAACCTTTTCTCCCTCACCCCCCAACTTGTTCTGCACACAGAGTCAAGTTCCCACAGTTCCACTAGGGACAAAGTTATTGAAGTGAGTTCAAGATGTGTACATCTGAACAAGGGCACACACGTGTTAGTTTTAGTGGCTGTGCAGGAAGCTGAGAGCTTGTTTCTCTCTCCTGTTCAAAGCTGTATCTAAGGGAGTTTTCCTGAGAATGACATTGCCCCCTGCAAACACTGCACTACACGCACCGGGCTGCACACCTGTTGGTCGTGATACTGTATGTTAAGATGGTCTTTTGCTTGTCTCTCCCATAGGATCTCTGAGCTCCTGAGGCCAAACTGTGGTCTCCACAGCTTCCTGCTGGCCGAGGACCCCATACACAGCGCTGGGTCAGGCTTGGCATTTCGATAGCTTCTATACCTAATACAGTTATTAGAAATGTCTGAACCAAAAACTGTTAGTAGCATTAATGAGTGAATGCTACCTAGGAGAGACTGAAATCCACTTCTGTGCAAGGTGTAAAAAAATGTGATGGGCCCCGGATGTGAGCAAGGAAGCAAAGAAGGAAAAGGAAGAAAGGGAGGGCTGTGCCCTCGCCCCAGATTCTGTGGCTCCTAGGAGAGACCACCCTACGCGTCACACACGCCTTAGTTTTAAACAAAGGAGGTTCTTCAAAAACTGTGACAGGTTTCCTGAGGATCTATCACAGACCTAATTGTGCCAAGGTCAAAGGTTTTCAATAAATTCTTGTTGATTTTCAGTTTTAGCTCTGAGTACTTAATGGCGTGGAAGTGTTAGCAACCTCTGAGGCTAAGGGGACTTAAAATAGAATGTCTATTATCTGTTTAAACAAAACTGACTACAAGTCTTACTTTTATTTTAACTAGAGAATGGTCCTAAATAATGACTGTGTTACTATGCTAGCAACGATTTAGTTTTGGATACTTCCTGGCATGTTAGGTAGATGTTAAATACAGTTTTATTTTCACTTTTGGAAAGAAAAATGTCTTTGGCAATGAAAGCTTCAGTTTCCTCCAAAGATCAGGGTTGTTCCTGTTTTGTAAGCTGTTGTGTTTCTGAGACACACTGATGAGACAGGTATTGCTCAGTGTTCGCCCTGCCCTAAGTACCAACCCAATGTCTTCCTGAGCATACCTCTCTGGGGCAGTAGGGAACTGTACTTTTCTCTGCTCTACACCTAAAAGGCTCATTTAAAAATCAGTAAACTCTTTAAATGAGTCAAAGTAGTAGAGCAACTCATATTTAAACCTGTCAAAATGAGACCCTTGACAAAGGTCAAGGGGGCCAGGACTATATACTGGGAATATGGCAACAGGATAGCAAAAATGACTGTTAAATAGTTAACATGCTCTTAGGGGATTGCCCCACAGCTGCTCCAATCACTGAGGCAGAGGAAGGAAATGCATATGGTCTACATAATGAAGATTTATGGAGAATTTCTTGATATAGGTCACATAAACTCACCATTGGAAAGTGAACTCCAGCGGTTACCTTTAACACCCATGAGCCATCAAAGATACACTTAAGAGTCATTTGTCCATTAGACATCCATTCATTCATTTCATTCCAAAATGAGTATTGAGGAATATGGGTTATTGTGCAAAACTCTGGGCTTCCGTTCCTATACTGCAGACCTCACGGTGAGTAAGAGAACACACACAGAGAAACAGGAGTCAAGGTGGTCTAGGAGAGGGGCACCAGAGGCCTGGGAGGGCCACTAGCCCTTCAGGCAGGAGAGAGGCCTGAGCTGAATCATAAGGCCAACCGGGAGCCTTCCACTGTGGCTGCAGCAAAAGTCGCTGTTAGTAACAGGAACACAATGTAGCAGAGATCTGCTGAGCTCCTACTGTGTGCCAGACCTTAGGCAAGGCCCCAGTGCTACCATCTGTGTTTTAACTATTTAATAAAAATTGATTATGACAATTAGATTAACTTCTGGAATGTTCTTAATGTTATGATTGCTTTGTTACAGTGTTGTTGAGGCTGGGGAAACTTGTGTGGGGAACGTGGGCACCAGTAAGAGGACCGACTGCCTCCCATGAGGTCCTGTAGGTGGCTCTGTGCTCCCCAGCTCAGATTCCCTCTGGACACTCTCCTTCCCCAATCCAGCAGTAACAGCCTCTGTTCTAATTAAGTCTCTCCCAGCATTTGGTGCCACATAATATTTCTAGAGGTGGTCGGTAGGATCGTCAGAACTGCAGGCAACACTCCTACATCTTTAGAGCGTCCCCACTGCGTTTGCTCTTTCTGCTAGTGTTACTGTGTACTTTTTTCATACTTATTTGACTTCCAAGGATCTTTCCCTGCAAAGATTCAGAAGGATTCATTTCCATTCCTCCCCTGTGCATGTGCGTGTCCATTCACACAAACCTGTGTGTGTTACATCTGGGGAGTCATGGGCAGTCAGGCTGGGCCATGGATAGCTTACAACGTGCAAAGGAAATTAAAGCCCAGACCTCAGGAGATGAGCCCCAGGTAGGTGGTCTTGGCTACGAAGAGGCCCTCGACCAGCCTCTTGAGGAAGTTCTGACATGTGTATTGTTGGGAGAGAGTGGAGAACTGGAAATGAGCAGTTCCAGAGAGAAATATATGTAGGACAATATGATAAATACTGAAGTCCCCTTTTTTCTTCTTTTGGCACCATTTTTTACTGGCAAAACTAGATAGTTACTGAATGCTAAGTGATACTTACTTATGAATATATTTATAAACATGCATGAATATTTGGCACTTCTCCTGTCTTAGGCTTTAGGCTGAGACCCTAAGTCTGAAGCTGATCTAAATACATATGCCAGGCTATCTACACAAGACTCACTAAAAGTGGCCACCCAACTGGTTCTGACTGGTTGTGATGTGCACAACACACACTCACACATGTGCGCACACATATTTAGCCTATAATACAATGATGTGGCAGGCTACTAGTGAGTAGCAAATTTCTTTAAGAGAGTGGTTGTGGGCAATTGTGGGCACACAGGGTAGTTTCCATCTGCAGGAGAACAGATTCCCTCCACCCCAAAGACAAAGCCAAGCTAGTAGATGAATTCTTGGGCCAGGTGTTTCCCTGTGTCCTGGGGCTTGGCAGGCACAAGGAGAAATCTGAAGGCCAGAGGCTGGTGGGGGCCGGCTGCAACGGGGGTGTGGGGGTCAGGGGCAGCGCGGCTGTTTCTGGGTTTGCTGGGGCACTTGGATGCAGCACCTTCCCGTGGAAGGCTTGCTCGGTGAGACCTGCCCGGAAAGGACCCCCACCCAAGGAGATCAGCTGCCAGGTCGAGGGGACCCCATGAAGCTGTGTAGTGCACGCAGCTTGGTGCAGTGGGACGTCTTCACAAAGGTTCACAGCAGACCCCATAGAGGCAGCTGGTCAAAACGGAAAGTCAGCTTTACCTTCTGCCTCCTGAGACCGGAAGCCGGTAAGCAAGCGCCTTTCTGCCCCTCTGCTCCCCCGCCGCTCTGACAGCTCTATCCCTGGCGGAATGAGACCGCTCAGGATGGCTGCAGGCCTCTGGGGGGTCCACCTTTTTGACTGCACATGCACATCAGTGTGTGGAGGGTAAGGGGCAGGCCTGGCCGCTGTCCTTGGAAAGGCCTGGCGTTCCTTAGGATGGCCTTGGGCTGACACCAGGGAACTCGGATCTCAGGAGTGTTCCCGCTACCCTAACCAAGAGTGACCGTCAGTGCCCAGATCGTACAGACAGTGAGATTTGTGCTGAATGCCTGCTTTTCTTCTCAGAGACTGGAATTCCATACGTGCTGGTGCGTGTCCACCCGAGCAGCCCCCAGCAAAGCCTCTGGGCACGGAGCCTCTCACGAGCCTCAGACGTTGCACAGTGTTGCCATGATCTGATGGGGGAGGGAACGAGTGTGTCTGCGTGACTCCATGGGGTGAGGACTCGGAAGCCTGTGCCTGGCACCCTCCAGAGTGCACCCCTGCTGATTCTGCTGCGTCCTCTTGCTGTCGTGACTCGTAGCTGTTAAGTGTAACTATCTGCTGACCCTGTAGTCCTCCTGGTGACTCACTCAACTTGGAGTTGGTCTCAGGGATCCTGCATACAGCAGGAGACAGGGAAACTTCACATGTATTTAGGGAATAAAGTTTGTGACTGAACATCCCAATATAACTCGGGCTGTTTTAAGAACTAACAGGGAGAGAGGAGACACCCAGCAGAGAGGTTCTGAAAAATCGGTGGTTGGAAAAACCAAGCTGTTTTCAGCTGGTCTTGTGTGTGAAGCTCTTTCAATAAACTGATTATGGGTGCATGTATTTGCAAGAAGGCTCCTGGCCTCCCCAGGATCGGTGTTAGCTGGGGAAGCCTGGGCTCTGGATTTCCCCTGGCTGAGATTCGTGTGAGTCCCTCCTGAGAGACCCCTACTGGCCAACCCCATCCATCCAGGGGCCTGGAGAATGGCGGAGAAACTGACCCTACAGCCCTTTGTACTTCCTCAGGGTTTACGGTCTGGCTGGGACAGTAGGTAGACACTTAGGAGGCCATCTGGAAGGAGTAAGACGGTGCAGCAGCAGCCCTGTGTCTGAGGACTCCCTGGCGAGGGAGAGGCCCCGGGCCTGGCTCAGCCAGTCAGTGACGCGCTCTGGCCGCACCCAAGCTGCTGGGTCTTAGCTCCCAGGGCGCTTTGCCTCATCTTTAAAACCAGAAAGTGCAAGCCTGTTTCATTCTGCTGCCTCTTCCGCCTGTCTCTAGAGCCTCCGCAAAACCAGGCTGGCAACCACGTGCCGGGCACAGAGCATGACTGGTCGAGGGACAGTCCCCCAACCCCGCCAGGACCTCCGGAGGGGTTTTCACCATGGAGATGACCAGAAGAAACCCTTCCTTTCTGGCCACAGATCCTGGAGTAACTTGCGGCAGTGAAGCAGCAGGCCTGCGTGAAGGGGACCGCGTGGGAGGAGAGGCCTGCAGAGAAAGGGTGCTGGCAGCACAGTGCGATCTCACGCCTCAGTCACCTGGACGGCCAGCACCGCCCTGCCCTCCTGGGTCTGTGGCCCCACGACTCCCCGGACATTTGCAACAGCCTCTTGAATGTTCCCTTGCTTTCACTTCTGTCCCCTTCTGGCCTGTCATTCACAGGGCTCAGGGGAACCCTGGCAGCCCCCAAGTCGGCTGACGACGTCCACTTCTATTCAGCCCTTAGCTCACGTCTGACGACCCTCAGACTAAACGGGAATGTTTCAGAATGGCCTTCTGGGTCCTGGCCCCTGACCACCTTTCCAACCTTCTTCCCTGTTGCTCTCCCTTCCACACCGGTGCTCCAGCCACACCGGCTCCTTGGAGCACCCCCGCCCCACACACTGTCCTGTTCCAGGAATCTGTACCTGCTATTCTCTGCCTCCTGTTCTTCCTTCTGTGTATTCTCATGGCTCACTCCATCCCTTATTCAGGCATCTGCTAGAGAAAGACCTTCTCTGACAGTCCCACTGGAGGCCTCCCCTGTCACCCACCTCTCTTCCCCTGCTTTAGTGTTCTTAAAGCACTCAGTAAGGCCTGTCAGTGCACCATTTGTCAGCTTGTTCACACACTACCTCTATGTTAATCTAGTAGCTGCATAGCTGTTCCACTCAACACTGAATCCCTCGTACCTAGAAAAATGTCTTGCATCCAATAGGCACCTACCTGATAAATATTTGTTAAATGAATGATAAAACAGTTTAAGTTATATTGAACTGGATTTCTGCAACTTGCAACTAATACCTCTAAATTTCAGATGGAGAAGGTAACGTAACTTGGTTAAGATGAAATGGCAATTCAAGAAGCAGGTGGCTTTAGCTACTCAGCTCCCTATTGTAGACTTATGTGTAATTTACCTTTTAAAATGGAAGATGGCACAATGTCATCCAGATGCAGGTTTGAGACCATTTAATGGTGTGAGTTTAGGAGTCTCGATTTTCTTCACCAGTAAGATGTGGATTGTAATATCTACCTCACAGGGCTATTGTGAGAATTCAATTAAGTTGGATAACTTACATAAAGAACCAGGCTCATTACAGACAAACTATAAAAGTTAGTATTTTTTACTGTCCCCTTTCATTAGTTCTCCCACCAAATATTCTTACGTGGTCTAATTTTACAAAGGACAAAACATCGCCAAACAAGCAAAATTTCTTCCCTTGCATAATATTAACTACTTGAAAAAAAGCATGAATTTGTTATAGGGCTGACTTACACACAGTTTTGGTTTATTGGGGAATGTGTGGTCCCCAGTAGATGCTCACATCTGGGTATGTGGAAAGCATGAAGTGACACAGGTCCCCAAATTTCAGCATTATACTGGTGATTTCAACTCACTTCCTAACAACACATATTGCCCGAGAAGCTTAAGGGATTTCCATGTAGTTTTTACCTCACATGTATCAGACCCCTGCTATGTGCTGTGTCTGAAGCAGAGAGCAAGCACAGTCCCTGGCTGTCAGTGGTTCACATCCAACGCAAGAAAAATTTATGCACACACATACATTTAATGCAAAATGGACTATAGTGAATGGTATGGTAGAGATTCAAAGTACAGAGCAAGTGAGGAAAGTGAAGAAAAAATTTTAAGTTGTCTTGGAAAATGACAGCCGCAAGTAGATTTGTGTCAGGTCCCAAAATTGAACCAGCAGAAGGAGCTCTGGGACCCAGTCGGGGCGGTCTGCGCTCAGGAAGGCTCTGTGGCTGGGGAGCTGTGAGGCAGCTCTGCGGGCCGGAGTGTACAGTCAAGTTAGAAAAGTGGAGCGCCAAGCTCATGGACGTCCCCGAAGACCAAAGGGTCTGCCACTCTCAGTAAAGAGGCCTCAAAGGCTCCGGGAGGGCAGGAAAGCAGGAACAGGAATAGCCCCTGCCCTCAGAGCCTGCTAACACTGTTTCATCACCTGAGAAAACAAAAAGAGCTAAATCTCACAAAGAGAGAAAGGTCTGTAGCAGAAAAACGATGAAGAGTATGAGCCCCTTCAAGTGCCAGCCCAGAAAAAGTAAACCATAACCACATGTAAAAGGCTAAGAGGCAAACAAAAGGGGGAGGAGGGAGGTGGCAGCCCTGACAACAGGCTGGGCATCGCTGCCCACAAGGCCGCCACTGAGACGCCACTTCCTGCTCAGACTTGGATTCCCCTTCCCCCGGGTTGATAAAGTGGGGAGCAACAGCCCATGCACCCCGTGGAAGGCCTGCTCTGCGCATCACCACCCAACACAGTCTGAGTCATCATCTAGATGCTCTTCAGTGGAACAGCTAATGAACTGCCCTCTTTCCTCAGGAAAGGTATCTGAGCATCAGAGGCTGGTCCCAAGGCCTAAATCTGTCCTCATCCTCTCCCTGCCCCTCATCCCCCACCACCTGTGTCCTCACCTCCCTTCTGACTCAGCTTAGGTTTAACTGCTCATCTTTGTAATAATTTCCCGGGATACATACTTGACTCTCTTGCCCCTTTCTCTGTTCCACATGCCTGCAGAGCAAAACCAAACCGTGGCTTTATTCAGCCCTGCGTTGCCCACCCCCCCCCCATAGCTGAATGTGGCCAGACTCGCCCGTGCCCCCATATGAACTGGCCTCGTTTTAAATGTGGGCCATGACTGCCTGAAACTCCTACCATGTTTCCCTAGCCCATTCTGTGTTTCATTACCCCATTCTTCTAGATCGAGGGTTAACAAACTATGGGCCATGGGCCAAATCTGGCCCACCACCTGTTTTTGTAAATAAAGTTTTATGAAAACAGTCACATTCATCAGTTTATGTATCTATGTATGGCTGCTTTTGAGATGGTGGAGTTGAGAACTAATGGCCTGCAAAGGACACAATATTTACTATCTTGTTCTTTACAGAAAAAGTTTTCTGACCTGTCTTAAATGACTATTTCACATCTTATTCTCTCTCCTCAACTCTGACAGCTGCACCCTGATCTTGTAGCTGATAACTTTGTTTCCTATTTCACTAAGAAAACAGAAACATTAAGAAAAGAACTCCCACAGGCTCCCAGCATACCTGTACTCCGCCTTCCCTTGTTCCCTTTCGTTATTCGGGATGGAGGAGCCGCCAGTGCAACAAGCTGTCTGTCCATTCATGTACTAGGGTCCCATCCCCTCTCAACTACTCAAGGATTTTTTTCCAGCAGTTTTATCAAGTCTCGCGTCATTCATTTCATCCCTCTTCATCATATCTCCCCGTCAGCAGAGAAACACGCTGTTATATCTTCACCTTACAAAATATTCCTTGGATCAATAACCTCTTCTTCCTACCTATCTCATTCTGTTTCCCTTTCATAAATAACCCTTGAAAGACCTGACTTTGCTCAAAGTTTCCTGTTTCCCTTACATTCCCTCTTCACCCTTTGAGCTCCGTATGCCCGCGCCACAGCGGTTGCCAGCGTCCACGCGGGTAAAGCGGACTCACTCCTCATTCATGTGGTCTGTCTGCAGAATCCGCCCGGGTAGTTGATGCCTCCTCCGCAGGGGATCTTCCAGGAGGCGCGTCCCTCCGGACCCTCCCTCTCTCTGATTGGCTGTCCCCATGACTCAGGCTGGGAACGCCGACATGCCCCAAGAGCTTGCCCTTTAAATCTCTTCTCGCCACCACTGAAATCCACTACCTTCCAGACACATGGCCTTGGAGCCCCGCTTGGGTGTCGGCCAGGCTCTCCGACCTAACGTGCCCCCAAAGCACCCATGGCTCGCCCTGCGAACAGCCTCCTCCCCATCTGAGTCACCGTCAGCTCAGCGCCGAACCCCAGAGGCACCCAGACTCCTTTCTTGCCCTTATATGCTTGATGCAATGCCTATTTGACTCTTCTTGGGGTAAAAGATATCCTTTTGGGCATTTCCTTTGTCTACTCACAACACATAAAATGGATTATGATAACATATGCACTTCTAATCTCTTTTCATCTGTAAAAGTATGGTAAACTCTTCATTTCAATAAATATATAGATCTTCATTAGTAGTTGTTCAGAGCAGCATGCTGTATTTTTGGTATGGATAAACCAACACTTGTCTGATCGCAATCCCTGTTGTCAAACGCAGTTAGGTTTCCATCCATTGCTGTGACAGACAACACTGAAATGGGTATCTGAACATATGCATGGTCATTTCCTTAGAACAATTCTGAGAAGTGGGACTGCTGAAGTCAAGCCCATTATATTTCTTCAAAATCTTTTATGTAATTTACATATAAATGTATAAATATAAATACGTTTTCCCAGATCCCTGGGTGAGAATGACGTGCCAACATGTGCTGATTAAATTCACGTGAGCCAGCAGACTGTGGGTAACTCGGTGATGCTCTTGGCTGACTGCACGTGAGCTGCAGTCGGGAGTCCAAAGCTTGCAGAAGAGCCGGCTGCGTGGACAGCGTGCGTGGCCGTGGGGTCAGGGCCTCGGCAGGCTGTGGGTCTCGGTGGGGCCAAGCGTGGTCCCTGAGGGCGCAGGGAAGCTCCGGGCACTGTTTCCCCTTTGGCCAAGCTGCTGGCTTCGGGTAACAAAGCCTTGCAGGAGGAACTCATCTGGGCACTGGGCAGGCAGCGCAAGGCCTCCGGGAGGCAGAGCAATGGCAGAGGCTCATGGGGGGGCAGAGCTTGGACCTCGGGCGCCCCTGCGACTCCAGGTGCGGGGACCTCCCTCCGGACCTCGCGGCGCCTCCCGCGGCCCCGCCCCACCCAGCGCCCTGTCTCCGCACCCCAGGGCTGCCGCGCTCCCAGGAGGCGCCGCTGGGTGGCGCGCACGGCCCTCGTGGCCCCGGACGGCCTCCGCGCCAGCCCCAGACCACAGGGACCAGGCCGGGAGGACCGCCAGGAGGGCCTGCTTCCAACCGCTGTCCGCCTGTGTTCCACCTGACGCGGATCGCACTGAGCTGGCAAGTGAGACCTGTGTCACTTGCTCTACTCCATTCCTCCCAAGCAATTCTAAGTACCTGAGTTGGACCGGAATCCCAGATTCTGTGGCCATTCACAGTGACCCACTCTGGAACCTCATACTTCAGGGCTGAAGGCCATACGGGAGCTCGTTTTCTCTCCTAGAAACTCACGGCCCATCGCCCAGCAGGGGTGGCTTGTGGCTTGTACTAACGCGGTGAGGGAGATCTGAAACAGCCCGAGTTTCCTGTCGCTGAGAGATCTGCAGGTGAGGGCTCGGTGTTCATGTGACGGCCACGGGATGAGCTCGGATTCAGCTGTGCAGCGTACATGCAGCTGGAAAAATGATCTGCTTTCCTTTGCCTTTTTAGGAGTAATTCCATTCAACGAACATTTAAAAATAGTAAATTGTTTAAGAAGTTTAAGAAGCAAGCATCTTAGAGAAGTTGAAAAAATAAAGTCCTCTTCCTTGCTTTAAAGTTCCCTCAGGTTTTTACAAATAACACATGCATTTAAGTTGTGAATGAGCCTCCTTTAAGTTTCAACATGTCTTCTTTCTTGTCTTACTAACCTAGGTCCTGTATGAAGTATCGTTCCCCATCCCAAGGAGCAGTTACATCTCTGAATTCTTAATGGCCAGAGATACCCATAGCCAATCAGTCTTCTGTGGGGCAAATGGTGTTCGAACCAATCAAGGCCTTTGGGCTGACAAGAGCTGCTCTGAGTTCATTTCCTCCATGCAGTGAGAGGCAAAAAATGTCTCTTGGTGGATCTTCAGTGGCAAAAATCTTAAAAGTCAGTAAAATTATAAAAGGCCTTAATGGTGCTTCTGAAAACAAATACTAATTTTATGTTTTCATTTTTGGAATTAAATTCATCTGACATTTAGAAGTAATTTTAAGGGAAATTTATTAACTGAGAAAGTTTCTTGGACTATAATGATAAACGATGACTAGATTTTTTTAAAAATATAGTCAACGCATGGTTATGCAATGTCCAATAGTTTGGTGCATATATTATTCCAGTAATACTATTACTTCTCTTAGCTCTTTCAGCCTGTCTTTTGGTTATTTAATTCTTCAGAGAGTGGGTAGAGGCAAAGCAGTGTAAATGCAAATAAAGTGATCATTTATCAGCTATGAAAAAACTTACTTTTTTTTTGAGTGTGTGTGTGGTGAGGGAAGGGGATGAGATGACTAAAATTTTATAAATTGTGAAGGTTTTAGCTTGCTTGAATTTTAACAGTCAATTTTACCTTTATATAATTTGTAGAAATTGGTGGGATTTTTTTCATATATTTTGTATCTAGTTTGTTTTTTATTCTTTTAAAAAACTGCTTTTGTAGGTATGAACCTTTTACATTGTAACTCCTGAAAGCTTGAGGTTTAACCTCTGATTGTTTACACATTCTCATTTGTCCTGCTGTCCTCATCTGCAGCCTGGCTGGGCCTGTACGAGCAAGGTCAGCTCTCTGTCCAAACTGGCCTTCCCAGTGACTGTCAAGGTGTATAAATGGGTCCCAGTAAGTGAAGTGAATGGCCTGAATATTTTGGTTCAACTTGGCCCACTTTTTGTATGTGGAAAAGGTACAAGTTCTGTCTTCCCATTGTAGTGTGGACACTTTGATGCTAGATTTGAGTAAATAAACTTAACTGGAAAGGAAGAAATTCCCTGTGTCCTGCCTGGAATTTTGGCTATGTAACTCATGCATCCTCCTGGGAGCCCGGTGATGAACTGTGGGCTTGCCTGTGATTCAGACAAAGACAGAGCTCCTACAAGACTCCAGCTGTTTTTCCTTATTGACCCCTGAAAAGTTGGTGTTCATTCATTCCTCAATAAATACTTATTCATTGAACCTACTCTATGATCCCAGGCACTGGACATACGTGATCTGATCTCCGGAGAGTTGCAGCATTACTTCCTTTTCACGGCATCTCTTCTCCCTTTCAGGTCTCATGTTGCTGTTTGCTTGCTGACCTCAGAACCTGTATTTCTAGCTGTTTCTCCTCTGTCACATAGGCCAATGTTTTCCAGTCCTCTCTGGATAACTTCCCTTTAAATCTTCCTTCTTCACTGATGCATTTACCAAATATTTATTAAGCACCTACAGGGTGCCAGGCACAAGTCTGGAAAGGACAGATTTCGACATTGCAACTCACCTGAAGACTAAATCTATTCCATTCTCTGCCAAACTTGCAAACTTGCAAACTTCTTGGCTTCGTCTTTCGAGCAAAGGCACTAGCTCTGTTTGGCCAGCCAAGCCAGACTGTCTCTTTGCTCCCACTACTCAGCATTTCTAAATGATGTGTAACTCTACTTAGGAAATGAGTTTTAATTTTTGCCATTCTTTCGTTGTTTTCATAATAATTGCTGTAAATCAGGCCCTTATTATCCCCTGCTTGGGTTATGCAATAAATGGTTACCCTGTCTCCAATCTCTCTTTTTCCAATTCACCCTAAATTAGCTTTTAAAACACAGATTTAATTATGTTATTTCCTTGCTCAAAGACTTTGAGTGACTCCCCACTGACTCCAGAATAAGATCTAAATGGTTTTCACCTAACCCTTTACACCTGATCTCAACCCACCTTTCAGCAGTTCCCAAGTCTTTGCAGTTTCCTAAATTTGAAATGCATTGCCACACTCTGCTTTTTGTTCATGTTGTTGTCTGTCTGCCTGGAGTAAGAACTCATCACACTTGCATGTGACTTCCCAGTCTACGAGGCACTTTCCCAGGCACTGTCCATGGAGGAGGCAAGGGTTACCTCCCAGTGTTTCAGACTGAGAAAACCACGGTTCTCAACAGGAAAAGGATTTGCCCTGAGTCTTATGATTAGCAAGAGAGCCCAGATACTAAACACTAATGCTCATGAATACCAAAATACAGACAGATTGAGGTGTGGCCTTTTTGCTGAATAAGATGAATTTGAAATATGGGCTTCCATCAGTATTTGGTGCCATATATTTTATCTAAGGCTTTTATACCAAAGACCAATTCCTAAGTTCCATATATCTTTGGATTTATTACACTAATCAGGGTTTAACAAATCATTTCAATATTTTATAGTCACTGTGATAAGCCCCACCCTACTTTTAATCTTTGTGTATCTTTACAGCGATGTAGATAAACTCACAAGATTGGTATAGTCCAGCTTTGATGACCATTCTGCAAAAATAGCACCTACTGACGTCATCAAAATTTATAATATACATAATATATAATATAATAAAATTGACAGAAACACACTATTTCAACAGATATTTAACCAGTACCTATTTTGTGCAACTATGGGAGGCATCTAATAACGAGTCCACAGGAAAGAATGTTTGTTCAAAGCCTGCCCACAGTTTTTGAATTTGAACTATAACGAAGGTATGTCTATATCCCGTAAGTCCGCTGTCCAGAGACAGGATGAATTGGTACCTCTCTCGTCATTAACAACTGTAAGCACTGTGGGGCCTCACTGTACACAAACAATTCGATGCAACGCTAATCCACAGTGGTCTCTGTCTAAGGTGTGAGGGTGGACTGAGTGCGATGCCTGCCAGCTTACTGACAGGCAGGCTTGCCTAAGCTTCTATTGCTTGGGTACCCCCTCGGTGCCTAATTATGACATGTGCTTGGGGTCTTGCTTTCAATATGGAAGGTAACCACAACACAAACTGAGCTTTCTAAGGTAAATATGGGCAGAGAAGGGTGATGACACAGTAAATTTTGCTAGACATGGACCAGGAGTTGCCCTGCACTTGGCCAGAGTAGGCATGTGGCCAGCTGGGGGTGCTGCTGAGCTCCCCCAGCTCCCTGTGCCTGCTTTTTTGTGGCCTGTCGCACTATACAGAACAGATTCATTTATGTTTCGTGTGAAAACTGTGGAGACCATAATAACATGGGCTGTATCTTACTTATTTGTGTCCCAAATTCCCAGCACAGTGCTTGAAATACAGCAAGCGCTGCACAATTATCTGTGGAATTAGAATTCATGAGCAGTCTATGCAGAAGAAAGGATGAGAGCAATGGCCCAAGTGTCCGAAGGACTAACTTCAGGGACAAGCTGGGGACATGGTGTGGGAGGTGAGAGACAGCACACAGGGCCTCTGGGGAGGCGGGCTTGAGAGGCCCTGCTAAGGAGGTAGCTTCATCTTGTGTTTGGGCTGAAGACTAACTTGGGATGTGAAGGGAGATGGAGAACTGGATCAAAGCGGACGCGGGAGTTAACGTTGGCAGAGTACCTGTTGACAGGATGGGGGCGTTGGGGGAGAGGGACAAGGTGGGAAGGCCGCCTCAGCTTTCAGGTTGGGGACATGCAGCTGTCACTTCTTCAATCAAGAAGAGCAAAGACAACGGGTTCGAAGGCAAGACAATGATTTTAAGGCCAAGCGAGATACTCAGGAGGTGGTTGGAAAGACAGTAGCTGGTTTCAAGAGCGAGGTCTGGGAAGGACACACAGATTAGCGGTCTGTCAAGTGCTGTGGGCGCCACAAGGCAGGAAAGGTGCTCAGGATGAGAGGAGGGGTGATCTGCCAAACGCCAACATTTAAAGAGTAACTAGAAAAAGAGGCATCCTGGCAGGTACCCAAGAAACCACATTTTTTGCAAAGTTACATTTTTTTTGGAGTAAAAGGATAGATATGACTTTCACTGAGATGAAGGATATATCAGAACCAGAAGTACAGAATGGATGCTCCCTGGGCCAGAAGTCATGGCCAAATAACACAGCCTGTGCTCTCCATGAATTCAACACCAGTCCCACCACACTTCCTTGTGTATTAGCACTGTTGATGGTTGTCATTACTCTTCCAGTCGCTCCTCTTCTCTCTGGAAGCACATGCCTTTTAAGATTGTCCTCTTCACGGGCTTTCTCGGATGGAAAAACGGGAGAATAGCAAGGTGGCCCAGTGGCAAGATGAAAAGTACAGTGCAGAGAATGAGGGGTGTTCTTGAAAAGGAAGGCTCTTTACCCCACGTGGGCCAGGAGTGTGCAGGCGCTCTGACGCTGGCTATCTTCCAGCCACTCTAACAGTTACACCCCAAACTCGTGCCTCTGAACACTTAGGTAGTACTAGGAGTCAGGGGACAGCAAAGGCGTCAGCGTCTGCACTTACAGTCCTGCCGAGAGAAAACCGGGGCACCTCTTGTTTGTCTGCAGGATGACGTACGCCTGTGGGCAGTTTACAGAGGAAAACAGGTCAGCAGTTGCCTGGCAGCCCTGCCGCCCTGGGGCCATGCCCCCAGGACCAGGTAGGGCAGAAGCTCCTTCCTGAGGGCCACCTGATCAAGGGAGAAAGAAAAGAAAGGAAAGACTTCCAAACTATACTTGTGCTGAAGTTAATACTACTCATTAAACACGAGTCCTCGCGGACATCTACATTGATTGAGCCTTTCGTTCGGCCTTGATTCCCATGGAATTTACGTTTCACGTTTTCCCTGGAGGGAGCGGTTCCTCTTCCCCAACCTTGCCTCATCTGCTTTACATGCTAACTAATCAAACTCTTCTTTTCCACACGACTGGCCTGCCTCGGTCACCAAACTGAAAACCTCTATGTGGTGAGAAACGTCAGAACACTTAGCCCTCCGGTGCAGGAGGTCTGGGAGGCCCTCCCAAGTCTCTTCCTGTCCCCCGGCACAGTGGGCCCGCTCATCTGACTCTCACTTAAATCCACAAATACCCATCTGACCTCGAAAAAAGCATGACTCTGCCACAGGACCTCCCAGCAACGGCTCCTTTGAGCATCCAGTGATGGCCAGAAGGCCGCGCAGCCCACACCACCCCTCAGACACACAGTGCCTTTTTCCTGGCGTTGTCCAGTTGACAGAGCCTCAGTCTGACATGGTGTGAACAACGGCAGCGGAGAGATGTCCCCAAAGGACCCCGGGATGGGGGGCGCACAGCCGCGGAGCCGGGCCCACCAGGGAGGGGCTCCTGGCCTGGCAGGGGCTGCACGCCCAGGGCTATGGTCTCGGCAGCCATCACAAGCGCCCCTTGTGCGTCCTGAGGAAGGTGAGCGGACTCCCAGTGATTCTGCCCCTGTAACACTGTGTGCAAAGCATGACGCCGTAGCATGGAGGCTGCCTGCAGCGGGCAAAGGGACCTGGGAGGAAGGAAAGTGACCCATCTTTTCACAGACAAATCAGAATTCGCGGCCATTCTTACTGTGATGGACTCGGGGTAAAAGCAGGGACGGACCTGGGTAACACTGGGGATGGACTTGGGGTAATATTGGGTAGGGACCTGGGGTAACACTGGGGAGGGACGTGGGGTAGCACTGGGAAGGGACAGCCCTAGCTGACTCTGCTTCTGGCAACTCCTCCCCTGGCCTTTCCAGCCCAGGGGTAGTAACAGCAGCCCTGGGTTAACACTGGGGGATGAGAAAGGAGAGATGCTCTCAGCCATCACCCGTGTCTCTACGAGTAGCTCCCTTGAAGCAATGTCATCCGTTTCTGTTGGAATCCTGTGTTACTCACCAGGACTGCTTCAGCTTTATTATGGCACCTTGTGAATTCTCATGTCTGCATTATTTGCAAACAAGGAATTAATTATTTCCATTCAAAATGGCTTAAGTGAATTAAACACTTCTGACATATACTTTTCTAAATAATCCAGTTGGGAAAAAAATACCATGTTAGAAGGAGATCAAATTATGTCAGTTACAGGTCAAAGAACTCCTAATGAGGTTTCAGAGAATGTGGATTAATAGAAAGAACACTGTATTAAATTAGGTCAGAAGCCACAGGTTGGAGTCACAATTCATCAATTATTGCATGACCTTGACAAGTCACTTAACCACTCTGAACTTTCGTTTCCTCATCTGTCAGACAGCGATAATGATTCCTGACCTGTTTATCTCACAGGATTATTACAGGGGACCCAGCGAATGATAGACTTGAAAGGGCTTTCTGATCGTGAGGACTAGGGGCATTATCCAGGGCAGCTGTGAGGATGAAATTTATCCAATAAAGAAACACGTATAGTTCCATTATGCTAGAGAGCCCTTGATGGATGTCCGATAGTATCCTCCAACTCGTGGAGACAAGAGAAGAGCTGAGCCTGAGCAGGTGGGTTCACAATCTGGCCCCACCATGAACTACCTTGGACACACCCTTTGCTCTTGGTTCACTCATCAGTGAAATCGGGATAGTAATGAGCTCAACCTCGTGTGGCTACTCAGAGTATTTGGTGAGGTCGTTCATGTAAGGCACAAGGTACACTGTCTTGCACATGGAATTTCTCCATCTTTGTGAGCCTCAGGCCATGAGGTGGAGAGACAAGAGACAGGAGCTCAGGGCAGACAGTGTCACATGGGGCTTAGGCAGCCGGCTTTTGGAGTAAAACTTCACACCTTGGAATATTAACTCATGTGTTGACTGACTGTAATTCTGAAGAGTTATTTGTTCAAAGCCTGAGTTCCTAGCCTTCATTTTTAAAATCTTCATCAGCGTAGTCACATCTTCCTTCAGATGGGATCTTGTGAACACTAAGTAAAATGTATGTAATGTGTTAAACACAATATAATAATATTATATAGTATACAAGCATATAATAAATTCTCAGTTAAAATGCTTATTACCATTTTTGTGTTGCTAAAATCAAAACTCCCCTTCCTTGTCTTTTTATCTCTTAATTCTCTTGATTGTGTGGTCTGCAGGGAGCCCGGTTTACCTAGTAGGTATTGGCAAGTTCAAGGATAGAATGAACATGAGCAGAAACACACATCAGGGTTGGACATGTCTTTGAAAGGCTGTCATTGCCTCCACACAAGCAATATGACCTCCAGGAGGAACCCCCGGGTCCTGAGCCAATGTTTAGCTACTTTTGGTACTTGCCTCCTAATGTCTTGGTTCCTCATCTATAAAATGGAGTAACGGTAGATTTTGCATCGTAGGAATTTTGAGAGGGTTAAATGAACTAATACATGTAAAGGGCTTAGTCTACTAAGTGGTACTTATGATTATGATGATAAGTACTGTTTTACAACCAAGTGGTGTGATTTTTGAATAAAATAGGTACATCCTCAGATCACAGTGCAAGGGTTGGCAAACTACAGCATCAAATCCAGCCCTCCACCTATTTTTATAAATAAAGTTTTACTGGAACCCAGCCACACTTACTCACTTATGTCTATGGCTGCTTCCATGCTACAGTGGTAGAGCTGAGTAGTTGTGGTGGAGACCTTAAGGCTGCAGAGCCCAAAGTATTAACTATCTGGCCCTTGACAGAAAGTTTGCTAACCCCTGGGCAGACAACTGCCACTAACATATTTTTCTCAAAAGGAACAGTTGGCATGGAAATTATTTATTCTAGGAAATATGTTTATATTCATGTGTTTGCATTCTGTCAAGTGCATGTTATACACGCCAACAAGTGAAACCCAGAAGACTCAGAAGTTGCTGCCCTGTGCTCTCCCTGTCCCCGTCAGCTCTGCTCCAGAAAGCAATGTGCACGAGCGATGCTACCAACCCACTCTGGGCAGAATAAATGTCCTGTTATTTTCTGTAGTGTTACCAGATTTGCACTGTGCCATCTTCTCTTTCATGGGCTTCCATTATCAATGGTCACAGATGCTTATATGGGGCTGTTGGGGTGCAGACAGGTCTTGGGGAAAGAACTCCCTCCGTGTGAAGCCTGCTGAGCTGCAAGGGGTTAATGAATGCACACTCGGCTGTCCTCAGACTACGGCAGAGCCAGGCAATGGCTGTCATTTTTGTAAATGACTAAACTTCACTTTGTAAGAGGAACAAAAGCTAATTCTTAAAAAGGTAAGTATTTTATGTTTGTTTTCTTAAAAACAGAGGATGGGACACTTACAAATTTTCCAAAGGTCAGGAAAGGCTATTTCGTCCGTGAGGTCAGTGGGTCTCAGCTTGCACTCTGCCTGGTCAGGCCATCCCGCCCAGGGCCAAGGCTAGCAAGATGAACCCCAGCAATGAGACTGGCAAATGAGCTGGACGTGAGCCATCCACATAAATGATGTGAACCATTGTGGAAGGCTTTCAGAATTTACAGGTATTTGTGGCAAACACAATAAAGGATATCAAACCTTGCAAATGTGATGATATGACTGAAAGCAAATAACCACCACACTTCTCCTTAATTCACCTGCCCATGTATCTTCTGATCATCACTCAGGTGGGGAAAATGACTTGGGTTTTTGACAAAAATAAAGACAAAAAGGGGAGCATTATCATTTTTTAAGAAATGAAAGCTGCAGAGTGGAAGTGGTGATTTAACCCTGGGAAATGTTTATGTACACAAGAGCGACTCCTGGTACTTGGTAAAGTTAATGATTACAGTAATGAAACACTTCAAACAAATTTATGAATGAACAGGAAACAGAGCTGAAATTTATTGATACAGCACAGGCTGGGCAGTGCGTCAGCACCGTTAGTACAAGACAAGATGGGCGACAGACAGTGTCAAGGCGCAGCTTTTCCTCTTGAGGAAACCACACCCTGGAGCACAGACCTCACCGGTATGACGTTTGCTAGCGAGGAGGGGCACAGGGAAAGCAGCGGCCAGGGTCCTCAGCCCCAGGAAGGGAAGACCACCTCAGCCTAAAATAACTTCCGCCTGGAAATGACCCAATACCACATTCTTCCTCAATCTTCAATTCTAATAAAAGGGATGGTAGAAGGTTCAGTAGATAAACGTGCATACTGAGGGTATTGATATATTCTTTCGGGCAGAGAATATTCCATTTTATTCCGCGTAAACGCTGATGGAGCCTGACCGGCCTTGCTTCACCTTTGCCTCTTTCACAGCATGCCGTCTGCGATCGCTACAGTAATGAGAAGCGGAGGAGGGCGCAGGCTCTGGGGCTTTATTTGCGTACACATTTGGTGTGCCATTTACCATCTGTGTGACCTTGAGCAAATAACTTAGTGTGTCTGTGCCTCCATTTTTTCATCTGAAGTAGAAGAAGCAATCACAGCGCCTAATGCCACAGAGGTTCTTGTAAGAATTAAGTGAATAAATGCAAACGAAATGCCTAGGTTGTGTGCCTTGCACACAGTAAGTGTCTAACAGCCTTTTGTTTTATTTTTTTCCTTAGGTGTATCACTTGCTAGGTGGAGTGAGTTGAATTGTGTCCGCCAGAGAGGCACGTTCAAACCCTCACTCCCAGGACCTGGGAATGTGGGCTTATTTGGAAAGAGGGTCTTTGCGGATGTAACAGGTCACGATGAGGTCGCCCTGAATCAGGGCGGCCCGGAGCTCCCAACAGAGGTCGTCGGAAGAGAAAGACGGGGAAGATGCCGACGCGGAGGCGCAGAGCAGGGACATGGGGGGAAAGGACGCGCGAGGACCTGGCAGAGCCTGGGGCGAGGATGCTGCTGACCGCGGAACCCCGAGGGCGTCCGGGAGCCTTCGGGGAGGAGCAGAGTGGCCCTGGCCCCGGGGCCCGGGGGAGCGCGGCCCTGCTGACCCTGTGGTCGGGGCGTCTGGCCTGGAGGTCAGCGAGACAGTACGTTTTTAAGCCTCCCGGCGCTTGGCGCTTGGGCAGCCTTGGGAAATGGGCGCTCCAGGGAACCTGTATTAAAAAATAATTTACGGAAGGAGAGCTGGGAAACCAAAAGGGGAATCTCGGCACCCAGACGAGGGCTCGCGTGAGGGCCACTGCTCTTTGAATTTAGCTACGTCATGGCACCCCCGTTTTTCTTTGCTTGGAGGGGAACAGCTCGGGCCCATTCGGGCTGGGATGGCAGACGGCTCTCCTAAGTAAACAGGGACACGTCCCTCAGCTTTCTGTGACGTTGCTACAGAAGCCACGCCTCCCAGGGGGTAACTTAAATGCAAGTTTATTAAAATTAAACACATTAGAAATTCGGTTTGTCTCGTATCAGCTCCGTGGGAAGTGCTCAACGGCGCCCGTGGCCGGCGGCTCCGCACTGGGCCCCGCGGATCCGGGACGTTCCCATCGCTGCCTCAGGTTCTGTTGGGAAGCGCTCGAAGATGTCTTCATTGTAATGGGGTTTATTTAGGAGGCAAGTAAATCAAGCAGTTTGTATAGAGAAAAAGAAGGTGTCATACTCTTATCATACCGGATGGGTAAACAGATCCATCATTTATTCAGGAAAAAAGGAAAAGTGACTGTGGCAGAGGCAATTCTCGGAAGCTGCTCACAAGGCAAGTCCCACTTAAGGGGCCGTGGTTTCCCTCCTAGAGCCACCGGTACCGCTGTTCCCTGTAATTTGGACAAAGGATACTGTACTCCCTTCTTTCAGACTGAAAATGAGTACAGCCCAAGGCTGGCCTGCAGCCAGTGCCAGGCTGCATCGTGGCAGAGCAGGGTCGGCTTTCCCTCGATCTGGTCAGTGTTTGGTTCCTTCATACTACAGAGGAGTGCAAACCGAAGGGCAAACGACAAAGCAACAAATGAGATCAAGAAATCTGGGAGCTACAATCTCTTTCCACCTCTTCAGATCTAATCATACAGATGACTAAATTGCTATAAAAAAATACCAAAAATAAAACTAAAAACAATGACTGAATCGTCTTTTAAAATCCCATGTACTCTGTGTTCAGGTAGCAAGAAATTTAATTCCAGTCGGACCAGTCTCCTGTGATTTTTTTTTCTTTTCATCTAAGACATTTTTAATGCTCAGAGGCATTATAATAGAAAAGCGTGTATTTTTGCTTGGTTTATACCCATCATCCTTACCATTACAACAAGACAAAAGCATTAAAGTAAAATTAATCACGTCAAAAGATTTTAGCAAAAACAAGTGAACCCGTGCATGAAGCACTGCTCTGTCTGGTGTGAAGTTACGCTCTGATTAAAAACATATAATGAAAGTGAAAGTGATACCTCACTGCTTTAGCAGTAGGGCTTTCTGAAAGTCCTCTGTTGTCAATGTAAAAATGTGGGAAGATTTTGCTCTTTGAAACTCATAATGATTATTGTTCTAGATAAATACCTGAAATTCAATCTTAAATTTTTTTTAAAGAAATTAAGACTTAATGACCAAACAAGGCCTGCCAGTAGGATTAATAATTAGCACACACTGTAAGAAGCAGTAGATCACTTTGATATCCAGACACAGAGGAAAGAAAGTGTCTGCATGGCGAGTCCCACTCACAAAACCATCTCTAATGCCGGCTAAAGGTAGCCGGGCTCCTGAGGCGTCTTCTCTGAAGCACACTGTTTGCCCCATCAAAAGCAATATAATTAATAAATATAAAGCTGTGGTCATTCCTTGGTAATGGAGTCATTTTGTGTGGGATATGCAAAATCAAAATTTCTAACTGGCCAGCTAGTCATGAAATAGAATTTGGTTCCTGATTCCACTGTAGAGTTGTCTTGTGGATCTGAAAAGAAACAGTTTGCTTATTTGCAATTTGCCTTAATTACTCCTTTATTTTGATGGAGATATTTGCATATAATAATCACCTCAATTATCTTTTTTTTGCTATTGCAACTTTCAAAGTTATTTCAGTTCTTTTTTAAGGAGGTATCTCTAACTGATAAAAACCATCTGTTCTACGGGAATGTGTGTATCTATACAATTTCTATCCATATACTATTTGCATAACTATAATATAGATGTGTAATAGTACATATAATAAACAGTAGAAAAAGTGAAAATTACATAAACTCAGACATATTTAAGCTATATGAAGGGAATCAAAGGTCCACCCATATAATATTTGGAATGTATTTTAAACATTTCCTTCAATATAGAGGCATTTAATATCTGTGAATAAATATCAGTTCTGACAGTGTCCCACTGATTCAGGAAGAGGTAGGAAGATGCCTGGCGCTGCTTGCCTTCTAAAAACTGTTCACAGGAGGAGAGAGAATATTTGCATGTGACAAGGAAGGTGAACCAAGTGTTTATGGAGCTTAAAGGTAATCATTAGGGGGATTAAATTTTTTGATAACCCTCATGAGAACTTGGGGGGACCGAACTTCACCTGTTTTGAAGTCAGGTGTGCTAAGTGGTTGTTTTTGCCAATAAGATATGTTAATTCAGGGCCAAAGCTGGAAAAGTCGGTGGGAAATTGTCCTCTCCCTTGCTGTGGAGACAATGACATGCCAGCTGTGGCGTGTCCACAAACCTGAATCCTGGAATGGGAAGATGTGGAACAGCTGAGACCCCAGCCAACCCACTGTAGACATGTGACATGAAAGAAAGGAATCTTTACATACACAGACAACTAAGGTTGGGGGATTGTCATCAGAGCCACTCAGCCTAGCCTAGCCTGACTGAGGCAGGTGGTGGCCAAGAGATCCCAGTGGTTGATGGCAAGGAAACTGAGACTGTGGGTGGACAGCTGGAAATGCACGTTACGGCAGGGAAAACCACTTGGTTAAACTGTTTTGTTCTTGCTTGGACAGCGACTTGGTTATTTAATGATGCTCCACCTCTGAGGGGAGAGCTGGAGAACAGAAGGCTGGGCTTGGCTGCACTTGGCAAGAGCTACAAAAAAGAGATGACCTTACCAAAAAAATGGCCCATTTATAAGCAGGACTGAAAGGAAATAGAGTCCAGAAGTCCAAGAGTGGGTAGCACTGGACAAAGCCACGTTTTTTAATCACATCTGGTAAAAGATTTTGTGTATTATGCACACATGAGAATTCTGAGCAAAGAAAAGGCAAATTGAAACTCACCTTACTGACAAGACAAAGTTCAAGATGTGGCTTTCACAGCTATTTAATTTATATAATTTTATATGTGAATATTTAGAGAATGTGTGTGTGTGTATATATGACAGAAAATAGAAAATAAAGGAAAAGAATCTAATAAGAACATCAGAATAGAACTGTGGACATGGTCACTGGCCAGAGAAACCTAAGAAGACAGTCAGGTTTTCTAGAGAGTTGATTGACCAAAGACAGCCAGCCTGGGCTCAGAGGCTGTGACAATTAGGGACTTAAAATAACCATTGTCCCCTACTTGTTGACAGAAATGAAAGGTACTTAGAAAACTCCTCTACTCCCAGGAAGAGCATATTCTCAGATTCACTTCAGATACAACCAAGGAAGACAGTGGACAAAAAAGAATCTTTCACAAGGGAGCCAGAGGCCATAGAGAACGAGCACAATGGGCAGAATTAGGGAGAGCCCGTGCTGAGGGCCGCAGCCCCCCCCAGGTGCCCTGCACAATGTCTGTTTGGTGTGATTGCCAAATTGCTATGCTCATCCCAAATTCAAGCGTTTATTCTGCTGATCCTGTTCTTAATCCATCACTGTGTGCTATGTATGAGGGGACTCGATAATTTGGGCTTTTTTGGTTTGTTTCCAGACCAAAAAGAGTCCCAAGTGCGCCTGGCACTGGGATGCCTGCCCATTACCTCGAGATCAACACTGACTCTGGGATTCGGGGTGACTTCCTGAGCAAGAGCAAGTGCACCCTAAGCAGGGCAGGGAGGAGGGAGAGCACGTGGAGTGTTTGATGTCCAGCAGGACAAACCCGTCAGGCACAGCACGTTGTTCACCAGACACTCAGATTCTCCTCCTCCTAAACTTGGTAAGATGGCACTTCCCTGCCCCCTTGAAACGGGATGTTGTCCTGTGATGGAACAGAATTCATAGGTGTCCCTTTTAATTGCCAGTGCAAGGAGTTACAGCATGTTCTCCCCCTGCTGCATTGATGGTAGGGACTCAAGTCACGATGGAGCCCAGGTGCCTGGATCCTGCAGGACCGACAGACAGATGCCCTCTGACAGCCTGTGCTGGACACGTAGCATGAGTGGGAAACACACTTTTTCTTGGTGTAAGACCCTGAGATTTTGGCATTGTTTGTTACTACAGCAAAATCTAACCCATCTTGACAGATACATGTAACTTCACGCTAGAAATAGACACAAATGCCATTCTAAACAAAGATGTGTCTTCTTTCTCAAACCCTGATGAAAAGAGTGGAAGACAAGGTTCAACAGAACGCGAGACGGACTGAAACAGAATGAGAACTTCCTGAGGAGCAGCCCCACCCAGACGCCGTGGCTAGTGCTTCTTCTGTATTGTTTTATTTAATTCTTGTGCTACCCCGAAGAGGCGACTACAGTCCCCCTCACTCTGTGTATGGGAAGGACCAGAGGGAGGTGGCTGGTCCACAGCCCCCTGGTCTGCAGATGCAAGGGGCATACTGCAAGTCAGCTCCGCCTGTCCCAAAAGATGCTGCTCTGTGTATGGGTTGTTTCATTTTTGACACTGCTTCAGAGTTAAATGTCAAGAAATTTTCATGAATTATGACTTGCCAGTAATCTTAGAAGAAAATTTTATCTCTTGCACATCCTAATTTGCATAGTAGTCCATAAACCAAGATTATATTCTTGACCTCTGAGAGTTTAAGATGTATGAGCTCTATTCCGTGGCTGTGATGTATGGCCAGCACATTGGACCCATTTAGATTTCACAGGTGAACCAGGTCAGCACAGAGTAAATCCCATTCATCTGCTTGGACTCCTGACTAGCAGTACCTGTGGGGGAGACGCACAGGCCAGCAGGCAAGGCCGCGACAACTGATGGGAACACAGAGACCGCTGTCCCGTTCCGCATCCTGCCGCCAAGTGACTCCGGCCAGGACACCTTGTCTCTTTGCACCATTCAAAGCAGGAGCCAGGTTCCTGCCACAGACGCCCCTGCCTAGTCTGGTCTTTGCTGACGGTTTGGTCACATGTCCTGTCTTTATCCCTGTCACTCTTTATCAGCGGTGCTCCTTTTCTGCACGGCCTTAGCACCTGCTGTCAGCTGACATGACACCATCTCCTCTCACATCTTTGGTGACATTCTCCTGACTCCTAAGCGAGGTCATATCTCACCATTACTAGATCTTACCTCTTCCACAACCTCCCTTCAGAGCACTGTCACATTTTATTATTATATATTGCTCTCTGCTAATTTACAAATGCCATTTCCTCCACCAAACTCTAAGTGTGGTGAAGGCATGATGATACTCGCTTTGACTCAGCACTGCTTTCTCTGTATTTAGGACAATGCCTGCTACATAGATGATATTGATCACATTTGTTAAATGAATTAAAATAACGAGTAAAATGAGAGGGCTGGGCGAGTAGATCACTTAATCTTTCAGTACTCACACTCAGTGGTTTACCAGACCATCTGCTGTTTGCCTGGGAACGACACGAGGTGCGAGCAGCTTTGAGCAGCTCATAGGACTCACCAGCTCGGGAGCAAGCCCCACGGCTTATGTGTGAAGAAGGCATCAGAATTATTTGTACACATGCTGTTCTCTGGAGAAAAAGCAATTGCTAAATTCAAGGGAGGTATAAACCAGAAATAAAGTCAACTGTTTTTTTAGGCACCCAACTTACTTGAAATACAGTTTTTGGAGTGACCACCACACATATTTAAAAGAAAGATCTATGAAAAATCCACTAATGCACTGGTGCATGAATACACAGTAGCGAATAATTCAAGATATATAGCAATGTGCAGTCGTGTATCTCAAATTAGAATTGAATTCATTGAAGGTAAAATTAGATGCTAACATATTTAAAAAGTCCAAACACGATTCTCTCTCTTTCTTCTTTGTCCAAAGTCATGGCAACAATGACGAGTTCATTCTCTCTTCTCTCAAGACTTAATTCTTGAACCTATCTTGACAAGTCCTTGAATTGTATCTTACCTTAACAGTTCCATGGAAGATGGTCCTGGGTTACCTGCAGACCCACCCCAGACTCCCCTATGGATGCCCAAATTCACGTCAGTTTCCAGAAGGCACCACTTCTGCTTGCCTTTTGGCATTTCCAGAACAGGACCATCATACTAAAACACCTCTCCTCCGCCTCTGTGCTTTGATAATTCCTACTCATTACGCTGTTTAGAGTGACATGAGGCCACCTAGCAAAGCTTTCCTAACCTCCCGTGTTTAGGCCAGGCGTCCTCTGTGAGCTCCCGGGGTGCCCTGCGCTTCCCTGACAGGCCTTCACACACTCTATGGCCACCGCCTCCTGAGGGCCTCGAGAAGAGAGATTATCTTATTCACAGAGTGGGAATTCAGTAATTGCTTGCTGCATGAGGGCATGAGGCCTGTAAATAAGTCTAGTCTCATCCGAGGCCCTGTCAGAGGCACTCTGGGGGCACCTGGCCGTTTCCTCAGGGTCTCCCGCAGGGGCACATGCAATCTACAAATGCTACCTGCCTGTCTAGAAATCAGATTAATCTGTGGGTTTTGGTTCTAAAGATAATATGAATAAAGGAAATCTGCAGGTATAAAACCCTCAAGTGAACTTATTTGTTATTTCTTTCTAAACAAACAATCCGAAGTGGTGATCATTAGCTTTTGACTAACTTGGCCCCCCCCACCCCATAAATCCTCAAAACCCAGGGACCAGGAGGCCTGGGGAAACAGGTCCAGCCGACAGGGCGAAGGTCCATTGTTCCCTGAATAATCCCCGCTGCTCACGTTGGATGTTATCACTCCTGTACTTATCTTTTGGAACTGAAGTTCAATGTCTTGCCTAACATTTGTTTTCTCAGTACTTTTCCATCAACATTTATGGAAAGTATATGTTTTTTAAATTGTCCAGCAGCCTCTGACCTTTGTGACTCTTCAAAGACACTGATGATGCCCAGTCCCAGGTCCTGCATGGGTGGGTCGGGGTGAATGTCCCCCACGGACCAGCGGAGACACCCTGGGAACCTCCGCACAGCGGTTCCCCTTGCTTCTGAGTCCCCAGACCCTTGCCCCGGCACAGGGAGGACAGAGTGACCCTGAGAGCCTCAAATCAACTGCGAGGAAGGGGAAGGACAGGCCCGTCCCCTCGTCCGACAAAGTGAGCCTATAATGGCCGAGAAGGAACAGCCTTTCTAACTCAGCTCTTGTTTCCATTCTAACGTCACTGCAGGGAAGTCATCATGAGCACATGGAAGGATCAGTCTATACTTTGATATCCTTTTTCCTGTCATTGCCCACAGAAAGCAATAAGAAGCACCTGCTGGGTAGGATCTGTTCTCTGAAATGCAGGAAAAAAACCATCAGACCCTGGGCAACACACTGACCCACCAGTTAAGAACCTGTCAGCGGGGAATCCCGGGAACAGGTGGCCCCTCAGTGCTGATTCTTGGGGAGGAATGCAAGCTGCTTCCACATGTAAGCCTCACGAAAACTTCGATGTGTAGGAAACAGGTTACAAAAAGTACACGGCAGTGTTGGGAATGGGGTTTGATTTTCGCGCCAGCCATCTGGGGCCTGCCACGTGCAGGAGGCATCGGCCATTTTGGAGCTCACGTCTCCTGTACTGCTTTCTTATAAGCTAGAATAAAACGGGAGGCTGTGTGTGGGGGGGTGAGCAAAGAAAAGCACAGCACAGACTAGAAATGAATGCAAGTGCCTGTCTCCCTCCCTCTTACTACCGGCAGGCAAGAGAACAACAGGCATTACCCAACACTTCAGTTACAAAAGGACCTTACAGCCATTTTTACACGTTATTTCTCAATAGTTTTCTGATGAGACGGGGCAGCTCTGTCCCTATCAACATTAATTATATTATACTATGTTAAATGATCTTTCCAAAGAGGAGGATAAAAAATGCAGTCTGTGCTAACATGTTACCAAACCGGTCTTTTCTTGAGAATAATTGTTCTCTTTGCAGTTTGAGGTAGACCACAGCCCGGCTGGCTGACTGCTGAATTGTTTTATGTTATGTAGCCCCCCTTTTTCATTTCCATGCACCTCCAGTCCACTCACCTTATTATTATTTTCATATCCCTTTGGTAGTGCTTCTAAAATATAAGTAGCATAACAAGATAAGATCTAAAGAAAATGACTGATTCTGCTCTCTGCTCTTCTTTGCTATATACCGTGTATGTGACCTGGTCCCCCTAAGTGTGGAATGACCTCTTTTTAGAAGGAGCCTGTGGGTGGGATGGGCTGAGAGATGTTTGCTCAAGCCAAGTGGGCAAAGGGTTCTGAGACTCAGAGGCTCTAGCTGAGCTCAGGCTTTAGGGTTCTGCTGGTCAGCTCCCCTGACAGCCTGCATGGGGACAGTCACCGACAAATAAGCAGACCGCCCCCCCAGCCCTCTCCCAGCATTACTTGTTGCCCTGACTTCCCCGCCAAGTTAGCGGCTCTTCTGGCTCAAAGCATTGGCGCTGGGAGGCTCTGCAAATCCCTAATAGTCCATGTGATTTGGGGAGACCCTGGACCTTTCTTCGGGCACTGAGAAACATTTCTCCACTTACTGAAGGTGGCCCAAACAGTGTGCAAGCCCATCAGCTGCCTGACTTATTTATTCTGTAGCCAGATAAGATGCTTCATTAAAAAACACAAGCCAAACAGCAGCAATCATCCAGATAAGCTGTCTACATTTCTCCAGCAAACCTGAAAAATATGCCCTCACTTGAGGCCATACTGTCACAGCCCAGCAGGTAATAAACCCTATTTTTTTTAAGTACAAGTCCCACTGGAAAGAAGAGTATAAGTAGAGTAGACATTTATTTCAAAGCTATGAGCATGCCTGAGTGTAGGAAAAAAGGTTCAAGATCTTTGACTATGTTCCCACTTCTCTGTATGTTAATGTCTTTATTTCCTTCAATTTTACATCTGGTGAATGGGGTCAACAGATACCTATTTATCTTTCCTTCTTAGCCTGTACTACTGCTAGCACATGAAAACTATGAGAAATGGCTCCCTACTCCAGAGCAGTGGTCGAAATGCTGTATCATTGCAGTGTGATCTGCGTGCCTCTGCACGGAGATCCGCACTACCTGAGACCCCCACAGTTCCTGTGCGAATCTCGCAGGAGCCGCACAATAACACCTAGCACCTGAGATTGGTTGAGTTGATGCTATGTGCTAGATGATCTGTACACAAGATTTTTGTCTTAAAAATCCTCCCATGGTGCTGGCAAGGTGAAGACACCACGACTCAGCACATGTCTATGACATGCGAAGGCCTGAGTGATGCAAGGTCGTGCTTTCGTACTAGATCCGTCTGAGTAGACGTAGGTCGGGCAGTGTGACGCGTCTGAGTGAGGTGGCCGTGTGGTCCAGCTGAGGCCTGTTGCCCCTGCGTGGTTAATACGTTCCCATTTCATGCTCTACACAGTGCCCTGGTTTGGACAATAAATTGGATGAACACCCTGTCTCTGAACCAGGTTTAAAATGAACATAAGATTTAGGTATTGAGCAACAATTTAATTAATCTTTTTGCCTTTAATGAAGGGCTTTCAAACCAGGAGCAGGCTGAGCCTCGCCTGGCGTCTCTGGGTGAGCAACTCCCATTCCCTGGTCTGGTATGTCCCCGTGCTTTCTGTCATCTCTCCTCAAGAGCCTTTTGCCTTTCTCTTTCCACTCTCTTCCTCCTGGGATCTCTGTCTCATCCTATGGAGGTTTTCTCCATTGATCAAGGGTCAGAAAATTGATTCTTTGGTTTTACTTCAGCTTTAACTTCTGACGAATCTTTAAAATACAGCTTGGTCACTCATTCAGATGTTCAAACCACTAGCAATGGTGTTTTGGTCAAAAAGAGAATGAAGACTATTTTATGGCATCTCTAGCAGATTTCCCCTCTTCCCTCCTGCCTACTCCCCCACCCCTTCCTACCTACACGCTGCAGCCCTGGGCACCCCCGCCACCCGCAGGGGAAGCCACTCCGGGTGTGTTATTTCAAACACCACCTCACATTTCTCCGCTCCTTGGCTCTTATGTGCAAACTGTTGTCCTGTTTCTGTTATTTTAAAGGGCTTTCAGGAAGAGGAAAGGAAACGATTTTTTTAAATTTGATAAAGCAAATAACTGCTTATAGGACACATGGAATCAGAAACTCTTAACTTGCACTTTTGTCAGTTTTAAATGTATGGCTTTGATTTATGGATCAAAATCGCTCATTTATTATTTTATCTATCCAGCTCTGGGCAATTTTGACAGTTAAAATTTAGTTTTATTGACCAGTGCAGCCACTGTGCCCAGGAGGGGACTGTTGCACATGGCCTGCTGCACTCAAGAAATGATGATTTTTGATTCCATGACTACATCAGATTGGGAATCATAATGAATAAAACAATAAGTTCCAAATCTCAGCACCCAGGGCAAGGGGTTTGCTGTAAAATACAGTCACCCTTGAAGGAGGGGAGGCAGAAAAGCCTAGGTGGAAGTCTGCAAGCACAATTTAATGCAGTGGGGACAGGCCACCCATCTGTCCATCCAAACTGTGGAGCAATAGAGGGGGATGTTTACAGAGTAAAGCGTAGTGAGCAAAAGTGCCTAAAAAGCAAAAGGAATGTTAGTTACAGGGACAATGAACTAAACATTTTGATGTGAGAAAATTTGCTAGTGCTGTTAACCAACCTTTCACTTTTCAATAAGCAAAAAAAGAAACCAGCTCAAGAATTTTCAGACACCCTTCCCCTCGATCAGCACACACAACAGCACAAACTCGGGCGGAGACGTGAGGCCAGCGTTAACTGAGGCCCATTCAACTACCAAATTGGCCACCTCTGCAGAGTTAATTTATTTAGCCTTTTACTCTAAATCCCCTGTGATACATAACCAGACCTCCAATGGTAACAAATCAATAACATGTCTAAGCTGATTAGCCATGTGTTTGACTTCATCACGACAGCTCTGACCTGAAACGAGTAAGGAAAGGAGGTACTCACTTGTGAGTATCTTCCACGTCTTCTTCTCGTCGTCGTAGTACTGAACCAGATTGCTGGGGAGCCGGTCCGGCCCGGGAGGCAATCCCCCAACCAATAACAGCATTTTCTTGTTAGAGCGAATTCTTCACCCAAAACAAAATAGGAGATGAAGAGCCGCATTAGTGTAGAGCCTTTTTAGTGGCAACGAAATCATAACCGTCAAAAGAATGTTTCTTGCTTGCAGATTTCTATTTCACTTTGTCCTGTTTCTTCTCCCATTCATGTCTCAACAATTTTTTTTGAGCCAAGCAGAAAAATGATCAGAAGAGCAGCATATCCCCATACTCACGGAATAATAAGCTCCCTTTATGCAATTTGTTAGAGGTTCATTCTAGAACGACCTTTTTCTTATATTATCCCTTTAAATCATCAGTCTTTACAGCTGAGTACACATGAAATGCTCTGGAGTTGTACTAAGGTTAAGCATTAAAGTTGCATGTCAAAAATCGTATTAGTCAAAATCATTATTATAAGCCATTCTCCACTCAAAGAACCTTGAAGAAATTAAGGTTATGCAGAGAGTTTGTGAACCAACTCTTTAATCACCCAGGGAACTTCGCATCCCCATTTGGCACAATTAGTAGCATGGGCTAACTGGGGTGGGTTAGGGTACCAGCGTGGCCTTTTGTCTGTTACCTTCAGCTGCGGTACCAGCCGTCATCTTCCCCCCAGCCCCCAACCCCAACCCCCACCCCTACTCCTCCCAGGAGCCACTGGAGACCCAGCAGCTCCAATTGGTAAAAATGAGACTGTGAGGCTGTTGTGAGTCTCCCCTGAGTGGAGCCCTGCCAGTGTGTGCCAGTGATCCAGCGGCGTGGGCCTGCTCAGCTGTGCAAAGTTACTCTAATTCCCTTCCTCTGTTTTCCTACCTTCTCCCCCAGGGGGCAGCCATGGAACAGAGTGACTACCCGCCCATCAAGAGCTGGCAATTCGCTGCTATTAACCGTGACTGTGAGTCCCAGGCAGCTTGGCAGCTCCTGAGAACAGGCCTGCCGCGTTGCCTAGGCATTAAAGCTGAGAGATGCACCCTGGCCGGCACGCCCGAGAGTGTGCAGGCCTCAGCAACACGGATGCATTGAGCACACTGTTCACTGGAGCAGGGAGGGTCTGTGATTTAACGGTCACTTTACATATAATTGAACTTCTCATTTACCTGAAATGCTGAAGGTGGTGGTGGAAGAAACAAAAACAACCATGATTGAAGGAAAAAGTCAATAAATACAAAAGCTTCCTCCTAAATATGGCCACAACCCACAGCGTGGCTCCCAACCTATGATGATAGGTTCAGCCCGCCGTTCTGACCCAGGTGTGCCCTGGCGGTGAAGCACTGCTGCCGGCTAAGAACCTGACATTCGGAGAGTTAACTAAATACAGTTAATGACACTTCCATGTGAAGGAAAGGAACAGAGAATTCCTTTAATGACACTCTGGTGCCATCGAATGGATTGTGTATGCCTCAGTAGGAAAACACCTTCAAGAGAAACTCCTATTAGGGCCTCCCAGATAGGGGGAGCTGTACTGAGAGGAGAAAGCCAAATGTAGTGTCAGCCGGTGATGTTCATTTGGCCACACACACGGAACACAGTTTCTTTGGATTTAAAGTGCCCTACGCCTTACAGACCAGTAGTTGGGAACAAAAACAGGACCCAACAGCCAAGAGCCCATGCTGGAGGGTTTCAGTGATTGGTGCTGAGAGGTCAAGGTGGTAAATACCTCTCTTCTGTTTTGAAATGATACGTACATAACTGACATGCCATATACACTCCTAGGTTTATTAGTTACAGGACTAATTTGTTTTCTTACTGTGCTTTTCTTCTGAATAGTCAGCTGTATAAGAGAGGTTAAGATGAGAGCATATATTCCTTCCAGGTCACTGCCAGTTATGTGTAGATGGGCTTGTACAACTGGAAGTCACCATCCTGCAAGCCACAACACAGCGACCTGCTGCCCGACCAAGGTGGGGACACACAGACTGATACCTGCTGGTTAGACGTGGAGGAAAGGGACCCACTGAGGTGGTGGTGTGGCCAAACTGCTATCCCTGAATCTCCGGTTTAGTGCATAAGGGTACTGCTTTCAAAATGCATTTCAGGGATGACAAAGGGCGACGAATGCATGGCTCAGCTGTGTCTGCAAGGCGGTCTTAGTAACTGGTAAGACCAGCTTCCTACCAACCCCACCGGTGACTTTCGGATTCATTTAGATGGGCCACCTCTGCAGGTGAGGAGAGGCTCTGGAGTCTCTGTCCTCTCTGCTGGAAGAGCCGGTCATTGCCGTGTGTCCTCTGAGAACTGGACTGAGGCTAGGAACCATAAGCCACTGAACAGCTGGCAAATGGCAATGCCTTCTACCCTGCCGGCAGACACAGGGCTCCAGGGGCTCGCCAGCAGAGCAGCGATGGAAGACTCCACAGACTAAGATAAATCTGGGAAACAAGGGGCTCCCTCAGGCCGCGTGATGAAGAATTACAAGGAGCGACAGGGAATCCCAATCCCACCCACCCGCACTGGCAGTGTTTTCTGAGGAGGCGCGGCGCTTTGAGCTCGTATGGCCTCTCCGTGAGCGAAGACCCGCTCTCAATCTCTCCCATCGCTCTGTTTATCCTATCAGTTGTTCAACTGGTCATGGCATGTTACATGGGGTATGTTGTTTCTAAAGCTTGTGTTACTCAATTTGCCGACCCAGTGTGAATTCTAAATCAAGTGTAAAACTCTATCTTGTGTAGATGAATCACACAGAAACCAAGAGTGGAATAAAGTACGTGAGCAGTAGCATAGCACAGGAAAACAGAGAGTGACGAAACCATGAGCAGCCTTCTCCCCATTTTATCCACAGACTCTCAAACAGCCTTATGGTGTGAGGACAAGTCCATTTTACTGAGAGACGAGAAAGTTCCCTTTGTCAAACAGAGCAGAACAGTGCTGAGAAAGGCCTTCTGATTCTACCAGGCTCATGATCTTTTTAATTAAAATTTATTTCAAAATTTTTTATTTTACTGTAACTTCTGATTAAGACCCAGATGACCTGGATTCTAGGGTTAATTTTGCTATTCAGCGGTGATTTTTTATAAATTACTTGGCTTCTTGGAGCCCATGTTTTCTCATCTTTAATAGGATAATAATGTCTGACCTGCTTCATTAAAGCTCTATGTAAACTCTTAGATAAATTATTATTAATCAATCTTTTGGTATTGACAACACAATGTGGGCGTTATTTCAACCTGAATAAAATAGTTAAAAAAGAAAAGTAATATTTTTCACTGAGATTCTTGTTAAATTCATGTATATAAATATGAGCTAGGTAAGAGGACTTCACTACTCAGTTGTTACCTTATAATTACATGTTCTTAGAAGATTATCACTTTAATTATATTGGCTATCTTTTGAGCCTTGTTATAAGAAAATATACATTTGGACATTATATAAAGCTGTGAACTTTTCAGATAAAAAAACTAATAGAAATTAGACTTCTCATTTCTTAAGAATAAAACAAATGAGGAAAAACCATCACATATTTTATTTTGATATAAATGCAATGTCAACTATTCAATTATTCCTAGAAAGTAATACATGTGAATAATTCCTGTGGAAAAGCCTCCATTCTTTTTACAGTGTGCAATTATAATAGTGACGATGTCCACATGAATAATAATTAATGTGTTCTGGACACTGAAACCTCTGACTATCATGCTGTTTATTTGACATATGTGAACTTAAATTCGAAAACACCACAAAGAGAAGACACTTTGTGAACCAGGAAAGTGAAATTAGGCGAATCTGAATTAACTTGCTGAAGGAGGTTTCAGTGATTCTTTTCTAAATAATTCCAGCAGAGCCTTCCAGGTTGAATTACAGGTTAGGCAAAATCTACAAATGTGGCCCTATTGCAATAACTAGAGTTCCTTCATATGGATGCACAGTATATTTTCTGGAAGCTCTTCACATAGGAACCAAATTAGCCAAAATTAATACGTCCTCTTCGAATCTGTTAATATTTTTAAAAATATTCCTTTTCACCCCTCATCTTAGCAACACCTAGACCAAAGTAATACATTTAAAAGATACAGAATAAGAGAAATTTAAACAAACAGCTGAGTGTGTCATGATTAATAATACTACTGGATGCCTCTGACAAGAGTTCCTAGATTCTCACAAAGAAAAGTATAAGGTTAAAAAGGCGATGGCATTCAAAGGTGTGCTTGGTTCCGTCTCGGTAGTTGCCTGACATTTACCACGTGTCCTGTGGGTGCGCGCGCGGGCAGGTGTGTGTTCACGCGCATATGTACTTTGGTGCCGGGGATGAATGATTGAAGAATGACCTAAAACCTCCCGGCATAAACAAATTTTTCATCATACTGGTGTTCTGAGTACGGTAAAGTCTCACTCATTTATATTTCAGTGATTTGGAACTTTAATAATTGGGAAACAGGCCAGATAAAGTTTTCCTTTCCATGATACATGAAAAAGTTTTCATAACCTGGACTGCAGGAAGGATTTTACCTATTTAACTTGTCTGCTGGCCCTTTACAGCTACCTGTGTGCACTTAGACCAAGTTCGTTTTATGGATTACAAATAATTCTCCATTATTTATTAAAGAAAATATTCTGCAATCTTCTAAGAATCCTTAAATCAGAGCATTTAAAAGAGAACTTTAAAATAATCTAGTTCCGTGATTCCCAAACTTGGCAGGTGACCAGGATCATCTGAGTGGCTCACAAAATTCAGATTCCTGATACAGATTCTCAGATCCCAACTCCCACAGACTATGATTCAGTGGCATGAAGCCTTAAAAATTAATAGTGTTTCATAGTCTTTCAGTTGATTCTAACACACAGCCAGACTGAGGCCACTGATTTGGTCTGGTTCTCCAAATAATAGAGAAATTCCATATGTTACTTTTCCTAAGTAATTGTTCTTATCAATTTGGAAATTTATAATGAAATGGGCCTTAGTTTTTCAAATCTACTTTATTGTAGAGGTTGTTGGAGATCTGTGTTACATATATTTTTCTCCTGATGCTGAGCTGAAAATCTACCTAAGTCTTCTAGAGGAAAGGAGCAAGTGCCCATATCTGTGTCATGGAAACACTTCAAATATTAGAAAATAGTTGCCATATGACTTTTCTAGCCATGTTGAAAATCCCCATTTCTTTCTGAGAAAGTTTCCATTTCCCTTACCATCTTCTTGATCCCCTCTGAGTATCTCTAAGACTATCATCCTTTTAAAAACATGGAGATCAGAACTGTATGCAACATAACAAATGTGGTATGTGACGTGGTGTATCCTATTTTTTAGGGCTTTCTCAAAAATAGCAATCGTCTTTTAGCATTACAACAACTTAATGTTGCGTTCCAGTTCAGCTTCCAGCTGACTACAAATCTTTGTATTATTTTACACCAAGTGTTTTTAAACCAGGTTATCCCCATCCTATATTTCTTATAGTTAAACATTTTAACCATCAATGCATGATTGGGTTTTAAAGTTTTTATATCTTCTATTGATTTAGACACTTTGTTTCAGTTCATTTATTATTTAACAATTATTAATTGAGCTCCTTCTATTTTTCCAGATACTATTCTAAACACTAGAGATAATGGTGGTAATAAGAGGAATAAATTCCTTGTTCCCCATGGCACTTACTTCCACCCTAGTGGGGACATCTATTGAAAATGTGATTCTGCTGCAGGACAGCCTTGTTGTTAAAGACAAAGAGGGTGAGGCCCCTGTGTCCAGCCCTTCTGAAATGAGTGACCTGGGCTAGTCTCTTTGCCAGCTTTAGCTTTATTTGTAATAAGAATAACAATAGGTTGAAGGCACAGGGTTTTTTTTTAATTTTCAGGATTAAAATAAATAATATTTGTAAGGCATTTATAATAGTGCTAGTTCAATCCTAACTCACATCTTACTCCTCCTCACTATCAATGCCAGTCTTAGCTATTCCTCTGTGTAACTTGCAGGTTTGACAAGCAAGGGGCCTATTTCCCCATCCAAGTTTTGTTACTTAAAAATAATAGAGGTGGAGATTCAAGATGGCGGCATGAGAGGTGAGACAGAGAACTCCTCCCAAAACCACAGATAGTGTGAAAATATAGGTAATACAACTAACCCTAAAACAGCAACAGGAAAGAAAGCTGTACCAGACTCCATACAGACCTCATGAACAGAGCAGACCTCACAAAACAGGGTAACGTAAGAAAGCTTTGATCCAGCGGGACCCGAGCACTTCCCCCACCCCAGCTCACCAGGGGGAGGAAGAGAAACGGAGTCGGGGAGGGGGTGGAAGCCTGTGGCTGATGAACACCTAGCCCTGGAGATCTGCTTTGCAGGAAGAAACCTACATTATGTGGTGCTCTGGAGGATGGGGAGCTGGGACAGGCAGAGTGCTTGAGAGACAGATTCTGGCCATTTGTGGAGGACGGGATCCACACCGGCCACTCTGAGACAAGGGAAAAGCAGGTGGTCTGAGAGGCTTCCTAGCAGCGAGAGGGCTGCTGAAAGGGCAGGGATAGCACGGAGCTTGCTGCACAGGAGAAGAGATTGGGGGACAAGGTTGTCTGGGCACACTCTGCCCAGCAGACTGGGAACTTTGGGGAGCTTCAGGCGCTCCATCCCCCTGGCTGCCTGCTCAGCTCCGAGGCCCCCCACTGTGATACGCAGCCTGCCGTGCCTTCCTTTTGGCCTGACAGCACTGGCTTGAAAACAGGCAGTCACTGCTCTGGTGTCAGGCCAGCCAGAGAGAGGCCTCATCTACAACAGCTAGAGATGCCAAGCACAGAGGCTTACACCTGTGTGCTCGGCCCACTGGCTCTGATACTGGAGACAGACATGGTAGACGGGATTCAGGAAACAGACCTTTCCTCCCCACAGGCACTAGCTCCACTCCCCTATGACCCCCAATATCACTCTAGGGGCTGAGCAGCTCCAGAGACGGGAGCTTCAGGGCACTAGAGGGCACCACAGAGAAATATGAAACATCAAAAGAACATGGTACCAAAATCTCACAAACCCTAGAAAAAGGGCCAAATGAAACTGAACTCACCAATCTTCCTGAAAGAGAGTTCAAAATAAAAACCATAAACATGCTTATGAAGGTACAGAAAAATATTCAAGAACTCAGAAACAAATTTCAGACAGAGATTCAATCATTAAGAAATTCCATATCTGAAATGAAACATACAGTGGAGGGATTTTAAAGCAGATTATATGTAGTAGAAGAGAAGGTAAATGGAATAGAAATTAGACAAGAATAATACAAAGAATCTGAGGTACAGAGAGAAAAAAGAATCTCTAAGAATGAAAGAATATCGAGAGAACTGTGTGACCAATCAAACAGAACAATATTCGCATAATAGGGGTACCAGAAGAAGAAGAAGAGAGAAAAAGGGATAGAAAGTGTCACTGAGGAGGTAATTGCTGAAAACTTCCCCAATCTGGGGAAGGAGATAGTCTCTCAAGCTATGGAGATGCACAGATCTTCCAACACAAGGGACCCAAGGAAGAAAACACCAAGACATATAATAATTAAAATGGCAAAGATCAAGGATAAAAGCAGCTAGAGAGAGAAAGATCACATACAAAGGAAAACCCATCAGGCTATCATCTGATTTCTCAACAGAAACCTTACAGGCCAGAAGGCAGTGGCATGATACATTTAATGCGATGAAGCAGAAGTGCTTTGAACCAAGAATACTCTACCTGGCAAGGTTATCATTTAAATTTGAAGGAGGGAATAAACAATTTTCAGATAAGCAAAAGCTGAGAGAAATTACCTCCCATAAACCACCTCTATAGTGCATTTTGGAGGAACTCCTATAGATGGAAGTATTCCTAAGGCTAAATAGATGTCACCCAAGGGATAGACAAAGAGTACAGAATATGATTCATGACACAAAGAATGGACAAGAAAGAAAAAGGAGGAAAAAAAGAAAAGAATCTTTAGGTTGTGTTTGTAATAGCATATGAAGTGAGTTAAATTAGACTGTTAGGTAGTAAGGAAATTACCCTTGAACCTTTGGTAAGCACAAAACTAAAGCCTGCAATGGCAATAAGTACATACCTACTGATAATCACCCTAAATGTAAATGGACGGAATGCACCAATCAAAAGACAAAGAGTCACTGAATGGATAAAAAAAACAAGACCCATCTGTATGCTGCCTACAAAAGACTCACTTCAAACCCAAAGACATACACAGACTGAAAGTAAAGGGATGGAAAAAGACATTTCATGCAACTAACAGGGAGAAAAAAGCAGGAGTTGCAGTACTTGTATCAGACAAAATAGGCTTCAAAACAAAGAAAGGAACAAGAGACAAAGAAGGACATTACATAATGATAAAGGGGTCAGTCCAACAAGAGGATATAAATATTATAAATATCTATGCACCTAACACAGGATCACCTACATATGTGAAACAAATACTAACAGAATTAAAGGAGAAATAGAATGCAATGCATTCATTTTGGGGCACTTCAACACACCACTCACTCCATAGGACAGATCAAACAGGCAGAAAATAAGTAAAGAGACAGAGGCACTGAACAACATATTGGAGATGGACCTAACAGACACCTACAGAACACTCTATCCAAAAGCAACAGGACACACATTCTTCTCAAGTGCACATGTAACATTTTCAAGAATAGATCATATACTAGGCCACAAAAAGAGCCTCAGTAAATTCAAAAAGACTGAAATTGTACCAACCAGCTTCTCAGATCACAAAGGTGTGAAACTAGAAATAAATTACTCAAAGAAAAAGAAAAAGCCCACAAACACATGGAGGCTTAATAACATGCTCCTAAGTAATCAATGGATCAATGACCAAATAAAAACAGAGATCAAGCAATATATGGAGACAAATGACAACAATAATTCAACCAAAGCGAAGGCTGTGCTAAGAGGAAAATATATTGCAATACAGGCTTACCTCAGGAAAGAAGAACAATCCCAAATGAACAGTCTAAACTCACAATTAATGACACTAGTAAAGGAAGAACAAATGAGGCCCAAAGTCAGTAGAAGGAGGGACATAATAAAGATTAAAGCAGAAATAAATGAAATTGAGAAGAATAAAACAATAGAAAGAATCAATGAAAGCCGAAGCTGGTTCTTCTAGAAAATACACAAAATAGATAAACCACTAGCCAGACTTATCAAGAAAAAAAGAGTCTACACACATAAAGAGAATCAGAAATGAAAAAGGAAAAATCACTACAGACACCACAGAAATACAAAGAATTATGAGAGAATACTATGAAAAATTATATGCTAACAAGCTGGACAACCTAGAAGAAATGGACAACTTTCTAGAAAAATACAACCTTCCAAGGCTGACACAGGAAGAAACAGAAAATCTGAATAGAACAATTACCAGCAAAGAAATTGAACTGGTAATAAAAAAACTACCTAAGAACAAAACACCTGTTCCAGATGGTTTCACTGCTGAATTTTATCAAACATTTAGTGAAGACCTAAAACCCATCCTCCTTAAAGTTTTCCTAAAAGTAGAAGAGGACGGAGTACTCCCAAACTCATTCTAAGAGGCAAACATCACTCTAATACCAAAACCAGGCAGAGACACCGCAAAAAAAGAAAATTACAGACCAATATCCCTGATGAACATAGATGCAAAAATACTCAACAAAATATTAGCAAACAGAATTGCAAAAATACATCAAAAAGATCATCCATCATGATCAAGTGGGATTCATCCCAGGGATGCAAGGATGGTACAACATTTGAAAATCCATCAACATCATCCACTACATCAACAAAGAAGGACAAAGACCACACGATCATCTCCATAGATGCTGAAAAAGCATTTGACAAAATTCAACATCCATTCATGATAAAAACTCTCAACAAAATGGGTATAGAGGGCAAGTACCTCAACATAATAAAGGCCATATATGACAAACCCACAGCCAACATTATACTTAACAGCGAGAGGCTGAAAGCTTTTCCTTTAAGATCGGGAATAAGACAGGGATGCCCACTCTCCCTACTTTTATTCAACATAGTTCTGGAGGTCCTAACCATGGCAATCAGAAAACACAAAGAAATAAAAGGCATCCAAATTGGTAAGGAAGAATTCAAACTATCCCTGTTTGCAGATGACATGATATTGTACATAAAAAACCCTAAAGAATCCACTCCCAAACTACTAGATCTAATATCTGAATTCAGTAAAGTTGTGGGATACAAAATTAATACACAGAAATATATTGCATTTCTATACACCTATGGTGAACTAGCAGAAAGAGAAATCAGGAAAACAATTCCATTCACAACTGCATCCAAAAGAATAAAATACCTAGGAATAAACCTAACCAAGGAAGTGAAAGACTTATATGCTGAAAACTAGAAGACACTCATGAGAGAAATTTAAAAAGATATCAATAAATGGAAACAATCCTATGCCCATGGATAGGAAGAATTAATATTGTCAAAATGGCCATCCTGCCTAAAGCAATCTACAGATTCAATGCAATCCCTATCAAAATACCAACAGCATTCTTCAATGAACTAGAGAAAATAATTCTAAAATTCATATGGAACCACAAAACACCCCGAATAGCCAAAGCAATCCTGAGAAGGAAGAATAAAGTGGGGGGAATTGCTCTCCCTGACTTCAAGCTCTACTACAAAGCCACAGTAATCAAGACAATTTGGTACTGGCACAAGAGCAGACCTGCAGACCAATGGAACAGACTAGAGAGCCCAGATATAAACCCAAGCATATATGGTCAATTAATATATGATAAAGGAGCCATGGATATACAATGGGGAAATGACAGCCTCTTCAACAGTTGGTGTTGGCAAAACTAGACAGCTACATGAATCTGGATTGGTGTCTAACCCCATACACAAAAGTGAACTCAAAATGGATCAAAGACCTGAATGTAAGTCATGAAACCATAAAACTCTTAGAAAAAAACTTAGGCAAAAACCTCTTGGACATAAATATGAGCAACTTCTTCATGAACATCTCTCTCCGGGCAAGGAAAACAAAAGCAAAAATGAACAAGTGGGACTATATCAAACTCTAAACTTCTGTACAGCAAAGGACACCATCAATAGAACAAAAAGACAGCCTACAGTATGGGAGGATATATTCATAAATGACATATCCAATAAGGGGTTGACATCCAAATTATATAAAGAGCTCATGCACCTCAACAAACAAAAAGCAAATAGGCCAATTAAAAAATGGGCAGAGGAGCTGAACAGACACTTCTCCAAAGAAGATATTCTGATGGCCAATAGGCACATGAAAAGATGCTCCACATCACTAATCATCAGAGAAATGCAAATTAAAACCACAATGAGATATTACCTCACACCAGTCAGGATGGCCACCATTGAAAAGACAAACAACAACAAATGTTGGTGAGGATGTGGAGAAAGGAGAACCCTCCTACACTGCTGGTGAGAATGTAAATTAGTTCAATCATTGTGGAAAGCAGTATGGAGGTTCCTAAAAAAACTAAAAATAGAAATACCATTTGACCCAGGAATTCCACTCCTAGGAATTTACCCTAAGAATGCAGGAGCCCCATTTCAAAAAGACATACGCACCCTTATGTTTATTGCAGTACTATTTGCAATAGCCAAGAAATGGAAGAAACCTAAGTGTCCATCAGTAGATGAATGGATAAAGAAGAGGTGGTACATATGCACAATGGAATACTATTCAGCCATAAGAAGAAAACAAATCCTACCATTTGCAACAACATGGATGGAGCTAGAGGGTATTATGCTCAGTGAAATAAGCCAGGCGGAGAAAGACAAGTACCAAATGATTTCACTCATCTGTGGAGTATAAGAACAAAGAAAAAACTGAAAGAACAAAACAGCAGCAGACTCACAGAACTCAAGAATGTACTAACAGTTACCAAAGGGAAAAGAACTGGGAAGATGGGTGGGAAGGGAGGGATAAGGGGGGAAAGGGGGTATTATGATTAGCACACATAATGTAGCAGGGGGAGCATATGGGGAAGGCAGTAAAATACAGAGATGACAGGTAGTGATTCTAAAGCATCTTACTATACTGATGGACAGTGACTGTAATGGGGCATGTGGTGGGGACTTGATAATAGGGGAGTTTAATAACCACAATATTGCTCATGTAATTGTATATTAATAATAGCAAAAAAATAAAAATAAAAATAATAGAGGTGTATTTCTGTTGTTCAGGTATTTGAATTATCCTAACTTGTTCTCTTTGAATTAACTCTTAAATCACTTGGGTTCTTCCTCTGTGATTCCCCATATGTGGTCTTTAGGAGTGTATGGCCTCTTCTGGAAATAGAAAGATTTGACGGAAAAGCTAAGAAGGTTTGAAGAGGCAAAGTAAACTGGGGTAGAAAATCATTATCCCACCCTCCAATAGCCAAGCTGATTTTCATTTAAGAGTCAGCCAAACCTGGATTTAAATTTTCTTTCTGCCTTTTCATATGTTTGTCCCCTGGGGTGGAGTTCAATGTCCTTAAGCCTCAGCTGCCTTACCATAAAGGGGGGATGTCGTGAGGGCTGAACGCAGGTAGCTGAGTATAGTGGGAAACTCAGTGCTCCCTGCTTGCAGATAAAGCCACCTTCCAGAGCCAGTCCTTGGACAAACAAGAGGCACTTTGTGCTGCCAGTGCCTTACGGGTGAGGCCTCTGCACACGAGAGACAAAATCAGATGCTGCCAACATCATCCAGTGGGAGAAGTTGGATGAGATCAGAAGAAGTCAGAACTCCCGTGCCTGTGCAGTTTCCATGGGCTTTACTATCCCTACAGTGGCTCAGTATGTCTGCCAGGCAGGGAGCGGACTTCCGTACCGGGTGGTACAGCGGGCGTGGAAGGTGGGCATCCGGGAGGCAGGAAGGGCTGGGAAGATGCAAGGATTTCCACAGGCCAAGGGACTGGAGAAATGTGTATGTATATTAGCAGGTCTTGGAAACCACCTGCTGACCTCTGCGTTGCATATGGAAAATGCAGAGTTCCCATAGTAATCAATCAATAAAGGAGGATGATGATTATGCATAATTATTAACTTGACAGATCACTCATTTGAAAATCAATGTTTGGATTTGGGCATTTTCTTTTATTGCCTAGGAGCCTTTCAGATACCATCCCATAGGTCGTGCCGTTTATGAATAGCCAGAATATTTACTGCAGAAGCAAGTTTCATAAAAGTGTAAAATCACTGGGCCTCTTCCAGTGGTATCGATCCACATCTCATTCATTCATTCAACCTATGCAATCTCCCGGCTGCCATGTCCCTCTGTTAGGAAGCCACAAACCTCACAATATCAAAGTTACCAAGTTGTTTGGTCACCTTGAGTCTTCTCCCATTTTCTTGCCACACTCAACTGTGTCGCCAAGTCCTACCCATCAGGGATGTAACGGTCTTCAGGCTCTCTCTGCACTCCCATGACACTGCCAGGGGCATCCCTCAGCTGGGGTGGTCCTCCAGAGCTGACAGAGTAGGGATGACCTTGCTTTCCGTGCCCTGCTTCCCTCTCATCCACCATGCCCACTGTGCCGAATGAATGTCAGCAAAGCCGGATGTTAGTCCTCAATCCTCTTAAAAACTCCCAAAGAACCCCCATTGTCCGTCTTCTGTAATGTGCACATGGTCCCCATACGGCAGCCTCTTTTCTCGCTGTCTCACCTGCCTCTGCATCTCTCTCTCTCTCTTTCTCAGAGGTAGAAGGTTTTGCTTGAGATTCTCTTCAGTGATAAAAGAGTTTCTGAGTTAAGATCTGAAAAACCTGAAAGAGGAACCTCATACGGAAACTGCTTAGCCCATGGGAAGCAGGTAGGCAGTGTCAGACGTTGGGTGATTAGCCAGGAGGAGGCTGAAAATCAGCGAACCTCTCCCAACCACAGGCTAGCCCGGGACCAAGAAGTCCCCGAGGAGAGAGGCTGCCCTTTGGAAGTTTTTCAGAGACGTCAACTCCCTTGGGAATCTGTTCTGGCTGGTTTGCTTTTGTATTTAGGTTTCTTTATCATAGCTGTTCTTGGTAATTACACGGAGGCTTTCATGGGAAGAGCCTTTAAATAGACCTGGTAATGCCTCTCTGAGGTACGTAAACACAAGGTACCATTATCCCCATTTAACAGAGGAGAGAATAGAGGGAAAGGGCTTGGGCACCTTCTCCAGGGCCTCAGGATGGGTTTACTTTCCTCCGTTTCACAGAGAAAAGGTCTCTCGGGCTCACCCACACCATTCCTGTGATTCGCAGGGGTGGCTTCCCCTCCGCAGACGGAGCCACCCGCCTTCCCCCATCAGGAATCTGGCTGTGTGGAGGCTGCAGAACTGTCAGCCATACACATTCCTTAGTTTTTCTAAAAGGGAAGTAATTAAAGATTTGTTTAATCACATCATAAAGGCAACACATGCTGAGGAAAATTCTCCACACTTAAAGCAAAAGGACTTAGTATATAGGTGCTTAATAAATGCTTGTGTGAATGAAGAAATGATGATAAAAAAGGGTGAAAGGAGTCAGTCAGGGTAATCCCGCTGTCTGTGCATGTCCTTATGGATCCCTTACCATTCTGTTTCCCCCTCGTCTGTTTTAAGGTCCAGTCAGTGAGCGGGGGGGTCAGGAGGCCAAGGGGCAGAGGACAAGCCTGTTTCAGAGCTACGGGTGGAGGAGTCAGAGGGTGCATCCTGGGGAGAGATGGCCCTGCCGAGTAGTGCCACCCTCCCTGCACGTGGGCCCGGCCCTGCCCCGTTCCTCCGCTCGGGCCTGCCTGACACACCGGCCTGCTGCCGTCACTCCACCACGTCCATCGTTTTTACTGGATTTCTCTGTTTCTTCTTTGTTTTCGGATCACTGTTGTCTCATAGAATGGGAGCTGATGGAGGAAGTTCACCTCTGTTCCAGTTATCAGGACACACAGGACCTTCGTGGTATGCGCCATCTCCACACACCAGGGTATCATTCACTTAGTGCCTCATTTAAAGCTGCTCACTTAGGAAAATGCTTAAGCCCAGTCCATCCTACAGGGTCCCAAATCCAGCTGATCTTTAGAACCAGCTGGAAGAGATTTTATAAAATACCTAGGACGGGGCACCAGTCAGCGATTCTGATTTAATGATCCAGGTGGGACCCAGTACTTTTTTTATCATTTTAAACTTTCTGTGTGATTCCAGTGCAAGAATCACCGTTCTAAGCAATTTTGCATCTGTGAATCATGAGCTTCATGGGTTAATTAGGTTTTATTTCTGACACATGTTAAATGTAGTAATGCCTGACCTAACTATTAAATAAATTTAAAAATGGTTTCTGGTGCACCATCTGAAATTGTCGCACACCCTACCAGCAGTAGCTAAACCGTAGCTGAGGACACACTAGAATAAATGTGAGAACCAAGGACTTTAAGATCTGGACCTGTGTGAACCTGGCTACAGCCCCATGCTGCCACTTCTGTGTCGGTGAGACCAGCATCCTCACCGAGCGAGCTCTGCACAGTGTGATGGCGAATGATCCCCTTCCCGGCCCCTTCCTCAGTCTCGGTCCTTCCCTGGCTGTGTGGATTCCAGAACGCAGCCGTGGCCCTGCCAGCGAGGGGCAGTCTGCTTTGGCTCCATTCCTCCGGGCACCAGACCTGTATGTGGGCCGGCTGATGACGCTGGAGGGGGATGGGACAGGAAAGCCTCAGGGAACTGCCTGAGTCCCTCCAGGGCCGGGACGGGCGACCCTCAGTCCGTCCACAGCACTTCTCACTCCATTCCTGGCCCTCTGCTTCACGAGGGACAGTGGCCCCCCTCCTCCCATACCTCCCAGATTAAAGCTTCTTTAGTAACTAGAAGCAGTCGAATACCTTCTCTGCTCGAGTACCTGTATAATCCGTGATCCTAATACCTCGTACTTAGTGCCTTCTTCTGAAGAGCATAAATTGCAGAGGAAACAGCACCTTATTAATCCTCGCCACATCCCTGTGTGGAAGTTATGAGGCCGGTATTACCTCTCAGACGAACCCTCCTGCCTGCAAGTGGGGCTCAGGGTCTCCCTGCTCACTAGCGCCGGCGCTGGCCCCTGAGCCACACGGTGGGGACGACCAGCGTTTGCAGGATGGGAGAAAGCTCTTTTCGTTCAAGGGAAGTGGTCCTGTGTAGCGTGACACAAAGTAGCTGTTCAAGCTGCTGTGGCCTAGTGACAAAAGGGATAAAGCATCACTCGTGTGCCGGTGACGGACTCGAGGAACGCCTGCGTTTAAGCTCCCGGCGTAGCCCAGTTATTGGGCTCTGCTGCCACCCGAGAGCCAGCCTCATTACTGACACTTTCTCTGTCCATCTGGCTGGCTTTCTGAAGAGCTGAGAGTGGCTTCCTGACCTGATGAAACTGCGGTCCTTGCTGCCCAAGAAAAAGTGCAGAGAGATGCCAGATCACAGAAGCACGTTGAAAACTCAAGTTCAGGATACAACAAAGCCTCTCAAATTCCTTGTCTCTGAGAATTAAGGATATAGCAGCAAATATGACCATTGTAGCAAAAACCTCAATCCAGAGAAAGTTCTGCCATTCTCAGTGGTGCCTGGGGGACGTGGCCAGCCCCACCTCGTGACGGGAAGCCTGCTTTTACCCACTACTCTAACTCCAGGGAGAGATTTCCCGGGCAAACTAGGAAGCAGGCCTGCGATTTGGAGCCTGCCTCCTGCCACGCAGGCTGTTCCCTGCCAGGGACTCACTGCCGGGAGGGTCAGTCAGTGACCGGGTCTGTCCCTCTGGCTTCTCTCGGATGAGCCGTGGCCATAAGTAGGTGTCCAGGATCTTTGAGAGCCGGGGCTTCAGCTGATACCTTCCAGTGGGTCCAGAATTTATTTTTAGGGGGAGAATAATTCTGTGAAATCATCCTGGGGTGAAGATGAACGGAGAAGGTTGCCCCCATGCTGGGCTGATAAGCAGCCAGGGACTGAGGCGGGCCCAGGGTGCGTGCTGCAGGACCCCCTCGGGGCGCCCTGCTGCAGTGGGTGAGGCAGGACTCCCTCAGCCGCCTCCTCCTTCCTCTACCGACCCCTGCAGCGCCAGTTCTTTCTGCTCCTCGCTGCTTCACCAGCCCTGGAGGGGCTGAGGGTGCAAGGAAACCCCAGCTCCGGGCCTTGCGGGGTCTAGGAGCTCTCCTCTGTCTCGCCCTGGAAAGAGCATTTGCAGACCCTCCGGGACCCCTGGCCAGCCGACCCATGACAATATCCTTTCCAGTCAGCGGGTCATTGACAGGCCTGAGGGGGATCATTCCTTCTAGGTCACAGACAGCTGTTCCCTGCCCCGGGGCTCTCAGTCGGATGAGGGTGAGGGAAGGTGTGAGGGCCTCTTCCAGGAATGGCTTCATTTAAAGGATTGCTCCTAGCTCAGCCTACAGCTGCCTGACTCTGGGGAGATCACACACCTGAGTGAGGTGCATCGACAGTGGCACTTGAATATTTGTTTTGCTTTGTCTGCTTTCTCTCTTTTCGAATTTTGAATATCAGAGTGTCGGAGTGACCGCTAGGCTCCCTCAGCTCCTAGGGGTTCCAAAGCACCCACCTGGCATTAGGTGCCTTCTCTCAGGGCCAAGGCTTCTGCCAAGGGAAGAGGAAGCCTGCCCTCTAAACACACAGACCAGTGACTGATCTCGAGGTGCCTTCTTTCTGGGGATCTGTTGGTAATGCATCCTAAAAACTACAAAGCTAGCACATGTTTTTGATAACTCTTTCTGCCCTTGACTGTTCACATAAAGAAATCCATGTTACGATTCCTACCACTTTGCACTCCGATCTGAGAGGGGCCTGAAATCTTCCTTGTTATGTGATAGAAATGTAAATCTAATCAAAAGCCAACACTTGATTGTCCAAAGACATTCACGATCAAAATTAGAAATGTGCCATCCAGAAGCATAGACATCAAGCTTAGGAAATGAATTGCTGAACATTCTTCCATATCCACACACGCAAAGCAACGGTTGGTGACATGACAGAACCCAGCCTCCTGTGAGTAACAGAAGTAGTGTCTTGTCAAGAGCAGCGGATATTTTTTTTGTCCCTGAGGAAAACTGCAAGGACACTGTAGCAAAGGAAGACGAAACTGGACAAGTTATTCTCATGATGGATGTAACTTCTCCGTGTCAGAAACTGCCTTGGTGATATGTGCAGTGAAGCCCTCAGCTGAATCCCAGCCGTGACTGAGGTTCTCAGGCTTTGCTGTTTCCTGCCGATCCCCATAAGGAACACTTTTGCTTCCTCTTTCAATTGAGAGCGTCTGTTTTTCAGATTTGTTTTCTTTTGACATATTTCTTTTTCTTTTGTGGTGGTTCTTATGAATTATCAGTGTCTTGGCAGTCAAAGAATTTCACTTAATTTCCCCTAAAGTGATTCTTATATAAACGTAGTTTGAATAAAAGTTTATCATGTGCCTTTTGGAAGATTTAACTAAATTGCTTGAGTGATGACTATTTGTTCTTTGAATACAATATCTGCTAAGCCAAGTCGAAACAGAATACCGAAGTCAACAGAAAGCCAAAATAATCAGACAAAGGACCAAACACCGCCAAAGTCAAGCACAGATATTGCTTTTGCCACACCAAACAGGAAGATTTCTAGTGAGAGATGCTCTGTCAGAGTATCTAGAGAATTTTCCACTGTACATTTGCATGCATCTTCTTTCCATTTTTGCATTTTGCCAAATACAACACCCAGTCCCTGCACAGCATGAGCCCAGCTGTGACCCAGCAGCCATAAGAAGCCCTACTGAAAATGCTTACATACTTCCTGTACAAAAAGAAAATTGACCCAACTAAAAAAGAGGCCAAAGGATTTGAACAGATATTTCCCCCAAATCAGACATACCAGTGGTCAGTAGCATATGAAAAGATGCTCAACATCATGGGCCCCTGGGGAAATGCAGGTCCCCGGGACACAGCATTTCATGCCCACTAGCCTACAGCCAAAACACCGACCATAGTGTTGCTGAGGATGTGGGAAAACTGGAGTCATTGTAAACTGCTGGGAAGGACGCAAAATGGTGCAGCTTCCCTGGAGAACAGTCTGACAGCTCCTCAGGAGATCAAATGTTTGTTCACCATTGACTGAGGACCACATAGCCAGCACGGCCACGCCGAGGACACACCCAAGAAGGACGGACACATATGCCCACACAAAGAGCTCCTATGGATGCTCACAGCAGCTGTGTTCATACTGGCAAAAAGTAGATACAACCCAAATGTCCAATTACAGATAAATAAAAGGTGGTATACCCACAAAATGGAATACTATTTAGCCATGAAAAGGAACGAAGTACTGTTATACTACAGCACAGATGAACTTTGGAAACACTGCTAAAGAAAGAAGCCAGTCAAAAAGACCATATATTGCATGATCCCATTTATATGAAATATCCAGAACAAGCAAATTTATGGCTCTATGGAGATAGAAAACAGATTAGTGGTTACCTAGAGCTGCAGAGGGCAGGGGAAAATGGGGGCTGATTGCTAAGAGGCATGGGGTCTTCTTAGGGGTGTTGATAGAAATGTTTTAAAGCTAATTGGGGTGGTGGCTATATAACTGAGAATACACTAAAAACTACTGGATTATACACTTCAAGTGGGTGAACTGTATAAATTCTATCTCAGTAAAGTTGTTCAGTGTGAATCCACCATGGTTTCCTAACTTTTCCAACTGGTGACATGGGTAGATCAAGGGGATGGACAGTCTCCAGGGCTGGCCCAAGCTGTGTAGTTCACTCAGAGGTGGATAAACAGACAGCGGAAACATTGTCACTAGCAGAGGGGCCCCTGGACTCAGGCTGTGAGAATCCAGCTATGGAATGAACGTATTATATGGGATGGTGTCCTAACGAGCGAGCAGAAAGGCAAACTAGACATAAATAGAACTATTCCTATAAAAGTGAAAACTATAAATTTTTAAGTATTCACAGCCAGGCACCATGTTAAGTGTTGTATAGATGTTAGTCCATCATTCAGTATCACCCTAATGAGATGGGTATTATTATGTACATTTTATAGGTTAACCTGAAAACAGGTTAAGTAAATTACCCAAAGAAAGCCGGCTTCAAGTGGTCCAGGTGACATTTGACCCGCATCTGTCTTTTAGGTTTTGATCTCTATACAACAGGACTGTTTAAGGTGTTTGCACCATAACATAACCTTTTCACTTGTATCTCCTATTATGCCATATTCTCTCTATCTCACTCATCCATATAGCTTTGTAGGCCCTGCCTACAGATGTCCTTTTGAGTGAAGGTTTGTTAAAACCGTAAGACAGGGAGATCACAGAAATTGCCACTGACAGTAGTGGTCCAGTCGTCATAGTAACCGATCCACCAACATGGTCTGTGCTAACAGGGCACGCACTTCTGCCTCTAGGATACACCGATACTGGCTGGGATTCCTCGCAGCATCAGTGAGCCCTGCTCCTGCCCCTGATGTGGGCAGTGCTGAGGTCCCAGTGTGCATCTTAAAGCATTAAAGTTTTCCTTCAGAGCTTCCCTGCCTGACTCGCAGATCTGGCATTCCCCCTCTCCATTCGCCCAGGATGTTCTGCGGTGATTGGTCTTGAGGGGTGCTAGAAATCAGGGCCAGACAATGGTTGGTGGCTTTGTTCTAAGTAGGATTTACAAATAAGACTATTTTCTGTTTGATGAGAAGTTGACCCTCCAAACTCAGTAATTCCTTAGTGCCAGTCTGTCTGTCCACACTCTGGCATACAACATAGACCTTTGGCAACTCAAACACACGTTGGAAGTCACTAAAGAAATTTTAAAGCTGGCCCCTAACAGCAGGCACTGTGTCTGCGGCACACGGCCACACATCCCTCTACATTTTCCAGCCACACCTCTGTATTTTCAAGGACTCCTTCTCTGATCCTGGGGCTCTCTCTCTTCCTCCTCCTCTGCATCTCTTCCTCCTCCTCTGCACTTCCCTGGCCTCGCCTGCCTTCTGAGGCACCTGAAGCCACATGAGGCAAGGAAGTGAAACCGACTGTCATTCTTCAGTTCACTTCTCTGCGGTCCCCAGTGAACCCGTCTCCATGCGGCGGCCCCGCTGAGCTGGGAGGACGCTCAGAGCCCCACACAGGTGCAAGTCACCAACCCACTCGCAGTGCTGGGGGAGCAGAGAGCCAGACGTGGGTGTGCAGGCTCTGGGAGCAGCGAAAATGAAGCCACTAAACTCGAGTTTATGAGACTAGAAAGAAAAAGGACCATCCTCTATGAAAGAAAGAAAAGAAAGACCTTTATACCTAAAAAGGCCAACGTTTTCCCTTTGAAGAATTAAATATAAATGGCTGAGAAGCAATCAGAAATTCTAATTTCCCTACTTCGTCTGATGCCCTGTGTTCACCTCAGGGTGCCCTCAACATCTCTAATTCTGCGCCATCAGTGAATCACAGACAGGGTCCAGAGTTTTCTTGATGGGCAGAAATGTATTCAGGTAAATTTTGCTTCATGCATTTTTGAAAGTAATAATACATTAATTTTAAATGGCATTGATAATAGTTGTTATCTCAGCTGATCATTTAAAACCCCAGCAAGTGGAACTGTCCTTATTAACCCATTTTGCTGATGTGGGGCTCAGCTAAAGTGGAGTCAGCATGCACACCCAGGTTTATGATTTCAAAGTGTTCCATTGCCTATTCTTTCAGTTCAAGTACAGAGAACATGCTGCGTCTTTTCATGATGGAATTCATCCCTGCAGTGAGTGATCCCTGGCAGGGTCTACAGCTTCCTCTGCAATTTGGACAACCTTCTCTGCATAATCCCTGGCCACACACACCTTTCAGTCCCTTGAGGGCACCAGATTCATCCCTGCCTGGTGCTCATCCGTGCACGCTTCTCTCAGCTCATGCCCCACCCCACTGCACACCTGCCTTCTCCCAGACCTAGTGCTGTGGACGGCTCACCTTAGCTTCTTTGTAGAGAAAGTCTTCTCTGGCCACCCTTCAAGGTCACAGTGCTCTGTCAGATGGCATGCCAACCCCTGGCTCTGCATGTATTAGCAGTCTGATGAATGTGTGTAATTATTTACTTTTTTTCTGTGCACTGGAATCTACGTGAAGTCAACAACATCTCTATCTTGTTCGACTCTGTACCTCAGAACCAAGTAGGGGCTTGGTGCATTATATAACTTCAATACAATTTGAATTGTTTGTTCAAAAATTTGGGGGATATTACACAGCAGAACTTTTAGTGGTAAAGAGCAAATACCACCCCAGTTCCACTGTGGGCATGGAGGAGCCATGGACATGGGTTTAGAAAAGCTGCCCAACGTCGTGGCAGTCTTTTGCTGCTCAGGCCTGCCTCCAGCTCCAGTTATACAGAATTAAGATGATTTTACAAAGAATGGAGTTATATTTTCATCTCCTGCTGTTGGCATGACAGGCTGTCTTTGAACTCTGACACTTCTAAGACTACTGAATTATCTTCCATAAGAACAAAGAGATTCTATAGAAACATCTTGAGTAACTCAGATTACAAATACATAATTATTGAGCTGAACTGAATTATAGGAACAGAGGTACCAATACTGATCTTTTTTTCTTGGAGAAACATTTTTTTTCTTTGGGGGACTGACTTTTTTCTTTTTAATGGAACTCTAACTATTAAATTATGTAAGATGGGTTTGTAATGACTTAAATCCTTCTAAATTTGTACGTATTTGTCCAAAAAAAAATTGAACACCTATTCGTCAAGCTCTAGAATTTCCTTGTCCATCCTTCCCAAAAGCTATCAACTTTTTCTTTCTTTTTCAAATGGTTTGTCTCTCAATAATTCCTTTGATTGCCCTTATTTCCTTGCATTTTCCTTACTGCTTCTTCTTTTTTTTCCCACTTCCTTATATTTGTTTTCCCTCTCTGCATCATAAATATTTGCCATTTTCATTTCCTCACTATTGTTGGCTTTCTCTAGTATCTTTCTGCTTTACTTCTGAGGTTGCAAATGGTTCTAACCCTATTTTTGTTAATATTATTTGTGAATAGAGAAGCCCTTTTGATATTTGCTGTAAAATAGACATATTCACTCTATCATCTATATTACAACTGAGAGTTCTTCCCTTGGCAAACTCACTCTTTCACATATCATAACAGCATTTTGTTTTGTTTTTAAAGAAATCATCATTAGTAATTCACGCATCATGAATTATCTTGAAAGTTAGTGGGAAGGACATAACAACAAATACATTTTCTGAAAATCTAAATGAATGACAGAAGACATAAACATTTATGGCACAACAATTGTTAAAATGATTTTCTTGACACAAAATATAAACAGAATAAATTTCCAATTAGAATAATCTTATTTTATGTTATTAAAATGTACAGGCATTTTTATAATCCTGGCTTCTACCTGTTGTATTTATCACCTGTAAGCGCCATCAATGTGAATAGCTTCCTACTGTCCTCACCAAAACAAAGCTGATACCAGTCTAGTACTCCCATGCACAGAAATCTAGGGGGAAAAAATTATTAGTTCAAATTCAAGCTCTAAGGCTTTCTTTAGGTTTGATTTATTTTCACAATGATTTTTTATAGTTAAACTAAAAGTTCTTAATTTTATTGATTTATTTAAAATAAATTGGTTTATCCTGTTTTCAGTAAGTCAATATCATACTGACAAATCTCAGCAACCTCATTCTTCAGCCTCTTAATCTCAGAACTAATAATTCAGTATGAGAGTCCAGTGGGACAGAATTTGGTTTTCTAATGTATTCACCTCACTCTTCATTGGTTGGGTGGTATGGAGAAGTGAAGCATTTAAACTTGGAATTTATAATCACTTCTGCATATAATGAAACAAAGATATGGAAGGTATTGATTAGAGTACTTTTGTAGAAGCCGTATCTACAATACACACTCATAAAAAGAGAGTGGTCTTCCGGTGAGAACCACCAGCTCCCAACTCAACACTACTCAGATCACGGGACAGATTTTTATCTTCTCTTGGCCTCAATCTTCTAATCTTTAAGAAGACTGAAGGACGTTATAAGGACTAGAAAGAATGTAAGTCGAGCTCATGATAGGAACTCAATCGGTGACAGCAACTATTATTATTGGTAAACAGCAGTCATGTGTGGGTGTAATTATCCTTAAAGTAACCTCCACTTTTATTTCACATTGGCTTTGGCAATTCACACTAAACTAAACCGCATCTTAAGTGTCCACCTCAATTCTACTTAAGACCAATACCACTTCATACTGAACTCACACTTCAAGATGAAGGTCAGGCACTTCATCTGGTGGGGGAGCAGACACGTGAGCACAAACGTCCCTCCAGGGGCTTCTCACCGGGAGAAGGCGGGCAGCGCGATGGGCACGCGCAGCCCCGCGGATTCACTCAGCGGTCAGGAGTCCCGACAACACATGCCCTGGGATGGGGCAGCTGGAGACCCCCGGTAGCATTTAGAAAAACAGTTGTTCACATGTTCATTTCTGCGCCTAGATAGTTTTGCTGAATATATGTCAATTTCAGAAAGCAGTGCGTTTAATGTGCCTAATTTCCTGCTGGAAATCAGTAAAATACCTTATAAACGATATTTAAACCTCTTCTGAAAAATGACCAATCTAAATTAGTGGGTTCTATATCCCGTATGCTTGAAAAAATGAGCAACTCATTCACTGTTTTAATCACTATCTAGCTTCCTGAGATTGCTATTTAAATTCTTAATGGAAATACTTCAATTCTTATGGAAAGTTGAAATAGAAATTGACACGGTAGAATTACATAGAATTGAATTTTTCCCAAGTGGAAGTAGAAAGACCAATGGGATTATTTCCACTAGCATAAGGGCAAAATATCACACCCAGTTTGTTCATGGATGTATTCCACATGTCTGGAAGAGGGCTGAGCGAGCTAGGACTCACACAACAAATCCAGCCTATAATAAAATGTACAAAAACACACACAACGGTTTTTGTGTTTTTAAATGGTTGAAACAAATCAAAAGAATAATATTTCATGACATAAGAAAATTATATGAAATGTCAGTGCCCACAAATGATATCTTGTAATGCAGCCACACCCAGTCATTTATGTGTTGTCCATGGCTGGTTTTGTACCACAAGGGAAGAGTGGGGTAGTTTCAACAGGGATTGTGTGACCCCCCAAAGTAAAAAATAATTACTATTTAGTCTTTTACAGAAAAAAATATGTTGACCCCAGGAATAGAACAATACTTCTCCTTAACTTCTTTTGAAGTAAGATCCATTAATATTTAACCCTCACAAGTTTCTTTCCAAAAGGAAAGTCTTAAGTCTACATATAATTCTAAGGATAATCTGCAGATTCTATCCTAACAGAGAGGCTCGGGCAAGAAGCAAAACACTGTGGATGAGAACACTGACTCCAGAGCCACATGGCCTGGGCTTAGACTTGCTCCGCCACTTCTCAGCTGTGCAAACATGGGCAAAATGCTGAACTCCTCTGTGTATCAGTTTCCCGAAGTATAAACAAGACTAATGATGGTGCCATCCCTTAGGGCTCTTGTAAGCATTCAATACTTTATCATTTGTAAAATGCTTAGACTATCACCTGGTAATGAAGTGGCTGCTGTAAATAAAGAAAATATTTTTGACTGTATTTTTAAGAAAATTGCGATACTTAGAAATTAGCTAAGGTAATGAGAGAACCTTAAAATGTTCATAATTATGGGGGGGAAATACAAGAATGAATTAAAATTTGAACATGTCCACTTCCGTCAATAGTCTTCTAAACTAGTACAATGCATTAATATCTACTTTAATTGCCTTTTGATTGCAGGATATAACTGTTTGGCTCCCACACCTGAGATATGATTTTGTAATCAATGGTCCTGTTTCAGATAATAAACAAATTGTATTCTGAATGGTTGGGTAATTTCTGATACAAAATCTTAGTACCTAACATCTTCTAATCTGAGGGTAGCAAATTGATATGAAGGAAAGTAACAGTTTAGAGAATGCACGGACGCCAGATCAGTTTGCTTCATTAAGGCTGGTATTCAGGTCTTAGAAAAAAAACCAATAGAAAAAATATTGTCCTACATTTAAAGAAGTACTTTCTAAGCACCAAAGCCAGGAATCAAAACTATGTTAGGAAATCTAACGTCTTTTTAATTATTGCAAGTCATTTTAGCAAATAGTCATACTCGATGTTTAAATAGATTTTTAAAATTAATGTATGTGAAATCTTTAAATAGACTGTTTCATAGAAAGTGAAGTCTTTATAAGATAGAAATCTCTCTTCTATAAAATGCAATCTCTTGAAAATTACACTTCAGTACAGGTTGTACGTGGCTGGTGGTTAAGTGTTTTAAAAAATATACTTATTTTCATGAATGCTTTTCCCTTACAGGTGTTTTCCTGTAGAAGGTTCAATAGACTTTTGTTATGTGCAATAGTAATGTGCACTGAGGAACACATTGGTGAAGGGAAATCCTGAGGCGCTCTTGTTTTATAACCTTAATTCGTCCAGCCATCAGTAAGTATTAATTTAGCTGTTATATTATGAGGTACAATGAAAATGTAAAAAGGAAGTTAACTAACCCAGTCCAATTTGATTAGCTTGGGACAATTACTATGCCACAAGAAATTTTAAATATAAATAAAAAAGAAACTTTTTGAGTTACTTATGTTAAACTTAGACTATGTGTCTTCTGACATTTACTTTTAATGTACTAAACATTGTATATCATGCCACTTCATTAAATTGTCATGCTTTAGAAGTCTCTAATAATGACTTTTTCAGAAACTTTTTAAAGGATCTATTTCTTAGATTCCTGTTTATTGCAATAAAACAAAAATAACTAAGATATAAGACTTCAAAATATTTAAATTTTTGTCTACTTAAGTGCTGTTGTCTTAAATTAGTTATGTATATATTTAAATATAAAATAATAAGTATCTTATTTTTTATGTATCATCCTTAGTTTGCTAAATTAAAATATAAATCTGGGTATGAATGGCATATTCAGAAAATCTAAGTGACTAGAGTGAAAGTTGAAAATTAATTTGGGCACTTACAAAGTCTTTCCTCTTGGGTTGCTTTATTTTCCTAGACTTAAGCAATTCAAAATTACTTTGTAATTTTTTAAAACATTTAAAAAATACTGTTATTATATTAATAACCTTACTTTGTATAGATAATATATATTCTCAGACAGGTAAATTATTTTTAAAGTTATCCTATTTCCTTATGTTTTGTACTTATTCCAACCGATCTGTTAATTTCAATTTTCCAATTCCTTTTCTGAATTTGAGGAACTCTTTTCACATTTAGACTTTAAAAACTACAGGTGGATAAAAAGTAGTAAATACAATGCCCTTCTCAAGGGTCTTCAGTAAAAATGATGCAGTTGCAAAAACAATTAACACATCCCTGTGTTAAACTGCATGAGGACATTTTTATATTATGCTGATGCTTTTATAAATGGGAAGTATGATACTATTGGTTACAGTATTTTTGTCTGCATTACAGTTAAGATCTTGATGGTTATTCTGCATTCTTTCTGTGAATTAAAATTATAAAAAAGTAATTAGTCCTTAAAAACTAAAATGCTACAGTTACCAATAATGGAACAAAGTCTAAATAACATTACTTTGAGATAAAATAGGTTCACATGAACTGTTTTCTTTTCTCTGTCTTCCGCTTTTAAAAGAAAATAGTTTTCTTCCTACCGCAGAAGTATCAGATTCTTGCAGCATCCTGACACTTGTAAGCATTCATTGGTCAGACACCACCACATATCCTTCAAATGACACGGCCCAGTGGAGCTGGAAGGTGTCGTCACGGAGCCAGGCAGCCTGGTATCTCAGCCATCCACCAGGACAGAGTCAGCAGGCCCCAGCTGGTGTGCTGAATCCAGACGAGGTGGGAAATGGATTTTGCATTTTGAAAGTCAACTCTTCTAACAATGAGCCCTAGGACATACTTAGGTAAAAGTACATGAGGGTTCAGAAATTATTTATTGGACCAAGTGTATGATGCCTCATATTCCAAAGTTACTCTTAGAACAAGTTAAATCTTAATTTTATTATCCCTCTTGTTTTCTGAATTTATACTAGATTGTACATATTAAAAAAATATGAATAGATGTATGTTCAGGACTATAACCATTCATCCCCCTTTGCCCGTCACACTAAGCTTTTGATCTTTAGACAAATCCAAAGCTCTTACAAAATATAAATATTCCATGTTCTCAGGCTCACTCGGACTCCAGTGCCCACTATTCAAGCCCATGAGAGTTTGGATTCTTGCTTGTGCTATTGTCCTACTGTCATCTTTTGACAGAATTCAATAACTCGTCTCTCACAGATAGAAAACCAACTTAGGAGATTCCTGAGTTCAGGACCTGTGCTTCTTGCGAGCCTCAACCTGAACACCACAGCTGCCTAAACATCTGTACAAAATATCTTCCATTTCTGAAAACTTTAGTCATCTGAGTCCAGGAGAAACGTCATGATGAAACAGTAAACACTTAATTCCATAAGGTTGCGCAAAGTGGGCTTCATCCTTTAGACATCTTCCTGAATGGGAAAATGCCATGCAGGGTTGTAAACCATGGACTTTCTAATGGAATGCTGTGGTGGATTATGCTGGGATAGCCTGGCCTCTGCAATCATGATGTTTTATCACGAGGAACTGAGAAGATACTGCTTCTCTTTTCTAAAAAGAGAAAGAAGCCCTCTGCTAGGGCTTATTCAAAAGGGTTTTTTAAATTGGAGCCAGTGAAACATGATTGTCAATTCCCAAGATTTCCTTGGTATTTTGGAAGGCTTCATTTCTCTCTCCCCTTTGACATGAAATCCTACTTGCAACACAGAGAAACATTTCCAAGTAACAAGAGCAGCTGCGACTCCTCAACTTCTTTGTGATTTGCAAGCAGGCACACAGACCTAACTGGAGCTGCCAGCTGCCCTCCTCCCCATGGTGGGCCATGCTCCCCTTGGAGATGGGAGCACTGAGCATGACTCCCTCTGACAATCTGAAACCTTTTGCCTTGCTCCACTTTAAAGTGAAAAGGAAAGTCTTTCCACCAGATAGAGAAGTTTGGGTAGGTGAGGAGGAATTTCCAAGGGCGACCCTAACAGCCAAAGCCTTTGGAGCACTAACCTCCAAGGAGAACTGGACCCCTTCCTAAAAGACAAACAAGAGAATCCAACCTGAGTGTCAAAAAGAAAGCAAGCTCTCCTCTCTGGGCCTCGCGTGGCGCCTCTGCTCGCCCAAGGCAAGAGGAAGCTGCAGTGGGGTGGGGACTGTCCTCTCGGAATCCCCTTCCTCCAGCAAGCTCAACGGTGTTTGGAGGGAGGACTGGGCAGAGGGGGCCTTCAAGCTGCACTGGTGGCGGCCCGGCCTTTGCCCCACCTGCCTGCCAACTTCAGTCCAGAGGAGCCACGCTCCTCGTCCCGGGGAGCAGGGAACCCGGGCTTTCTCGCGCTCAGACGCTGTTAGGCCAGTTCTCCTCGACCCTTCAGGGCCCAGAAGCCGACTTTGCCGGCACAGTGGCGGGTGTCTGCGCGGGTTTCCCGCGGTGGGGCCGCGCGCCCGGAACCCCTCCCCCACCTTGGCCCCTGGGAGTGTCTCCTACCTGCTGGCCAGGCTCTGCCGGCAGTGCTGCCGGAAGGGCATCAGGTGGTAGTTCATGGCGTCCAGCAGCAGCTTCTGGCACACAGGGTCGGTGCGCATGAAATCCACGGACTGGACGCGCTCCACCAGCTCAGGGGCCGGGATGAGCGCGAAGCGGAGGCGCTTCATGAGGTCGGGCGCGTGCTGCATGCGGGCGTCGCGGTCGTGCTCCAGCCACAGCACGGACATCTGGAAGAGCGCCAGCTCCGACTCCACGGGGGGCGGCAGCGAGTCCAGCAAGGCGCGCATCTCCTCGAAGTTGAGCAGAAGCACGTCTTCCACCAGGTACTTGTTGGCCAGCTTCTTGGTCTCCTCCAGGCCGTGCAGCGCGGCGATCTTGCACACCTGCTTGTAGTTCTGCACCGAGATCTGGTCGTTGAGGAACTGCACGCAGAGCTTGGTGACCTGCGGGATGTGCAAGATCTTGCTGACCGACAGCACCTCCTCCGCCGTGTCCAGGGACAGGGTCACGTTGGCCGTGTAGAGGTACTCGAGCACCAGGCGCAGCCCGATGGCCGAGCAGCCCTGCAGCACCAGGTTGTTGATGGCCCGGGGGCTGGTCAGCAGCTTGTCGTCGGGGGAGGAGGAGGGCGTCCCGGCCTCCTCCTGCGGCGGCGGCGGCTGATGCGGCGGCTGCGGCGGCGGCTGCTGGTCCTTGGGGGCCCCCAGGCCGTCCTGGCCGCCGACGCCTCCCCCGAGAGGCGGGTGGCTGGAGAAGAGCGATCGGAAGTACTGCGAGCAGGAGGCCAGCACGGCCTTGTGGCAGTGGAACTGCTGGCCCTGGGCCGTCAGGGTCACGTCGCAGAACAGCTGCTTCCTCCACAGCAGGTTGAGGCCGTGCAGCAGGTTGTCGCTGTGGCTGGGGTCGAAGGTGGAGGTCCTGTCCCCGGATCTGGACATGGCGAGCTGGCTGGGCGCACCTGGCTTTAAGCCCGCCTCCAACCTGGCAGACAGGGCGGGAGGGTGGGAGGAGAAGGAGGTGAGGGGGTGGGGTGTGGCCGGGGGCGGGAGGGCGGAGAGCCGCAGCCGCGCGCCTCGGACCCCGGCCGTGGGAGCCCAGCCAGGCCCGCCCCGGTCCCGGAGCGCCACCCAGGGGCCTGCCCCAGGCGGTGCCTTCCGCTCTCCGCGGCCCGGGCCGCCACCGCACTTGGCCCCGCACTTTCCCAACCCCGCCCCGGCTCCGGCCGCCGAGGCCCCGCGGCTGGCGGGCCCGCGTCCCTGCGCGGCTGGGGTTAGAGGCGGGGCGCCGGGCCGGGCGCCGTCGGCCGAGGGGCCACCCGCCTTGCGCCCCCTACGCTCCCCGCCTTGGTCCCGTTTGGGGGCCGGAGGAGCCCAGCAGTGGTGAAGGCGGGCGACGGCAGCGCTCCCGGAGCCCGGCGCCTCCTCGGTCCGGGCGGGGGTCCCCGGCCGCCTGCACCCCGCCCCGCGCCCAGCCGGCCTCCAGCTCGGCTTGCAGTCCCCAGGCGCCCCGGGCCCGCCCGCATCTCCGGGCGCCGAAGTTGGGCCGGGCGCCGCCCTCCGAGGACGCGGGGCCGGGCGGGCTGGGGCCGGGGTGCACTGCGCGCCCGGAGCCTGAGAAGTTGGCTGCGCGGGAGGCGCCGGCGGGGCGGGGCTGGGCTGGCAGCCTGGGACCCCGCCGGGCCCCGGCCCGCGGCCTCCCCCGCCCTGGAACTACTTCTGCGAGCGGCCGCGGCGGCGAGGCGGCGCGCCGAGTCCCACCCTGGGCTGCGCCTTCCAGGCCCCGCCGCCCACCGGCCGCCCCAGCCGGCCGAGCCGCCGCCCGGCTGCGGGGGTCCCGCCGCACCGCTTTCCCGCGGCTCACCGGGACCGCGGCTGCGTCCGCACCGCTGGGCTCCGGAGCGCTCACTTTACCACCCTTCCGGGCGCCCCCGCGTCCCCCAGCGCCCGCCCGCACGGCTCCCCCGCCCGCAGAGCCCGGCTTTCCCGAACCATCTCCAGAGTCTCGGAACCGGACCGGGCCGGACCTCCCTCGCGCTCTCCGCGCCGGGGTGCCCCCATCTATTCCTGGTCCCCTTCCTCTGCTCCTCTCTTCTCTCCCCCTCATTATTTCCCCTGCTTATTTCTTGCAATAGGAGTTTTATTCCTTCTGAGCGATTCCCCGCCAACTGCCCCCACCCCTCGGAAAGGCTCTCCCTCCTCCCCCGCCAGCAACCCGAAGACACAACCTAATACACACAAGGCCAGAAACTTACCTGCTTTCAACCGGCTGCAAAGTCAAGGCTCACTTACGCTTCCCCCAAAACCGATTGTCCTTGCTTTCCGAAGGTTTGCGCTCTCCTTGGGGGAGGGGGCGCCTTCTCCTTGGGGGGCACCTTCTGGTCCTGACTCCAGGCGGTCACTCTGCACGATTTATTTTGTCGTCCATCATTTGATCCCCATGAATTAGCAACAGCAAGAGAATGCAGGAGAGGGAGAAAGAGGGAGAGAGGGAGAGGGGCAGAGCTTTCTGCAAGAGAAGAAGAAGAAAAAATGTGCGTGTGACAAATTATGCTACCAAGAAACAACACATCATTATCCCTGGGCCCGGGGCGCAGTGAGTCGTGACGAGAGTAATAGGAAATCCACGGTTGGGGAGAGAAACGGTCGTGCTTGGCCAGCAGAGAGCGACCGTACAGGGGGATGGATGCTGGAGAGACTCGCAAAATTATGGCTCAAGGCTATTGTAAAAATTGTCGAGCGTAAATGACTGCGATTTCAAACATCTTTGGAAGAAAGAGGGGAAAGCGAGCCCCCCTCCGTCCCTCTCCTCTCTCCTCTCTCTATAAAGAACCGTCAAGTTTTAGTGCGCATTGCTAATTAGTCAATTTCTCTCTGCCTTCACAGGCTGGCGACTGCGCCGCTGAGCTGAAACTGCTAATTTCTGTGACCAGCTTTTTTCTTAGCTGTGATCTGGATGAATGAGTAGCTGTCTCACAGAGATGACAAAAATAAACTCTAATCCCCCCCAAAATTTCCACTACATCTTTCTCATGCATAGATTTATGATCTTCAAGCGCTCTGTGCAGTATGCAAACTTTTGTGTGTGTGTGTGTATATGTGCTGTTGTTTCCAGATTTCACTACACTGGCATGCTGCTTTTCCTGCCCCCCATGAAATGCAGAAAATGTCTGATCTCAAACTATGCCAAGATGCCACTTCCTAGCATCCTGGTATCTGGGGCTTGGGTCTGGCTTGGAAGACTCTAGCCCTTACCTAGGTGGTGAGTGGCCCAGTATACAAACCAGGGTGGGGGATTTAGAGCTGGTAGAAAAGAGGCCAGCCCTTCACTCTACATTTGCCTCCTTGTGTTATTCAAGCTTTATGATCTTGTTGGAAAACATGTTTTCTCCATCATTTTGACTGGTTAAACAATGATCTCTGAACTTCTCAGCTCTTCAACAGATAAGGGTTCAGAAATCACATTTTTTTTTATGGGAAGATCATCACATCATCAGATTTGTTTTTCAGTGAGGAGTCTTTGATTTGCAGGAGCTAGTATCAATTGCTAGGAAACCCAGCTGCAATCTCACATATGTAACCTTTACACTTTGGAGCTCATATGATATATAAGGATGGCTGCATAGAGCTCACATTTTTGACCCTGCTTAGCATGCAAAATGAACCTCAGCATGATTTTGGAATTTTAGCTGTACCAGAGATTCATGTGCATTTTGGCAGAGGACGTGTTCTCCAGGCTCACCCTGTGATGTATTAGCCCCTTACATTTATAGCCCTCTGTTTGGGTTGTCAATGGGGGTTGAGGTGTCCAAGAAAGAAAGGGGAGGGGGAAAAAAAGGCAGAAAAAAACAAAGGCTTGCCCTTGAATAAAATGAACATGAAAGAAAGATGGACTTGAGTTAGATTAAGTTTTGTTTGCTATTGAATATATATGATTCATGGTAACTCGTATGTGTTCTGATTAGTAAACTTATTAAAATACACATCAGGGCACCTTCCTCTTAGATTTGTGAGACATGGACACCTGCATAAGGGAGGGGTAAAACTGAAAATTCTTTAGTTCAGCAATAGGGGATTTCCCAGCTAGAATAATAAATGTTAACATGCATCTGGGATCTTCACTCTTAGGTGAAGGAGGAACAAATTGAAGCATTTTCCCTCACAAAGGCCTCCTCTGCCATGGTCCTAGGTTCTCTGAGAGTAAGACCACTTTATTCAGACCTTACCAAGAGGCTGTATTCTCATATTCATATTTATAATAAAAAGCCCAAATACGAGGCAAAATGACAGAAAAGGGTTTTGTTTAGAGAGGAGAAAGAGAACAGATTATCCAAATCTTCTGGCCCTACTATGTTTTGATTTTTTTCTTTTTTGAAACAGGAAGATTGTGGGATTGTATAATAAAGTCTTTTTTGTCTTATGTTTCAGTAGCAATTAAGGCTATCAGGTATTTAGAGGGTCACCCGAATCTCACACACACGAAGTACAGCTTGTAGAGTATGCCTTTGATGCTGGGCTTTCATGAGCTTCCAATGAAGTGTTTGGAACTAAAGCCAAAGGTGAATAAGAGTATTGATCACTTAAATTATTGCCATCTTTCCATTTTATCATAAAGGAATTAAGATATGTTTTGTAGACCGCTAAATACCTTGATTTTAATTTTTTTTAACTGAGAGGATATATTGATCACTAATTATGGTTACTAGGATCTTTGTTGCTTCCAAATAATATGAAAGCCACATTCCAAAAATTTTAACTACCTTTAATTTTAGTGTTTATTTAACAACTAGGGTGGAAGGGAAGGAGGGGGACTGGGGAGCTATAGTTCTGAAAGCAGTTGGAATAACGTGGCCAGGCTGTTTGTTTCCTTCTGGGTTTTTAAGTTACACTATTTGAGAATGTTAAAAATTTCAGGGAAACAATGCAATTATGGCTTTTTAAAGCAATTTAAAAAAGAATATTGATAATAAAAAATCCCTTTGTAATCTGTGCTCAAACTAACATATCTATCATGTAAATCTCACACCTCCAACTTGCATTGGCTTTGATCGAAATTATCGCAGAACTCCCAAATGATATGACACTATTTACAATAAATCCCATTATGAAAGGTTCAATTTGCAGCAATCAGATGCTAGCGACTAAGCGATTCTAAGTATTTGAATTTTACCCTACTTCACTGTTCAACGTACAGAAATTGCATCTGTGTGTTTGATCTGTCCTGCTGAGCGTTATCAGCAGCTCGCATCTCTGCCGCTATTGTTTTTAGAATGGCAGGAAGGACGTGACTAGTGGAGAGCAGTCAGCAGGGTGGATTTCACGTGGCAGAAGAGAAGCCAGAATTGTCTTACAAAAAAATTAAATATGATCATGTAGTCATTTAATTCAAGTCATTTAATTCATACTTCGACGAAATTATCAAAATTAGTCATCAGTGAGTCTGCACTTAAACCATGTCCAGTGGAAAGATGCGGAAGCGGCCGCCTGCCCGCACGCTGGTGGGCTTCAGGGTGGCGCGGACCCAGGCGGACCAGGGCTCCGAGGCTCAGGACGTCTCCCGGGACTGGACGGACTCAGGAAGATCTTTGGAGAAGTTTTGGAAGCATTTTGATGCCTAATGTGAAGGCGCATCCACGCTGAAACTTTATTTTCCTCATTCTTGACTTCAGTGCTTTATATTTACAAGTCATCACCGCGTTGGATAAACGTCAGAGCCTGGCCTCCCTGGGCTTCTTTTAATTAGTAAATACCTCTTTCCTGTGGCGTCACCTTTAAGATTGCCGCCGTGGTAACATGGGCGGATGAAGGGAGGAACCAGTCTGTTTTACACTAAAATCGAGTGAAGAAGGAACGCAAAGCTCCCGCAAAACCAGGAAGTGGTAAACCCGGACAAAACCTGTGGATTTTCAGCGTTTCCTTTTACATCTTGGGTAGACTTGGCCAGAAATACTGCAAAGCCATCACCGTCAAAGAGCTTACTGAAGGGCAAAAAAATCTAACATAAAAAAAGCCAAGAAATAGTGCTGTTGGCTAGCATTTAGTCAAAAGCCAATGGTTTGTCATCGCCCCAGGGTCGAGCCTGTCTTCTCGGCCAGCGTTCCCGAGTCCCTGGGTCTCATTCTAGCTCTTCAGGGAAGTCAGCTGTCACTGTTCTCTGCGCACGTCCCCTGCTGACACCTGGTGCCTGATGCTCGAGTCGTGTCTTCATGAGAGGTCTTGGTTCTCTATGTAGAGAAATCACACCCATTTCTCAAGATCAGACTCAGGTTCCGTTCCACCTTGAAACCTTTCCTGGCCGCTTGCGCGGAATAACCATAGCTGGTCTTCACTGTGCTCATGACGCGTGTGGTGGACGCTAGTCTGAGTCCTTTGCATGTCTTATTAATTCTCCCGCCAGTCCCACGGAGATGATGGTGGATTGACGAACAGCTTAGCGCTGCACTCTTCCTGGTATAAACACCCCATGATAATGTGGCTCTGCTGCTCTTCCCATCAAGAGTGGAGTCTGTTTCCCCACCCGCTGAATGCGACTTGTTTTGGCCAGGAGAAGGTGCCAGAAGTAACTCCGGGCCAGGCCCAAGTCTGAGCCTCAGGCGGCCTGTGAGCTTCGATTCTCCCTCTTTGCACCCCGCTGGGGGCCATGGGGAAAGCCCAGGATAGCTGGTGGCCGGGGAGCTACCACACGGCCCCTAGCTGTTCTGACGCTTGAACTCGACATATGAATGAGCCCAGCTGAGCCAGGCGAGCCAACGTAGCCAAGTTCCTGACCCACAGAACTCTGCGCAGAATGAACTGCCACTGTTACAGGCCGTTAGGTTGGGGGTGATTTGTTCCATGGTAAAATCACCTGATACAGAATGGTACTATTATTGTAATTTTACCAGTGAGCAAAAGGAAGTGCATAGAAATCAAGTAAAATTTTTAGGGTCATACAGCTTTTCAAAGGCAGAGCTGAGATCCAAGCCAATACAACTTGCTGCAGAGATTAACCGTTCAGCTCACAGACCAGCCGCAGAGCAAATGCCTGCCTGCTCTGGACCTCATTCATTCACTCATCAAGCATATGCTGAGTATCTTTTATACTGCAGACAATGTGCTAAACACTGAAGACAAAATGATGAATGAAACTGTATCCTTGCCCTCAAGGGGCTAACAGTCTATTGGAGACAGGCAGGTAAATTAGGCACACCATGTGAATAATTACAGTGCGATAATTGCTCTAATAAGAGTTTGTATAATGAACTAGTGGAGCAGAAAGAAACAGGCCCCTAACTTCCTTATTATCTGTAATAGTTTTTTGACATTTATTATTTACTACTTTGTATTGTTAGCTGCTTACTTAGGGAAATATATTTTATGATCAACTAGATTATAAACTTCTAGGAGAGAAAAGCCTTGTGTTTGGTAAAATCTCTCATGGTGCATAGTCTGCATTTTGCCTGTAGTAGCTATTCAAAGGTCCCCAAAGATGAATTCAATGAATGTATTGATGGACTATGAGGATGAATTTAAAAAATTTTCAGGGTAATAGAAGAAAGAGCAAGAGATTATTTTGTAATCAGAAACTGTGTTAGGCATTTGACTAAAGTGATGTTAACACAACCTCTACTGATCTATTATCTAAAAATAAATAACCTTTATAATACTGGGAAATAAACGATTTATTATTTACAACACATTGGTGAGTTTGGTTGAGGCCTTAGTCAGTCCTTCTCTCAGATCCTCTTCTGTGGTAACCATAACTCAGGAAAGTGCTCTAAAAATTTGAGGACAGCAGTTTTTATGGAAATATTAATTAAACTGCTAAACAAATGTAGCACAGAGACATGATTCTAAGCTTGAATTCTGGAGGCAGATCACTTACAGTTGAATCTTAGCTCTGCCACTATCCTTCTGTGTGACCTTGAATAAATAACCTCTTTATAGAACCCAGTTTCCTTATCTGAGAATGGGGATAAAATTATAGCTCCTACCTCCTAGGGTTATATGATGCTTACATTTTTGTAACAATTTGTAAAAGTGCGTAGAATAGTTCCAGACACATAGTGAGTGCCATGTAAATGTTTGATGAATAAACAAGTACATAAAACCCATAACCCTGGTCTAGTGCTAAAAAAAAATATGAGATAGAGGAAAGAATTAAGCCATCTGCTTTTGTCAGGTTTGCAGTGAATCATGATATGCAGAAGACGACAGGTAACTTTAACAGGAGAGCAAGGCACTTTATGTTTCAGTTTGTTTACCTATAGTTTTAAAAACCATCATTCTTTTATCTTTGGAAGTATTTGGTGTTTCATCTATGTGTCTTGGGTAATTGAATTTCTAAAAAAAAAAGGATACTTACAATTCATGATAGTTTAATGATAGGTTACAGAATATATGCCTGACTCTGAAAAGTTGCTTCTGATTCTAGGCCATCAGTGCCAGGGACTCAGATGAGAGGCTGTCACAGTGCTTCAACTTCTGTCTTTGACTTTTCCTGTGACTGGACAAATCACTTTTCCACTGTAGATCTCAGTTTTCCCACATTTGGAGAGAGAGAGCATTTCTTTCATTTAACTACTGTACAGGGTTGCATTGAGGAGAAGTTGACTAGAGTGAATGGTCCCCAAAGATCAATTGGGAACTTTCCTAGTGACTTGTGTAATAAGATGAAGGTTTAGATAATAGGAGAAGAGAAAAAGTCCTCTCCCTTGGAAAACTGCTGGGAGGCTTGTGGCCAGAGGTCAGAGGTATTCACTGGTTATCTTTGTGCAAGTAGATACAAACAACAAATCAAAAACAAAGAATTTTGAGTGCATTGATAGAAATTATGTACATTTCCAAATTATTTTATATGCACCAAATTTTTTGAAGGACTTGTAGTTCATGCGTAAGTATTTGTTTTACTACAGAGATCCATATTCCGAGTGTTCATTAAAGAAAGGCCTGGAACTCTTTCCTTACAAACAAGACAGTGCATGCTTACCATAAAGAGTTGTCATTCAAATTTGTGAATTATTTTAATCATCTGCTCGACTCTGAAAGTTCTTTCATTTGTGGCGATGTATTTTTTCTCTCTCACTAATTCTTGAAAGTGAAGATGCGTGTCATGTGTTGCAGTACTCACTAGCCCACTGAACTTTTTTATGGTTAATAGGAATGATCTAAGTTTCCTAGTCAAATATGTATACGCTTAATCATTAAATATTTTTGTATCATTACAAGGATATCCCACCTGATGGAGGTCTTGTTTCCCTTAAAAATGCCCTGTTTATACCTTGAAATATCGTAGCTTCTTTGATATTGGTGCAAATTTCTTCAGTTTTCCATTTTCAGAATTATCTTTCTCTGTTGCTCTGTCTTATCCCTTTCACCATATCGTCTAACTCCTCCATCCCACCCTCATACACCCAACCATATTTCTTCTTGTCTTATGCTTCTTTATAATACAGTATTTTATAATACTTCAGTAAAGTTGTTCAAATTTTATGAGTTAATATTGTTATATCATTGAAATATTGTCTGACAGTTTGGATAAACTTGGGGAATTGTTTGGCTGAGGTGACAAAGAATTCTGTTAGATATTTCATTTTGCTTTTTAAAAGACAAGTGACTAACTAAAGGATATGTCTTCTCAAAACCCAGCCATAACATGCAGCCACTGCTGAAACAACCTAATCAATCTGACCTGAGCTCTTCAGTTTGTCTTTACATCTTACCGAGCTCACCAACAGAGTTAAAGCGAGGGTCAAGACAAGGACTGATTTAAGCTCTCTATGGGGCCTTAGATCCCATCTGCAAGAATATTTCATCCAGTTTTACCGTGTTTTATGTGTATTAATTTCCCTGGCTTTCTAACAGTAGCCAAAAGAGCCCAAATGCTTTAAGAGAAGATGTCAGGATCACTCTTGTGCAAGATGGAGCTCTTTGGTGTCCTCATCTTTAAGAAAGGCTTTCAACTGGAGAGCTTTTGTAAACCTGGAAATGTGTATTCCATTGACACAGAATCCTACAGCCTCTCTGAAGTAGGCAAAATTCTGTCAGTTGAATATGACATGTAAATGTTTATTTCCCCATTTAAAGAACATGTGCTGTGGATGTTTGGAGAAAAATGCAAGTATGATTTTGATAATATGTACTGTACTTAATTTTGAAGGTTAGATTTTATTTGTGTGTGTGTGTATTTGTCACTGTTCTCCAACACTAGTATTCCTCAGCATGTGTAACCACCAGTATTTGCCAAGTTTATTTTTTCTAAACTATTATTAAGATAACATTTTATTTAGCCTTTTTTCTAAGTTAACAGAGGTGCTTTTAAAATAAACTTTGTATTTTAGAACAGATTTAGATCTACAGCAAAACTGAGAAGACAGCACAGGGTGCCGTACACCTAGCGCTCAGCATCCCCTATTGTAACATCTTAGTGTGCACATTGGTTGCGATTAATGAACAGCATCAGCACATTATTATTATTAATTAAAGTCCAGAGTTCATTCAAACGTCCTTAGTTTTTACCTAACATCTGTTCCCTAACTGTTCTGTTTCAGGACCCCATCCAGGATCCCACCTTATGCTTGGTCGTCCTATTTGCTTAGGTTCCCTTGTTGCTCAGTTTCTCACACTTCCCTTGTTTTTGATGACCTTGACAGTTTTGAGAAGTTCTGATTAGATTATCAGAGGCATCAGAATGCCTCTCCACTGGGAGTTGTCTGACGTTTTTCTCATGTTTAAATGGGGTTACCCGTTTCTGATGGAGGTAAAATCCCACTTTAATCACATAATGTCAAGGGCTCGTGTGATCAACAGGACCTGCGACTGCTGATGTTAAATTTGGTCGTCTTGCTGAGGTAGTACTTGCCCGGTTTCTGCACAGTAAAGGCATTCTTTTTTTTCTTCCTAAATTTCTTGGATAGAAATCAGTATTCACCATCCACACTTAGGAAGTGGGGAGGGAGGGTCCAGCCCTTCAGGGTGCAGTACCTCTATGAAGTATTCAGAACTTGTCTGTGTGGGAGATTTGTCTATACCCTCCCACCCCATTTATGTATTTAATCACCTATTTATATCAGTAGGGACACTTGGATATTTATTTTGCACTTGGGGTTCTAATCCAATACTACTTCATTTGGCTGCTGGAGCTGCTCCAGCCTTGGCCGTAGGGAAGGCTTTCAGGGCTCCGGTACCCACCCTCCCCACCCCCCCACCCGGTTCGTTTGTTCCTTCCTTCCTTCCTTCCCTCCTTCCCTCCTTCCCTCCTTTCCTTCTTCCCTCCTTTCTTCTTCCAGGTGTGGAAAGGACCTGAATGTTCACCTTCTGTGTTTCACGCTCAGTCTTAGAATCAACCCTCTCCTGGGATCTCGCTTCTCTGTATGAAGATGGTTCTAGAGATAAAGCTCTGGGCAGGAGGTATGCCCGTTGCTCCTCGAGAGCCTCCTTTGGACCATCTCAGCAGGCAAATCCATTACCAGAAAGCTTTGACTTAAATGACTTTTATGGGAAGACTGTGAGGAGAAGGAGGGACAGCCGGCAGTGTCCCCACTTGGGACGGGATGCAAACAAGTGCCCTTATGGGAGATCAAACTGCATCCCATAGCATCAGTTTTCAGACTGACTATTTTAATAGGGTGAGACTTCAAGTGCTTTTAGTGTAACAGGTGGCAAATGCATACTTCGCAATTGAAGCCCAGTACCTTTTCAACAGGAGACATGCCAGGATTCCATCACTTTAGACAGAGCACTCCTATTGATAGGTGTCTAGGAGAGAGAGCATCTCAGCCTGTCTGGCTGTACTGCTATACACACTGATCCTGATTGACACCAGAAGTTTCTAGAGCAGGGTGACTGTAGCTACAGTCGACCTAATAGTTCCATGCCCAGTGGGAGCAGGAGAAAAGAGGATAGGATTTGGAATAGAAAAAAATGGATTTGACGATCACTTCCATCATTTACTGATAACATAAATAGTCCAATGTCTCTAAACCCTGGGTTTCTTATTTGTAAAATGGGATAATATTAAGTGCTATGACATTTATTTTTTAAGGGCAATGTAACGATCAGGAAAACTAACATGAGAAGTAACTTGTGAACTGGTAAGTCAATAATGCAGAAAGTATTAATCTTTATATTGTTTTAAGTGGAAGGAGATTACATTCACATAGGTAGCTGGAAGTAATATAATATGGAGGTTGAGAATGTAGGCTCTGGAAAGGGATTGTTTGCCTTAATATCCCAATCACACAATTTACTAATGATGTAGCATTAGGCAAGTATCTTAATTTCTCTGAGAATCAATTTTCTCATAGGTTAAATGGGATTCATTTATCCCATAAGCTTATTGGGAGAGTTTAGTGGGTATAGGCCTTGTGCACGGAAAACATTCAATATTGATTTGGCGAACCCTAAGTAACTAATTCACAAGAGAACTGAGAAATAAATCTATCCCGATATTAAGTTTCCTTGGATTTCCTTTTAATCATCTATGGATTTGGGAGGGGGATTGTGGGGTTGCTAATGTTCTTTTAGCTCTAAATCTCTAATTCCTTGAAATGTCGTCTGAGGCATGAGATCTAGGCTCCCTGTTCATAATGCGGGGCCTGGGTAAGGTACCCTAGAGGGAACCGAGGGGCTGGGTCTCCCAAGTGAGCTCTGAGGGGCCTCAGATAAATACACGCCAATTCAGCAGTCAGTGTGTCCTGGGAAGGTCCCTCACTTGCACGGGCCTCTTGCAAGGCTGTCAGAGGGGCCTTAGCAAGGTATAAAAATAAAAAAAGACAACATTTTCACTGTGTTCAATCAAAATTGCTCTCATTTTCTACTTTGACCCCCTCTTATGTCAGACGGTGTTGGAGGGGCCGTGAATATTTTTGAGGTAAGGTAGAAAGGAAGTGAATGGATAGTGTGGATTGAGGTGTAGGGTGAAGGAGGATGCATTTATGCATTCACAATTATTTCCACATGAAGTTAAGTCATTGCCAGCTGCCCCATGAAGGAATGACCAGCTGGGATATCCTGGCTTCCCACTGAGCTGCCTCAGACAGCATCAAGACAAGAAGTGTAGGGAGTTGCACTGAGTTATGAATGTGTACTTCTGCAACAGCCCTTAACAAATATTTGGGGGCAGTTAAGAAAGCTTGGAGGTATTTAAGATGGTTCCCTGCACAAGGAAACTTGAAGTCTTACAGCCCATATACGAAAGAAACTTACAGAATTTCCCCAAACACATTGTAGTACTGATACATAAGTTGGGAAGCTGAAAGAAATTGTCTAGGCTATCAATAATAAAAAAGCAAATTTTTATCAATCATGTCAGAAGAAAGACTAGAAAGGCTAACTGATCTTTTTTTTCTCTAGAAAATGGTATTACAAAATCTTTGTCATTGTACAATTCAAGACTATAAAGCCAACATTTCGTGGAAATGAGTATTAGAGAGGTGTATGTCAGGCAGTTCATTAGTTAAAATATGTTATTTTTGTGGATTTTGCAGTGTATGTGGTACTGCTGGTTTTTAAAAAATTGTAATTTAAGGCACCAGAGAACGCATTTGGGCCCCTGTATTACCCCACGTTTGCTTCTTTGAGAATCCTGCCAAGTCAGTAACAAGTAGCCATGGAAGTAGATGGATTTCTTTGAGGCACAAAGATTCAGGAATGAATATAGATTTCCTTTTGGACCCTTTGTATTTCAGGAATCCTCTCCTGTGGAATGAACAGTGGAGGCTCCTTGAGCCTGTCTACACAGTCCCTTTCCCTACGGGCCTAGAGGAATCCTGTGGGTCCCCAGGGTAGGCAACCTGCTACCTGGAGCCACTCAGGCAGTTAACTTCTCACCGCCAGGGACAGGAAACTTGAACCTGTTTGTTCCAGTTGTGCTGGTACATAGATGGGTTCCAGTAGGCATTAGTCATTCATTCAGTCATTCAACAAAATACTTAATGCTAAGTGCACGATGACTTCTACATTTATATGTTGTTTCTTAGAACAAGCGCTTTGAGGTCCATGTCATAAAGAACTGGCACTGTATGGATGTCTGATCATCTTGGCTCTGTCACTTACCCATACAGTTCTGAAATCTGCAGAGACCTAGACACACTTCTGGTATCATAATGCCTAACTTGGCTTTTCTGGAAATCATACAGATTCATGATAGCAATTCAGCAACCTTCACCCCAAATTGCTTTATTCCAGTGACCACATGTCAGAGTCTCAGGATGTATTTATGCTAAATGAATCTCCTAATAAAAATTCAATTTATTAAGGCGATTTAAAAACTGCCAAATTATTTTGGAAAATAAGGTACTGTGGTAGTTAAGTTCTCTATTCCAGGGTAGACATGGTGATTTTGTATATGCATGCATTTATATATGAGTGTGCCCACATGTATGTATGTACACATGCAAATCACACATTTACATAATACACAGCTACATACATATACATACATAGTACATCTAATTATTGTATATGCACACTTTGTAAAACTTAAGAATTACTTTACCCATCCTTAGAGGGTATGATCTATTAAAATATTATTTTAGGACCAATGTAATAGATTTAGTGGAGTAAGAAGTATTACGTGTCTCCTATGACCTATGTGGATTCTACTAAGAATGTACACCAGTCTGCTCAGTGGCTTTGTGTATTTCCCAAGAGTGGGACACCAGGTGGCAGATTCCTACATTCAGCAACTAAAAAATCTCATTCTACCCTCTATGCATTTCAGAGAACGCCATCAGTTTTCAGAATCCATATTCTTGTACCGTTCTGTCTCTCAGCCTGAAGGGCGTGGGAGGAATATGCTTAGGTGAAGGGCTTTTGGGGCCCATCTCGGGCATCTGAGGGGCAAATGGTGGCCAGTGAATCTGAGCTGCAGATCAGTTAGAGTGTGCCTGATTCATCCACCCTCTCCCAACAGCAGAAAACTCCTGCCTGTTAGAACAATAGCCTGGCCAGAAATCAGCAGGAGCCTGTGCCTGTCTTCCAGGATCCCCTGTGCATAGGAGACAGTGTCCTGTTTGCTCCCCTGCATGCCCTGCTGAGAAGACGCACAGTTCCACTGTGAGGGCCCAAGGGTAGCTTAAATAATTCCCGGAGTTATAGCTTACTGCAAGCTCTCGTGCACTTACGCTGCTGAAGAAAATGAATTTACTACATGGAATCACACTTCTCCTAAAATATCCCTGGGTCTCCAAAACCAGCAGATACATAACAAGCAAAAGAATACGTATAGACACTGACCGATTAAGTCATTTTCCTAAAATACCTACAGTTTTTATTATGAAACAGAAAAAGTCATTAACCCTGTAGTTCACCAGACGATTACTTTGTCAGATCTCGAGAAGTTGAACGGTAAATTGTATCCATGCATCAAACATGAACACCAGAGGACCATAACAAGCTGTGGATTCCCAGTCTGCTTCTCCTCCATCCAAACAGTAGCTTCTGTTCTCAAGAGCAGTTCTATATCCTTTTGAAGGCTTTCATAAAATATGGCCACTCATTTATCTATCAAACTAAGTAGAAATAATTGAAACACTTAATATGCACAGTAATAAGGAAATGCATGAATAACTTCATTATTAATGTCTATTGATTATTTACGCTTTCAAATAGGCAAGTGTAGCTGCTAATATTTTTAGTGTGTAAATCTATATGTGTATTTTGGTCTTATCTGTTTATTGGCCAATTTAAAGTCCACATTATGGGCATTTTTATTGCTTTACACCCTTACTTGATATGCACATAACCAGTGTCAGTGTCCCAAATGACTAGTGTTTGTTCAGTTTGATTACTATGTTACATTTCTGACCTTATTTTCCCTTTGGAGAACTAACTGTACAAGGAAGCCCAGTAAATCTTTACTTAAAAATTCCAAACTTTAGATTGATTTCAGCAGTGAGTTTGTATTGATCTCAAAAGCTTTGCGTTCCTAACTAAAAACTAATCTTTATTTCACCCTTTAGTGACTGCAGCCATAAATATGCTCACTCCTACCAGTGTAGAGTGGATTAATGGTTATTGGAGATGCGGGCTTCCGACTGAACCTGGGAAACCTTAACCTTTGGAGGACAACATGAAGGCATTACCCCTTGTCAGTTCTAACCCCTGGGTCTGGTTTTGACATTTACCTGAGTGTTAAAGAGGAAGCAGAGCAGAGACTGGGGAATAAAGCTCCAGAGATTCTGCTTGGTTATTAATCGCTCACAGTTAGATTGACTGCCGCTCCGGTCCTGCTGCTTCTGGCCATTAGAGTCACTGAAAGGTCTGGCACTGCCCCTCCACTGTGGAGCCCAGGTGAGCACCTGGGGAAGACCTTGCCACCTGCCTCCAAGGAGGGGCTTCCACACCGCGAACACCCATCTCACTGTCGCTCCAACCTTGCTGTACCGATGGAAATAACATTCTGGGGAGTATGTCCAACCCATTTACAGGATCTAATAAGGTTAACAAGGAACAGAACAGAATTTGTTATCAAGGGATGATCAATGAACATTCCGGGCAGACATTTATTTCATCTGTCAGACAGATGGCTGACACATGGTCATGAGGCTGTTTCTCAAAGTGTTGTCCTTGGTGCCCCCATGTCACAGAAGCCAATGAGAGCGGGCACTTAGGTTCTGTCGGGCACCCCTGTTCTGAGCCACAGGTCCCCCAAGGGATGAGGTGTCCCCACAGCCTGAGCCCTGCAGCTATAATGTTGGTGTGTTTTCCCCTTTACCACTGTCTATGCTGGGAAGTAAGAATTCTAACTTTCTTGAACCCATGGCAGAAATTACGATTAGCTAACCCAATATCCATATTTCTCTTTCTTTTCAGTAATGAAACTGTAAATTTTCATCCAAGCCCTTTGCTGCCCAGTTATCATTTCCCTGCATTCCTGATAGCGGGACACAGAAGGGGCTTTTGTGTGGGCCTTATGTCTCCCTCAAAGGTGGGAGCACATGCTCCTCCATCCCTCCGGTCTGCCGCCGGGAACGGGCCCGTGTCCGCTGCAGTCTCGCCAGCACACCCTGGGCCAGGAGAACAAGGCTGATCCCCGGGGTGGGTGGGCCAGAGAGGCTGAGGGCCTGGGGCCCCGACGATCCCGTGAAGCCACCGCATCGGTCCTGGACTGCCTGTGACAGGCCCTCTTTCACATGAGAAAATAAAACCTAGGCACTTAATCCCTCACTGGGGGAGGGAAGTCGCTGTTGATTCGTAGCTGAATGAGATTACTGACTGGCACAGACCCCATTTAGGGTTATGGGGTCACTTCAGGCAACAGCCTCCCACTTCGGATGACCCCAACTTTTCCCAAGCATTATTACTGACTGAGGGTGAGGGTTGGGTCTGAATATTAGCAGTGACTTGGTCACACTTCCACGGGCTCGGGAGTCGGGGGCCCTCCAGGGCTTCTATGATTTCAGGAAGGTGTGTGTGCTCCTGGCCGTGGTCCACAGAGCAGGGATGGGTTTGCAGTTGGCCAGAGGGGCTCTTGGCAGGGTGGCAGCCCCAGGGCACGCATGCATTCAAGAGGCTAGGCTGCCTGCCAAGGCCCTCGATCGCTTACTGATGCACCCATGCTCTGTGAGGTTAAACCCTGGTCAGACAGAAGGCTAGGGCTGGTCCATAGGGATGCAGCGCGGTGCCTTAAAGCAGGAGGTTTACTTAGAGTGTTCCTTTTATCTTGAGGAAGAAAAGATTATACTCCTTTCTCCCATCAATAATTCTATTTTTTCTGTTTCCAGATCTGATGCTATGCAGTTCTTATCTCTGTAGGGACAGCACTTCAATCCTTGCCATCATGATGCTTAAGATAATGTGCAAATACAGCAAGCAAGAGTCTGCTTCCTTCCTGATGTTGGCAAAGTCATTGAAGTCATTCCTTAGAGGCTTTTCCCCTTTTGTCTTTTCTCCGTCATTTTGTCCAACATGCAGCTGTGACTCCCAACATGCTTACCTCTATTGATACATTGATTAGTGGGATGGTAATGCTTGAACTTGCACAAATGATTAGTTACTAAATTTCATGTTCTAACACCTAGTGTGACCCTGGTTATGTTAGAACAGGGGCTCTCAAAGTGTGGTCCCTGGGCCAGCAGGGTGTCAGCATCCTTGGGGAACATGTTAGGAATGCAAATTCTTGGACCCCACTCCAGATCCACTAATCAGAAACTGGAGTTGGGACCCAGCAATTTACTCTTACAAGCCCTCTGGGTGATCCTGACACCTGTTCAAATTTGAGAACCAGTGTTCCCTTTAAACCCACCAGGAATGTTTAAAGGTATATTCCTTAGTGTTCCCACACAAGTGAAATCTTAGAGAGACTCCTACATGTTGGTTACTGAACATTGAATTATATATTATTTTCATCTCATCTATCTCAGTCTACAGATAACTAGGTCAGGCACTAAGACGACTCAATTTGTGCTAAAATAGCACTAATAATAATAACAGCTAACGCTGTATACTGCTTCTTCAGTCCTCAAAGTGCTGACACGTTAAAAAGTTCATTTGATTGTGCAATGTATTCAAATATACCATCTGAGTCAATGTAATTTAATTGCAGAAAAAAATAAACGAAAACTGTTGCAGGACCATGTTTTATTCTTTTTCTTTGTCTCTATATCTCTGGTTCTCTGGCATGAGAAACGATACTCAGTAAAATAAACCTTATTTAATGAATGAACATCGAAGTGAATAATACTCAAGTGCAATTTGTAATGAATTAGAGGGAAAATCTATGGAGTTTTGGGCCAAATTGATTGGGATGGAGAGAGAATTTTACAAAAATCTTGCAATTTTCTAGCTAGTATTTGATGCTAAGACATTTGACAAAGCTTAACACTCACTGACTTACAGATGCGCTGTAGAGATTGACAAATGGCCTTCATTTCAATAGAAAACATGAACCCAGGATAGCTGTTGGGTCACATTCATGAGGCCAATATTCTTTCTGTGTTATTATTAGCACTATTAGATAGAATATCATTTTTCAAGAACATAAATATAACATTTAGGGATTGACTTAAATGATTCTTAAATCCATTTTCATTACACCTATAATATAAATTAGGATATTATGCTCCATTAGTTCACTAAATATGCAATAATACTTTATTAAAAATTATATTAAAAATAAAAATGAAGAATCATCTTAGAAAATGAGGGAAAAACAAAGCAAAGAATATCTAAAAAAAAAAAAACCCTAGCACCTAGCTAAGTGCTAAGTTTATTAAAGGAATTAACCAAGTCCTTTTACGAATATTCCAGGACTGTCAACCTAACCAAATATTTCAGGGTTTGATAATATTCTTTCTTAGCTCTAAGACTCTTAATCTTTTCTTAAGCTTTCCAAAAACAGCAAATCCCAAACCACAGTGTTTTGAAGCAAATTTCTGATAAAGAATTTGGAGTATTTTCAATAAGAATAACTTAAAATTAAATTTCCAGGAGTGTGCTTTTGTGGAAAAGATTCAAGCTTTGGAGTTAAAAATCTGGGCTTAACTTCTACCTGTGGAATTTATTAGCTGTCAGGCCGGGTTATTTAATCCATCTGACCCTCAGTTTCCTCGTCTGTAAGTTGGGGGTGATAATACCTATGTCAGAGAATTTTTGTTAACATCAAATAGAACTGTATGTGTTGATTTTTCAGCCTAGAGATGAGTAACTAGAAAGTCCTCAGTATACAATAGCTCTTGTTATTATGAAAGAAAATGTGAATGCACATGAAATAATTCATAAAATGTAAAAGGATGAATAAATGTTATTGATACATTAGGGGTTTTTTTTGCCAGAAATAAAGTGAAACAATTACACTTGGGGGGTTACTCTTTCAAAGCACATGCTTGGAAAATTCAAACCCATTTAATTACATGACTTTCTTCAGTTAGTACACTCAAGACTCACAAAATCTGAGGAAATATTGAGGTTTTTATCAACTTGTCTATAGAAATGCATACACAATTCCCTAGTAATTCAAAAGAAAGCTGCTCTTGAATTCTGGCATGCTAAAAGTCAAGGAACTAGACAGGCACATTCACATAGCCTGCATGTCTTTCAGTAACATGAATGTGGCACTGAGTTTTTAAAGAGAACAATAAAGATGACAGAGAAAGAGAGTGACAGTGTCCAAGAAAGATCTTGCCTAGGTTTTTGGGTAATTTCTACATCACAATCTACTACTTACCTTAAAAAATAGTAACAAAATAGGGATGAACCAATATCACACAGGAGGACAATTACCCCATCATCCTTCAACTCACTGCACCCTAACCTTTCCTGAGCACTTACAAAGGGTCATGTGCTAGAAATCTAAAGATGAATCAGACAATATCTGCTCTGGAACAGTTCAACAATCCAACTGTGCAGGACGTAAGAGGATAGGTATCTCTAAGGACCTGAGGAATTTTTGAGTACCAAGCTAAAATCAGGCAAGTGAAAACAGCCAGCAGACAGAGCAGTAACTAAAACACACTTACCTGAGGAGCTTCCAGGAGAACATTTACGCAGTTTTGCACAACTTATTAATGATACCATGGGTAAACCAGTCAGAGGAGGTGTGAAGGCCAGCATGCAAGCTTCTAATAGCTCTAAGGTCTTCAAGCTTTTTACAGTTATAAGTGCAAGAATTATTTATATAGAGCTATAGTTCTTAAAGTGCAGTACATAGACCCCTTTGGGCATCTGAAATCCTTTAGAGGGTCTATGAGGTCAAAACTATTTTGATAGTAAACAAAGATGCCTCTTTTTTTTTTTTTTACCATGCTAATATCTGTTACTGATGGTGGGAAACTGTTGGTCAAAACAGTGAAAAAATAGTGGGTGAAACTTCTGGGGCCTTAATAAGAATCGCAGCAGCAACTAGCAGTCATATTCTTAAATGCTATGCATGCCCAGTTTTAAAATATTGCCCGTTTCACTTAAGAATGACTTTGACGAAGCAGTATGAATATTAATTTTGTTACATCTTAACCTTGTATACATATCTTTTTCATATTCTTTGTGACAAAATGGGAAGTTCTCTTACCAAGTGTAATGATTGTCTTTAGGAAAAGTTCTTGTGCAGCTGTTTGAGTTACAAGCCATACCAGCCACTTTTTTTTCACTGAACATGATTTAAGCTGAAAGAATGACTGAGAGAACTTTTAAGGGTTGATTATAGGGCAGAAATTTTCTTGACAGTAAACAAAGCAAACCTGTCCCTTCAAGGAAAGCAACTGATTATGTTTATTGCCAAGGATAAAATTTGAGCTTTCTAATGAGAAATAGAGTTCTGGAAATCCTGTGTTCACCAGCATGATGTTGACTTAAACACTTATCTAATGAGATTGGTGGTATTATTCACATATGATTTTTAAAAATATTGTATAATGATATGTGTCAACATTTAGAAGATTTACATAATTCAGTGAAGTGGTATTTTCCAAATATCAATGTTTAACAATGCAAAATCATGCATGGGTAAAGGACTCATGAAAAATGCAAGGTAGACCAGTGGATTTTAATGCAACAGAGTACAGGAAGTCAATTTATATAATTTCATATTCCATAATGCAACTGATCCAAATGAAACTGCAACTTGTCAAGCTTTGATGTAATATCAAAAAAGAAATGATCTAAAATGGCTACAAAAATGCCCTCCTTTTTCTACTTGTATGTCTGTATGCGTTTGGATTTTCTTCATATGCTTCTACCAGAGCCACTATATTGTAACACACTGAATGAAGAAGCAGACATAAGAATCCAGCTGTCATTTATTAAGCCAGATATTAAAATGATTTGCAAATATATTTTTAATGCCACAATTCTCACTAGTTCTTGTTTATTTTGGATAATATAGTTATGTTTCATAAATTGTGATTGATTTTAACATGAACCAGGCTTGTCATTTTTAAATAAATGAAAAAGTATAGTTTTGAAATACTGTCTTTTCATTTCCAGTAAGGTAACTATCAATAGGTGTAATCTATGTAACTAAAATATTTTAGAGTACTCAATATTTTTTAAGAGTATAAAAGTTTCCTGGAGCAAAAGTGTGAGAACCTCTGCTGTAGAGCATAAGAAAATAACTCCTGGTAACATTTTGATTTCCTCATACACTCTTGTGGACAGATCTCAACAATCTTGGCCAAATGTTGCACTTGAGCATGAAAAGACGAGGTTAAAATTGCTGTGTTGAATGTCACAGGGAATCCTGCGGGGTGCTGGGGACTGTAAATGGACTCCTGAAGATCCACAGGCAGTGACTCTGCCCTGCAAGCCAGTAGTCCCTCTGGTAAACTCCTCAGGGCATTTATTCTCTGAAAGCCAAAATTCTTCTAGCACTAGAGCATAAGGTACTCTGATTCTGTGACACCCCAAGACGTAAAAAATGGTCTCAAGGGATGATTATAGAAAAACTTTTCTGTCCAATAATCTTAATTTGCTTTTATTTTTAAAAGGTTTAAAAGTATTGAACTTATGTTTGCTTTTTTAGAGCCGTGTATATGTATGTGTGTGCACTAAATACGGTGTCTAAAATCTCCTCGCTGAAGGGTACAGACATGGAAACGTTGAAAGGCAACCGTAGCTGTAGGGACAATGCTTGTGAGATGAGCTGGTGCACCACTACTGAAGCTCACCTGCTATCCTTTCCCTTCAACTCTATAGCTACTTTATTCTTCTGTTTTTCCTCTTCTTTCCCAGCGAGGTTCTAGCTCAGTACCCTTATTGTAATTGACTCCCCCAGGCTCTGTCCATTTTTATTAAGCACCAAAATGTCAGCTAGTTAGCCAGAAGATGCTGCTGAACTCTGCACGGTGCACTGCACACACTCATATTTAAAGGGGCACATGAGCCAGGGATGCCTTGTGCGGAGGCAGGAGCAGGGCACAGGAGTCAGAGAGCCTCCCCTCTTGTCATTCCTGCAGAGGCAAGAATTTCCTTTTAGAACAAAATCCCTTCAGCTTAAGGCCACAAACATAAGGGAGACCCAAATACCTCCCATGTGGCACTACAGCGTTTGTACCTTACTGTGAACGAGGCAGCCCAGGACCTGTGCAGGAGAGGGTGGCAGAGGCCCCTCCCTTGGCAAGAAGGGATGAAGGGGGCGCCAGCCAGGGACACCGACCTAAGGTGCCCCAGGGGTCCCTGTGGTGCGGCAGCAAGGCCATGCGGGTTGGTGCCGGCTAGGCTTGAGTGTGAAGCCTTCCTCCCCTGCTCACTTACCAGCTGGGCGGCTTGAGGCCACCTATTCCATCTCGAGGTGCTTTGGCCTCCTCAACTAGTAAATGAGGACGAGCCTCTGTACACTGCAGGGCTGAGTGGAGAGCCAATGAGCGCAAGCCTGTGGCATGCCTGGGCCACCATAGGTGTCCAATAAATGTCTCTTTTCTTTTTCTGTTTTAAAAGTTTTCACATGCAGGTAGGCATTTGTGACCTCTCGAGTGGGCAAATGGACCCGTTTTTCAGGGAGCAGCTGGACGTGTCCTAGCTCCTTTTCCCCAGCCCTAATGAGTTGACTGGTTTTAAAGCTCTTCATAGTATCTAACACAGACACTATGTATCAAAAGCTTTCTTAAAAAAATGCAAAGAATAGAGTGTTCATTTTATCCTCCCTCTGCACGGTCAGTTGTGTCTTCCAGAAATTCCAAGAAGCTAGTGAGGCCTGACCTTCCTCTTTCTCTCCTTTTCTTTTGGTAAAACATACCAGCAATGTTTAATCACACTGTGATTTTCCAAATGCCACCCAGGTTAGCTCCTGAAATAGTTTCAAACAAAGATTTAACCTGCAGACACACAAGTAGCTGGTTTGTACTTTCCACAGAGTACTCACAAGTATCTTTTTAAAAGTATATTTGTCAATTTTCTCTTTTTATTTTTATATTCAACTCTAGAGAGAAGCATTTCCTTTTATTTCATTATAGATTTTAATAGAAACTCAGCTTCAGTTATAGATGTTGTGTTTGTGTGTGTCTGTGTGTGTGTGAGCTTCTTGTTGGGGTGATTAGCATGCAAAGCATTTTATAACATTTCAAAAGAAGACAACTGAACCTATAAAGTGGACAGAGTTCATCTATTAGCTGCTTCCCTGGTCACCTAGTTTCTCACCTGATGGAACCTAATTTCACCAACAGAGTTTACTATTCTAAATGAGAGGCTCTGTAAAGGAAGATCAGTAAAGAGAAAACAGGCTCAAGAGGAGTTAGGACCAGGAGGAGTAGGTGCTCTAAATGTTAGTAGAGACCATGGTGGGCGCCTGTCTTACTCCCTGCTGGAAATTAGCCAGCCACTCACTCTGATGGATGATGATGACAGTTCAGAGAGTTGGCGTCTGAGAGAGGTGCAGAGCAACACACAGGAGCAGCCCACAGCCAAAATGTGGAGGAAGGAGCCCATCAAACCGCGAGTCAGCCTTGGAGCGACGGGGCTCACTTCAGATGGCCACTTGCAGGGAACAGTTCTCTGCCTTTGACTTGGTGAAGAGGATCCTCAGGGTGATGTGAAGGTTCGGTGGGCACGGGTGATGTGGTACCTTGAGTGACAGAGCAAATGCAGTGACCCCAGCGATGCGGGGAAGGAAATGGCAAGACAGCTACTTAAGCAAGCCCTTTTTTGAATTGCATTCTTTCCTTGTTGGTCAAAATGTCAACATCCTTTACTTGATGCAGTGATATTTCCAACAGGAAGTGTCTTTATTGTTGAGACCCCTAGGCAGCTCAGAGGTTTGACCTTACGCCCCATCCTTGTCCTCCACCGAGCAGTGGCTGGGAAACGCTGGAGCTGCCTGTGGAGAGGACTGAAGTGTTTGGGTTGTGATGGGACAAAAGTCCTGATTAGATGAAGGCCTGATCACCTGGACGTGGACCTGGTGTGGGCTGCCTTTGCGTTTCTGCCTTCCATTTCTGCTGTAGAGGTTTACTCCACTCCTTTCAGAGCTCTAGTGCATGCAGTGGAAACCTTCCTTAAGCATTCCTCTCCCTATTTTTTTCCCTCCCAGGAGGTTTGCCTGCTTCCTTCACCCAGTGAGAAATAGGCCTGGCAGCTTCGAGGCAGGCTTCTCAGTGTAGTGGGACCGTCTTCTGTTATGTGTTGAGCTTTCTGCCAACATGCCCCATGTGCTGTCTGGGAAATACAGTGCAAATAACCATCCATCGCTTTGCATCACTGTAGCATGGCACCACCCTATTTCTTCTCCTCTAGGTAAGTGAAGATGATCTGATAAGATCACAAGCATTGCTGATTGGCACCGGCCTCCGGCAAAGGTCCATGCAGGCACACTGACTCCTGCAAGATGCCGCTGAGCAGATATCAGATATCAGCACCCTCCCCCACGCCTTCTTGCTACTGAAAACTTAGTAACCTGGCATTGTTCGTCGAGTCACTCAAGCGGGGACAGTGGAATTCTGCCTGTTCCTCAAGGCAGAGTATCTATCTGCTAACTGCTGCAGACTGGTAGGCATTCACAGTTCTTTCTACATGCGAAGAGCTCACGCTTAGGTGAATGCCAGCCTGAGTGAAAGCTTTGCAACTTCCTGTGTTTGTCTGAAATCAGCACCAAATTAAGCCAGTGTGCAAAACAGATCTCAACAAACATATTCCTCTTTTTCAGTGCCACTTTTTAATGCTTTTTTTTTCCCCACCAGTAGAGAGGTGCCCTGGAAACGGATCAGAAACACAAGGAGCTGAAAACTTTAAAGAAAACTTTCATAAATGCCACACAGTTTTATAAATGATCATGTAAGGGTTTTTTTTAAAACATGGGTTGTAATTTCTACTAGGTGTCACAACTCAGTGAACCATTAAAAGTGAACCGGCTCACTGAACCGAAATGAACTGAACAGATGGAATTCCACCCTTGCCATGCTCGAGAGGCTCCGTGAACAATACAGTCCCCTTTGAAGTCCCCTCCTCGCAGTTGCGTACCTAATGCAAGCACGTGGGGAGCTCTCCGGGTAGAATGAGCCCCTCCCCGACCAGGCTCTTTGTCTGGTTGCACGGTGCCCTTGTTCAGGCAGAGGGGAAGGCAGTCCATTTTGAAATGCTTGGGCCACCCCCATCATTTTCAAAATCTCAGTGTTATTTCCCACTTGTTCCCAGATGTATGCTAGTACTAGATGTTTTGTCCTCTTGTAATTTCGCCCTGAGTTGTAGCTCACCTCCATCTGTGTCCATGTAGGGATATAGCTTGAAAGACATTTTTTTATGCATGTTGGATGAGTGAACAACACGGATGAGTGTCATTCTCTGTGCTTGGCTTTAGGTTAGTATTTGATTTTTCTTTCTTTTCCAGAAGTGCCAGACCGCAAGACAATTTCAGTCTTTCTTGGCTTCTAAAATCCTCACAGCATAGGGAAAGTAAACTGATAAAAGCGGTTCCAGATATGCATTATTTATTTGTTTATTAAGGTACTAAAGATAGTCTTAGAGGACCAAGAGATCAGAGGGCTGTTTGCAGTCAATTCATTAAGCATTAGCCAATCATTTAATTAATTCAGTATATATTTATGAGGCTGACTACTGCCGACACTCATTACACTGGACATTGCATGGCATCTAAAATGGAATGAAGTTCAGGCCTCTGCTTTCAAAGAGATTGTAATTAGGAGAAAGAAGGTAGATGTAGACAATTATGCATTTGAAAATACCATTCACGTGGCTCCTTATTTTCTATATTCCCTCCTGCTCACCTTCGTCTTTTGACTCATGGGCTGTTGATTTATAACCAGCCTGTCAATATCTTCAGTTTTGGGGTTTTATAGACAGGCTTATTTTTAAAGCTCATGTTTTGTAAAGCTTCAAGCTGATTTTGCTCCTCTTAAAATCAGATATTCCTTCAAAGCTTGTTCTAACAAGAGGGTTTGGGAGACGATGGACTAGAGATAAAGCCAGAGGTGCCAGGACTGAGAGTTTGGTTAGGAACAAAAGGTACTGGCAGGTGGATCCCTGATTAATTCCAGAGAGGTCAGCTGAGGGAGAGGTTAGTGAGGAAGAGGGCCAGAACCCGTGGAGACAGGTGCCAGGGATCCCATACCGAGGTCAGGACTCCGGAACGCACAAGGTCAGGGGCTGAGAAAGAAGTTCTTGGCAACATGGGGTCATGAGTCCAGGTCAAAACCGCACAACAAGAGATTAGGAACCATTCAAAAGGTCTGAATAACAGGCATAAGATGTAAACAGAAGCATGGGTTGGACGCTGAATGGCCCTGTGGCTCTCAGCCCTCCGACACGGCTCTGCACTCAGACCAGAACTGGTTACAGGCACTGGCGTGCCCACAAGCAGTTTTGAGATTAAATGAAAGGCGAATAGTTAGGTATCTCGTAAGAGCATTAAACAACAGTATTTGGAAGCTGTCTGCGAATCTGGGTTTCTATGTCATATATTTCTGAGGGATTCAACTTGCCATTTAATTTTGAGGCAGTGAAAATTGTCCTGAAGTTCAGTCTTTAGCATCTGTAGATTTGAATCTGAATTGGTACTTGTGCAAGGCTCGGAGACACAGTCGCTTCAAGTGTAAAGTAAGAATGACACCAATCCCAGAATGCAAGATACTCAGCATTTAAAGATAATAGATAGAAAATCATTAGTTATAAACATAGTGTCATTGTTATCATGATCCTCCTTATTACAACCTGGACGTTTTCGGAATTTTATCCCTTTCCATTTCAGATGGCGAGTGTCACATCCTGTAAAGTCAACAGCCTGGCTGGTCTCCTTGATCCCCTTTTCTTGTGCCAGTGACTCAATCTTCCTTCAAAAAGTCTTTGCTTTTTTTTTTTTAAGTTAGTCCTGACCAGCAGCAATAACAGAAGCTTATGGGAAGTATATTTAACAGCCCTATGGAAAACGATTCTAAGCTTCCTCCAGAGGCACCCCCCTAGTGGCGCGGGCTGGAACAGCAGGAGACGGACCGGAGGTCTGGGGATGGCGACTCTAAATTCTGCTCTGCCTTCAACTCCAGGCACAAACATTGTGCATTGTCGCTACCCCGAAACCATAGAAAATTGGGCTCTGATATGATTATTTGTATTTCCTATATGGACATCAAGTTCCTAAGTTTTCCTTTTGTATGTGTAGTCAGGACTTAAACCAAATGGATACTTAACTGTGGAACAGCGGAGAATGTATTTTAATGTTCTCTTTTAACTACTCCCCATCAGTTGATATGAAAAATAAAAAGCCGTAAGTGAAAGACTCTTGAGGCTGAAACTGATGGATGCCATTATAAAGAAAAAAAATCAGTTTTCTTCCCTCTCCACATTGAACTTCCATAGATAGCACTTTATTTAACATTTTTAAATAAAATCAAATAAAGGACAAGACTCTTGCTTTCTAGCCGAGCTCTGAGCCTGGGGTTCATGGTTCTTGATTGTTTTGAATGGAATTTCTCTTTTTCCAACATGTCTGCTTGCCTTCCCATTCCTGCTACGCACTGCCTCCCACCGCCTTACCTCCAGCAGGGCTGTTCGCCCCTATTTCTGAGCCCTGGCTCGTCCGTGTTGCCTGCATGTCAGCGTCACATGCAGTGTGGGGTCATCCTGGCAGCTGGGGTCAAGGAGCCCATCGTCTGAAAGCTACATCAGTGTGTGGCTGGCACAACAGTCAGACAAAATTCACTCGTCTACAGCGTGTCTGGAATTTCGCCTTTCCTTGGGGACTGCTGTGGAGCTGCTGGGACCAGTCATGTGGGGGTTTCCTCGGCACTTCGCATGGAGCTGGCAGTGCCTTTGCAGGGAAGATTCTTACTGCCTCCTGGGCTTTGGGCAGGAAGCCCGAGGAGTGAGAAGTCCTATGTCTGCACTCAGGCTGTGTGTGGCCATTAAAGGCGTACGAGCAGACAGCCGCCTACAAGGAGGGAGTCGACTGTCCTGTGCTCCAGCCATGCCGCAGGCCGCAGAGCTTCTTCCCAGCCTGCCTGCAGACACACAGGCCCTCCACCCTGCTCTCGCCTCTGGGACGCCTGCCTCCAACCCTCCATCTGCTCCCTTCAGGTTCGTCTGTGATCTCCTGGCAGCACTTTCCAACACACCCATTTGCTTCAGCCCTGAAGAAATTTAACTGCACTTTTCTCTGTACTTCCACAGCAGTTATTTATGAATCCTTCTTCTCCATTCATCCGTGAACCTCTTCACAGGAGGTTCTCCTTAATCTTATTAATCTTTGGGAGGCAGAGTAAGTTAGAGGTTAAGAATATGGACTCTGGGGTTAGAAGTTGGATATAACTTCCGATTCCTCCTTGTACAGGCTGGGCCTCTTGGAGGAGATGTGTGATCACTCTGAGCCTAAGTTTTACCAACTGTAAAATGGCTTTTTGTTACCACATAGAGGTTTATTTGAGAGCTACGAGAAACATCACCATTAAGAACATGGCACATGGTAAGCCCTCAACAGCTATGAGCCCTGGTTGATCGTGTCACTTGCAGGCTGAGTGCCTAGAGGTGTCTGGCTTGCAGCAAGGCCTCAGCATGCGTTTTGTTCCCTTGGTTCATATCATCCTTAAACCACATGGTGAAAAATATGGCTTCAAGAGGCAGCTTGTCCATTTCTTTCTTTGCAGGATGGGAAGGAGTTAGGAGGGAGCCTGTCTGTGAAAGATGGTGGACAGGATAGGAAACTGAACCCTAAACCTGAACTTACATTTAACATTGCCAAGAATATTACCAGATAAGAGACTGGGTAGTTAGAAGACCCCATCTACCTTTCAGAACGCCTTGCATTTACTGAATGAATACAGAGACATCTGATTTTTTTGTAGCTCAGTTTCAATATCCAATCACATATATTGTAGTGCCAACCTGGCTTCTCTAGATGTAAGGAGAATGGAGCACGGCAACAGCCATGAATCTGATCACAAGCCCCCTGCAGCCTTCACAGCAGGGAAACTGAGATACCGGCATGGGCACGTGATGAAGGTCGCAAGCAGTGGCAGAACCAAATTAAAATTCATGCTCCCAGAGTCCTTTCCATGCCATTGCTTCACCTACTGACCCATGGTGCTCTACTGAGAAGCACTTCTGATCAAGTGAACTTTCAGGTTTCAGTAACACAGCACTTTGGCAAGGACTTTGGGGGACAGTCTCGTATCATATACTTCAGCTACTTTTTGGCGAGAACCTGCCGTCTCATGTGTATGTTGACTTAATTTCATCACACAGGTCAACACTGAAGAAAGTGGTGCATTTTCAATATGGAACCATACGTACAAGAGCTTAAATAAAGTCTCTATTTGAAAAATAAAAAAGGCAAACAGAAATGGGACAGATGCCTTTCTTACAGACTGTTCAGTCCATTACAGGGACGTGACACTTTCCTTTCACCACTGAGACCTCAGAGTCTGCAAATCAGACGTATTTAATTAATACTGAATAAATTAATCAATGAATACACAGAGGCCTCAACATTTTAGGTGTAGTTGAATAGGTCCCATACTTTGGTGCAATGTTCCCCTAATACTAAGGATATTTTCCTCTACCCAATGTTTTTTAAAATTTGTTATGTGTATATGTAATAGGATGTTGAAACTTCAGTTTCTAAGCAAAATTCATGATTTTATAGATGTTGTGCCCTACAATTAGGTGCTGGATCAAAGTGTATGTGTTTTAAAGCAGGGGATCAAGAGCTAGTTTCACAGCTTGACACTAGGGGAACACTGACCTCAGTGGAGGCTGTAAACCGTTAAGGGAGAAGAAAGGGGAGGACCATTTCTCAGGGGAAGCGGCATTGAGACCCTCCTCGGTGCCCCAGGGAGGAGGGCTGGAGGCGTACCTGACCTCCCGCAGTACGGAGACTTCCAACGATTGCCTGGAAAGCTTGTCACCCCTCCTCTGTTTGAGCCCAGAGTACCCTGAGTCTGAGTGCAGCCCAGGAAACAGAAGAGTGGATGAGGTGCTCGGAGAGCTGAGTGAAGACAAGTCGCTGCTGCATCCAGAAACTTCTGTCTTGCCAGAAGTTCTGAGATGCAAAACCCCAGGGACCAGAGAGGGATTTGATGTACGAACGGCCTGAAGCTATTTTATGTCCTGGCAAAGCAGCTGGCCTAGAAGAGGCAATGGGGCTCCAGCAGAGAAAACTCTCTGGGCCAGGTCAGGGGGCAGGGCAACGCCGGGAGGAGTGCGAACAGAGGTGTAGTTAGAGGGGACAGGCAGGGGACTTGCCGAACTTAGCTGCTAAAACCTCCATGAGTGACAAAGCTAAAATGACCTTCCAGACCCAGACAGCATCGAGTCAGCCTAGAATAATACCAGTTCATGTAAGAAACCTCCCTGCCCGCCTTTCTGCCACTAGCTCCCTGTGTTGCAAGCCATTAGGGGCTGGAAACCTAGCTAGTGAGTGGGTACAAAGAGCAGAAGAGCCAGACAGAGTGAACGAGTGTCCTGCCCTCCAGGGCCGGCCAGTTTCCCGCAGCTGGGCCTGCTGGTGGATGGGAGAGGATTCGGCTCTAAATCCAGTTCAGACTTCCCATGATTACCAGCAGGGGGAATTTGACTAGTGATATGAGACTGTTTTGAGCCTAGAGTGAATCTGGAACTACCTATTACTAATAGTAAACATGTAGGTAAAGGAATCTGTCAAAGGGGGTGTTGATAGCAGGGACGAGACATCCCCCACTGAGCACCTTTTAAAGGAGGAGGAGAGACCAAAACAAAGTTATGTTTTAATTATATGTCATAAGCTGAGCTTGGTCAACATAGCAGATAGATTTCTCTTTATTTCATTGTGTGCATGCTTTTGTCAGCCTGCACAGAGCTCTCATATTAAAAGACACACGGTTTTGGTCGTCTTTGGGAACCATCTCTGTGTGGCACCTCTGTGTACCCGTGGGTGCTTTGCCTCTTTCCTGGGGGTGCAGATCTGAGGAGGTGGCCATGGGCCCCCAACTCTGCTTTCTGGCAGCCAGGTTAGTAGGAATATGTCAGTCTGGCTATAACCAGAAGAAAGGACTTCAAAGAGACTTAAAGTCAACCGGCCTCACCCATCTAATGTCTGCTTGTCTCCCTTACACAGGGAAGAAAATAAGTGTCCATCTTCTGCTGATCTACCATACTCCATATTTTAGAGCCACCCTGAGTGGGCCACTGCGTGCCAGCTGGTGCAAGATCGTTCTCTCCGGGCCACCCTTCCACGGGTGCGTGAGACTGGCAGGTCGACCTTGCAAAGGAACACTGCCGCCTCGGTGGGGGGAAGGAGAGCTAGTGTTTGCTTGACTGCCCGCTGTGGACATAAAGGGAGTGGACATGCCATTTGTTGGGCAGCTACCCGGGGCCACGCGCCGGCAGTGCTGTCACGTGCCAGAGCCCCGCGGTGAACAGCGGCTCCCCTGCGGGGGCTAGTATTCGCCCTTTGTGTAGACTTGCTGAGCACCATTCAGACTCCACGATCCCTGCTTTCTGCAATTCCAGGAAGCTTTCTCTGAAACTACATTTTAAATACGTTTTTGAAGCTTGCCTGTGATTTCCCTCATTCTTTTTAATCTCCAGAATCTAATCCCACATCAAAGCTGATCGTATTTTTAAGTAAGGAAATTGTTCCTGATTTCCATTTCCACATTTTTATGAGACTACACTGACTTCTTATTAGAATTGAATTTCAAGATAGTGAATGCCCTACATTCCTTCTTAGCAATGCATACCTTGCTGTTATGGTACACAACAGTTGATTCCAATCAACTTTTTCAAACTCATTCCACATTTCCAATGTTTTTATACTTCCATTACTATTCACAAATATTCTCAGAAGGGTGTTCCAATCTGGTGATGTTATAACTTCCCCTAGGGGTTTATTATCTTCCGTGATACAGTACTCATTTCACCCACTCTCATTTCCTTGGACTTAGCCCAGAATAGCCCCTGGTCCTGCAAACGGCTTCACAGGCTGTGCGAGGGACCCTGAGCCACGCGTGGAGACAGGCACCCATCTGATCCCGTGCCTGTGACCTATCCGTCCTTGTCAGGGGGCGGAAATTGTCTCCTACTGACTGCTTTTATTTCTCAAATGCCCCCACATATTTCTGCTGTTCATTGTCTACATTTCTGTTACAGGAAAACCTATCTCCTCACAATATTGGTTTTGATGAATTTGATTCTTTTTAGCAAGGTGGTCTTTCTATGTGGTTTGGCCTTTTCTTTTTTTCAAAACCAAGCGGACAAGGAACCCCAACGTGAGCCCATGTTGCATTTGCCAGGATTTCGACTTCCTCTGGAGGCAGCACTACCAGCAGCCAGGCTGTCGTCCTCTAGGGTGAAGAATCCTCTAAGGAGAGCCCTCCTCCTACGGAGGTTCGAGGACAAACTGTGAGTTTCAGGTCAGAGGGGGGACTCCACGGGAGGCCCAGTGCTTGTCACGTGAGGGTCTGATAAGCTGGTTACCAGGACACGCACCTGGGTCTTAGGGTAAGGGACCTGGGTAAAAAGGAAATGAGCCACTTGGTCACCTCGGAGGGACAGTGAGAAGCCGGGTGTGGGCACATGGTGCCAGTGGCCACGGGGCTGGCGGCCACAGGAGGCAGGAGGAGCTGTGCTGTCCTTGAGGGGCTGAAGGTGCCGGGAGGGGCTGAAGGTGTCCGGGCGGGAGAGGCAGCGGGGAGCTCGGGGGGCCCCTGGGCACCCTTTGGTGACCTCAGAGCTGGACGTCGGAAGCCTTGCGCGTGTGCGGGCTCCGGTGGAGATGCGCAGCGGCCCGGCGGGGTGGAGCCTGCGGCCAGGGCCGGCCGCGCCTCGGAGCCGGGAGAGGACGGAGGCGTCCTGGGCTCCCGACAAGGCTCGGCCTTGGGGGCGGCGCAGTTTGGGGCCTTGAGGAGGGGCTGGTGGTCCTGCACAGCAGGCGGTGACGGAGGCAGAGCAACGCTGCTCTGTAGCTGTTACGAACATTTTCTCAGCCCCAGGATGAAACGGAGCAAGAAACGGACGAAACGATGTGAGCGACCTCAGTACTGGCGACGCACCGGGGCCGTTTTGCCCTGGCGGCAGCGCCACCAGCAGGTGTTTTCTGCCCCCCTCTGGAGACGGTCAAGTTGAGGGGCCATGTGAGCGGCGCTGGCGGAGGCTGAGCGGAGACACGAACTCGGGCCTCGTTTTCAGCCCTCTTACAACACTGTGCAAAATCTAAATGAAATCTTAGATACTGTTTTTTGAAGAGTTTTTTGAGGACTGGTGAAATTCCATGAAGAAAAACCACTGAATACATTAATTCAAGATTGGAGAAGGGGTGCTAAACTTCCTGAAAGCAGCAATATTGCTTTTAATAACTAAACTATCTTTATTATAAAATAAAACTCTCTCCTCCAGAATTCCCTGATTTTCTTAGTCTTCCAATTGCCTTGCATTTTTTCTGCTATTTCGCTTGCAGTTTCCTTCCTATTACAGTGCAGGGCTGCAGACCAGGCCTCACCTCATGCCTGGGACCGCCACCGCGGTGCCCCCAAGAGATGCCCCGACACCTGTCTGCCACTTCTCCCGTTCATTTAATATACTGCATCAGACAACCGTTACTACGACCACTTGTCATCTGTTCAGAAACATTTACTGGCGGCTCTAAATACCCATAAACTAAAACTCCTTAGCTAGAGTACAGGGTTATTCGTGTACACGTACATTGACGTGACGTCTTCCCCTGTGTGTCTCCTCCAAAACTCCCCTTTGAAACATTTTGCTCTCCCACGCTAGTGGTCCTCAAACATCTTTGGGACTTTTCTTCTGCTGGAATCACAGCAAATTACCCTAGTTCTTCACGACCTCACCAAGCCTGACACATTCCCTAAGACCCTACCCCTGGCACCTCTCTGTTAGTTTACAAGGGCTTCTCCTCTGGCCTGGGTCTGGCCGCATCTGGGCAGAGGGTGCGCTGAGTACAGCTGGAGTTGGATTTCAGCCGCTCTGTCCTGTCCCACTGGGGCTTTTTGTATAGAACAAAAACGTTCTTCTGGAGAGGGCAGCCCTGTCCGCACACTGCCAAGGCACCAATTGCCTTACAATTCTTTGGACGGTTAATCCTGTTCTGATTGGCAACAATGCTTCAAGTATGATTTTTAAAATCCTTCAACCAGTATTTTTATTTTTAATATGTCCTATCTCCTCAGAATGTTCCCTCCTGAGGGCAGGATTAATATATAAGGTGTGGTTCTCTGTTAGAATACACCACAGTCTCATGCACGGTAGAACCTCAAACAATGTGTTTGCTCATTTTACTTGTTTCTATGCAAGTAAACATAGCTAATTATAAATGAAGCATTAATTTGTCCGGATTAATGATCAACGATTGTGCGTCATTAGCTGGAAAGGATGATTTCCACCAATGTGCACACACACACCTAGCCCAACTGTAGTGTTATCATGCCTTGCCGTTGTTTTTATTATGTATCTTTTACATTTTGGTATATTGAAGAATCCACATCTCTAAGTGGAGAGAATTATTCTCGTACTTTTCTTACACTGAATGGTATGTAGCCCTTCATTATAGTTAGGCTTTTCAACATAATTATTTTCCCAACAACTATTTATAAATACAACGTATTTCCAGGGAAACAAAGATGAAAACATTCAGTTTCTGCCATGAATGAGATTTAATTCTGAGTGGGAGAAAACATCCACTAACAAACACAGTGTTAGTAGGACGGACGTCAGTTCCATAAGAGCACTGCTGGGAATGTGAATTAGCGGTTCAAAGGAGCCAAGAAGCTCTCGCATTTACGTTTGAGCTGCACCTCACAATAGGGCCGAGAGGCCCCCTGGTCGCGTCGCTGTGACCTGAGTGCCCCAGGCAGAGGTGTGGACAAGGTCAAGTCAAAGAACCATCCTTGGTGTCACCAGCTGTTTGGTTTGGAGGAAAACATCCCCTGTGCCACCGTCCTACGCCTCCCAGTCACCACATGGCTCTGCGTGCCGCCGTCACATTGCCATGGCTACCCACCTCCCATCACTCCTGGCTAACAGATGAAGTCTGCCTGAGGCGGGTTGTCACCATGTCCCCGAGTTTGGTCCTCAGCAATGATACCTGTAAAACTGGAGGCATGTATGCCAGTTACATGCTTTCTAAGAGTCATGGTGCTCCAGAGGAGAAGCCACGGATGGAAAGAGGTGGCTGTCACACGGAAGAGAGTCCTGTCAGGGTTTCCTCACCTGTACTGAATTTGTCATCAGCTTAGCCAGACTCAGGAGTTTTCTGCAATACTGTCTAAAAACACCTCTTCTCATATTTTCCATTCCCCTTAGCATAGCTAAGGGACACTGGAATTCCCTAAAGGGGTGTTATTTCTGAAGTGTGTGAGTGGCATGTCTACCTCTGCTTATTCTATTCTATGCAATGGAAACAGCCTTCCTGCCAAAAAGTGGAAGAGATGAAGAAGCTTAAAAAATCTCCACTTGGAGGCACTGGCCCTTGACTGGGGGCCTGGAGTCAGGGTAGGGTCAGCTTAGGGTTGGCCGCTGAGGCTGTCAATGCTCGAGGGGCTGTGGATTCAGGGGGAAGGCAGCGCCTCCAGGTTATCCAGGTATTTTGTGCCACATTTCCCCTCCACGCATATGCAGATTCATGGGTGGGGCAGGCTTGAGAGCTGAGAAACTGAGCAGTTTTGGCCGTTTTACAAATCTGGGGAGATTAAAATTGGGGCTCAGGGCCATGAAGGCAGCGGGAGTTCAGGAGCCAAACTCCTTAAGAGACACATTTGCTGACTTCCGAGCATCATCTAAGAGGCTGGAAAGCCAAGAAGGAGCTTCAGCGAGAGGATGGGAAGCCAGGGACTTCAGCCTCCTCATGGTCCTGGAGAAGCAAAACTGAAATTCAGGGCCCTCCCAGAAAGCAGGACAGGGGACGCCCAGGTTTCAGCTGAGACCCTGATGTCTGCACACAGTCAGCAGAGGTGGGGAGAAAGGGAGCGCTCACAAAAAATGGCTACTGAGCTTTAGTTGGGCTCCATCCCGACTGGCTTAGGGTGAACACCCTAATGTTACTGCTCGCCAGAAGCAAAGTAAATGATCTCTCCGGGAGGATAATGCGCACAGTTTCAGACCAACACAGGACAGCCGGCATCAAATGACATCAGCAGCAGTTTACCAGGAAGGAAAACGCCGGGAGAAAGCACCAAGTGGCAGAAAACAATAGACAAAATGGAAAGGGGCTGACAGGTGAGTCAGATAACGTGAATACAGAACATGGATTTTAAAATAACTATGATTACAGTACTATTTCAATGTAAGCCAAAAAGAAAAAAATAGCTGGAGCGGCTATGCTAAAATCAGATAAAGTGAACTTTGGAAGTAAGTACCAGGGGGCACCAATTCACCAACTGAAATGAGGTCCGAATTTTTATGCATCAGGTATCAGAGCCTCAAACTTTGTAAAGGCGATTTGACAGAATTAAAAGGAGAAACTGACACAACTATAATTATAGATTCAAATGCATTTCCTTTAATAACCGAGGGAGCATGCACGGAGAGAACTTATTGAAGACACAGAAAGTCTGACTAGCTGTGCTTGTAACCAGTGACTTACAGGACCCTACTCAGAGCAACTGAAGGATACGCATTCTTTTAAGTACATGGAGAATGGTGACCAACATTAAAATGTGTTGGACTATTAAAAAAACCTCAATTAAATTGAAAAGTTTGAAAACATACAGAACACATTTTATAGTCAACACTTCAGTATTGTGACCTTAAATATTTCTTAGGAGTAGATCTCATGTTAAGTGTTCTTACCACAAAATGAAAAACTCAGGATAGGGACGCTTCTGGACACATGCATATGCTTATTGATGTGGCGATGGTTTCATGTGCGTATGTATATATCTACACTCACTAAGTTGTTTATATTGAACATGCCTGCTTTTTAGTATCAAATATACCTCAATAAAATTGTTTAAAAAAAAGGAAAATCTCCAATCGTATAGAAATTCAGAAATTCCCTTCTATAATTCAAGGAAATGTTTAATGTGAAAATTAGAAAATATCTTTAACTTAATAATAATTAAATTTGATATATTAAAACTTGTGGGTTGTAGCTAAACTGTGATGAGAAGGAGACTTTAATCTTAAATGCGTGTTATAGAAAAGAAGAAAGGTTACAAATCAACGATCTAAGCACAGGGAGGTTAAAGGTGACTGACAGAAAACAGAGGTGTAAATAAAGAAAATCAAAGAAGCAAAACAGGCTTTGAAAGACTAATAAACTGATAAAACCCTAGCAAGACTGGTCAGAAGGAAAAAAGGGAGAATAAACAGAAACTATCAAAATGACAATGTGGATGTCACCTCAGATCCTTCAGACATTAACAAGATAATAAAAATATGTTTAAAACAATTGAAATCAATGAATTTGAAGATTCAGATAAAAGGCACAAATACTTTGAGAAATGTAGCTTAATAAACCTGATATAAGTAGAAATAGAAAGGCTAACCAGTCCTATATCTATTAAAGCCATTGACTCTACCAAAATAAAAATCTTTTCACGAAGAAATGCCAGAACAAGAAGGATTCATCAGTAAGGGACACAAATGGAGTTAAGTTTCTTGCAAGAAACAAAGACCTTGTTGCCACTGTTTCTATGACAGTGTGGGAATGACAGAGCCATGGCCTCTTCAGCCAGTGGAACAGAACTAAGGGTCCAGAGATGACTCCACGTTCTCTTGACATCACGCCGTTTCTTGATTTGGGATGCCGAGGACACCGCAGTGTGGGAAAGAATGCCTTCCCTGTACCAGTGCTGGCGACAGGGTACCCTCTCCTCTCGACCCTCATTACTATGTGAGTCAGTGGCTGCTGTCAGGCGGGGTGATTTGGGCTCCCCGTCCTCCAGGGACATCCAGGAATGTCAGAAGACACTGTCACGCTGAGGTGAGATGCTACTGGCACATAGTGGGTATGAGCCGGGGACAGTGCTAGGCCCTCAGCCATTCAGGGGACAGTGCCCCATGATGAAGGATCATTTGCTCCAAAATGTCGATAGTGCCGAGCCTGAGAAACCCTGCCGCCAGCAGAGATCAATCTCAGGTGAGAGTCGGCTTAAATGTGGAAGAGAATATTAGAGTTCCTGGGTGGTAACCAGAAAGAATATATTCTTGACTTAAGGGTTGCTAAATATTTCTTAAACATGACTCACAAAAGCAGTAAGTATAAAGGAAAATATCAACAAATGACATTACAATTTATCAAAACGTGTCACCAACATAGTAAAATGTAAGCCATACAGGAGAAAATGTTCCAATATATATAACTAGCAAAGTACTTGTATCCAGAATATATAAACAATGTCTTAAAATTAATAAACCGAGTAGAAAAACAGGCAAAAGAATTAAACAAGTACTTCCCAAAAGAGAAATCCCATTTTGACTATGAGAAAATGCCCAACATCAGTAGTCATTAAGGAAATTAACATTCAAACTGCTTTGAGATGATACCGCATAGCCATCAGACAGCCTAAAATTTAGACTGAGAAACCCAGTGTTGATTAAGCTGTGGGGCAACCGGTACTGCCACACACGACTGATGGGATTAGCAGTGGGGTAACTGCTTGGACAGCCATGGCACCTAGTACTGAATATATGCATACCCTGGTGATTTAGCACTTCCACTGCAACAGAAGTGGGTGCATATCTCCACCAAGAGGTTTGCAATACAGTCACATACCTACACATAAAAATATATGCGTATGTATATATATGTGCATGAATGTTTCTAGCAGTGTTATTCATAACAGGCAAGACCTAACAGTTCAAAACTGGTAACAACCCAATTGTCTGTCAACAATAGAATGGATAAATAAATTATAGTCCATTCCTACAGTGGAATTACAGCAATGAAAATAAACAAACCACTGCTATATGCAATAGCATGAATAAATCTCCAGATAATGTTGAATGAGAGACGTCAGACACTAAGGGTATGTACTGTATCACTTAATTTGTATATAGTTGAAATCAGGTGAAATGAATGCAGGGCGTTCCAGGTCAGAGTGTGTTACCTTTGGAGGGAAGGTAGATATAGGGGCTGAGGGAGGGTCCCCGGAGCGCCTCCGGGGTGCTGGGGAGATGCATTTCCCTCTCCGGGTGGGGGTCGTGTCGATGTGGTCATTGCGTGAAGTTTCATTGAGCTGCACACTTATATTCCATGCACTTTCTCACATGAGTATTGATGAAATGTTTGACAGTTTGACAAATATTTGACAAAAATCATTTATTTACAGGAAGTTGAAAATCTAAGAGTGGGTAGGGAAGCTGATACAGAAAAAAACAAAACACATTTTTTAAAAAGTGTATGAGCTTTCAAGGTAAGGATTTCTGATCCTAAGTTTCCTGTATAAAATGCTAGAGAATAATAGCAAGTTTTCTCAAATTCTCTTGTAACATAAGTTGGCACAAACTGCTAGACGTTCCTTTCTTAGCAGGTTTCCCTGACTGTGCTTCCATTTGGGTTGTGTGTCTTCAGTATTACCCGGGACTGAATCACAAGGCCTTTCTCCTTCCTCTCCACCCTGTGCCCGGGGCTGCGTCAGAGCTGCTGAGCCCCAGCCCCGAGGGCCCCCGTCAGGGGCTCCCCGATATCCTACTGCTGAGAGCCCTGGCGGCACGGGGACACTGCTGCTGGGACCGCGCCCGAGGGCTGAGGGAAGTCTCACCTCCGTCCCTCAGGAGTGTCACTGGGCATCTGTCAGCTATTTCAGTCCTAACAATAGATGGCCTCCAACACGCACTGCCTTTGCTGACCAGTTGTGTTAATAATTTTTCATCAGTGCGCATCTGTGTCTGTGACCTCCAGAAAGTAAATTTGCTGTTAAATCTGTCACCTGTTTATTCAGGTGTGATTGTATTTGGTGTCCTTCCTTTATGCACTGTTATTTAAAGAAAATATATTATTTACGAGACAGGTTCAAACACGTTTCGACCTCACTAAGGGAGTTCATTATTTAAGGGAATGTAATATTCTGAAATAAACAAAGCTACTAATATCCTAATACACTTCAATTCTATGCATTTTCCTAAACTGTTGGACTGCAAAATTTAGAGCCAATAAGGTCTGTTTCAGTTATCCAGAGACTTGAATTCAGAAGTTTTCAAAACTTTTGAATTCAACAATTTTCAGAACTATTGTGCAGATTTAAAAATTCTCGCTTTAAAAATTCTGCTTTCAGAATAAGTGGGACCTTTTTGAAACCCTAAAGTTCATTGACACAGTGATTCTAGAAAGAAAAATGGAGAGGAGCTCCTGGGAGGAGCTTCTGCACCTAAGAGGGCCTTTTGGAAACTCCTCTCACCACGGCCTACCGTGGCTTCAACAAGTCCTGGGGGATTACTGCTGCTGCGGTGAGGAAGGCAGAGAAGGGCCGTCTCGCCCCGAGGATGAAACAGTGCTCATGTCCTATGCTCTGGGGACAGAGGAATACAGAGATATGAAAACGCAACCTCTTCACCAATTCTATGCTTCTTGATGGCTACTTTAACTGCAGAAGGATTGCAAAGAGCTATTAGTTAATTGTATGGGGTCAATACTCTGAATACTTGGAAGAACTTGGAAATAGGGAAATCAGATCACACTGTGAGAGTCCAGCTATAAAATCAGAGCATGTGGGGCAAAGCACATGCAGTCACGTGAAAGAGCCTGGTTCCCACACCCGACGCCGCTTTATGTGGTCTCCAAGTGTGTATTCCAGATTCTTCAACCCAGGCCCCTCCTTCGCTGCCATGCAGGGGAACCACTGCTCATTGCTGACCTTCCTGTTGTCTACACCTGCCTTCCTGGGCCTTCCTCAGAGGAAGACCAATCTGTTTTCTGTACCCTATTCCCCAAGGGCCCTTCCCCACCTTCCCACAGTACAGCTTTTAAAAATATCATGTGTCACTTTAATGCAGTTTTACCTGGAGTAAAATGGGGAAGAGTTCATAGCTTGCTTCTAAGCCCAGGCTCTCTCCCAGGCAAGTTCAGGCCCAGGGGCCCCCTCTCTCTCCCAGGTCACTGCCAGGCTGCTGGGGCAGCCCACCCACCTTTCCTTCCAGACCTCTCCATGTCCCTGACTCCCCGGGAACTGTCCTTGGCTCCAGAGAGAAATCGTTACTGCATTCTCCCATCCCTTCCAAGGATCTCTACATAAGGTAATGTATCTCTCTTGGTCCCAGTTGCATCTTTAGCACCTAGCAAACAGCCTAAGACATAATGGGTTTTCAATAAATATTGTGTGACTAAAAAAGAAAAAAGAATGGTCATTTAGCCATTGTTCATTCTCTGGAGACTTACAAGTGTGGCTGTATCATCCAAATTAGCTAGCATTTCCAGATAACCCACTGACAGTTAGCAGGACCCCTGCCATTTGTTAAGGATGTACTTTCTAACTGATGTAATTTATAGGTCAGATGACAGCTATCATTTCTCTGTCGTCCTTTGCATTAGGAATTTGATAACACACGTTCTTCAAATTCAGCCTTGAAATCCCTGCCTTTTTAGCAAGCAGTTAAGCGAATTTTGATCACATGGCTTGGTGTATTGGTTTTTTAAGATGGTTTTGTGAACTGTTCATCTCAGACAGAGCAGGATGAGCGGTTGGATTTCAAAGGCCTTACTGGAGCGCAGCCTTCCGAGAAGAGCCCACGCATCACTGGGGAGTTGCTGGAAACGTAGGTTCTTAGGCCCTGCCTCGAACTTCTGAGTCTGAATCTACGTTCCAACAAGTTCTGCAGGGGATGTGCATGCATATTGAAGTTCGGGATCCCTGGGTGGGCTTCTAGTTAGGGTGTCTGCACTGTGTGCGGCTGCCTCCCCCGAGGAAGAAGTCTGGCGCTTCGGGGTTGCCTCCTCCATTCATTCGGATACAGCAATTCTCTGCGTCGGAATGAAGAGACTAGGGTGGGACCCAGGGAGATATTTGCTTCCCGCCTGCCTCTGTCTTCTGGAAACTTCCACTCACAGACATGGATACGAAGAATGTCTGTGGATTGTCTGCAGCCCTGGCACGCTCAAGGGACTGGAGTGAATTGCCATCCACGCAGCCACTCCATGCATCAGGTAACCGCTATTATCGGCTGCCTCCTCTCCAAGCTTTCCAGACTTTTAGAAAATTGCAGCTTTAAAATCTCTTATCTAAGATAAATGTGAGTCCCTGGATCCAAACAACACAACTGTGTCCATTCAAATCTTATTAAGAAGATGGCTCAGCCTTCGGTTGTAGAATGACTTTAGAATTAAGGCCTCTTCTAACCAACTTCGCAGACCCTGAGCCCAGCGTTCATTTTATTAGGATTGCACCCTAAGCCCCATGAAACAGCATAGAGATCGTATCTTCAGGATGGACCAGTTTGAATTACTGGTCCACCTCTAACCCTGGGGATGCATGGACGGGCTTTCTTCTTGGCAACAATCCTTGTGCTTATGTGAACCACGGTAACAGCTGTGTGTGTGTGTGAGTGTGCATATATATGCATGATACTTAGTTCACATACGTGGCACATCATCTGTATTATTTCAGTAGGTAAATTGCCTTTTCCATCCCCTTCGTCCACCGGCACTCAGGGCCACTCACTGGGCTCACCCACTATGTTTTCTGATCATCTGGAGTTCTGCCCTCGGTGATCTCAGATGCTCCGGGGCCCTTTCCCTGGCTGATCAGAGCCCGGGCCTCCTGCTCCCTCTTGCTGGATCAGACTAATTTTAGGGACCTAGGAGGCAGTCCTTGAAACGGCAGCTGCGATGTCCCCCGTGGCATGGCACTGGCTTCCCCTTCTGAAGAGGACCCCTCTTCCTACCATCTTTCCTAATAAGGCCCTGGGATTCAGTACATGGTTTGATACCATTTCTCCGGTTGTCCTGTTAAAAGTTAATTTATCTGGCTTCCAGAGTCTCAAGTTTCCAGAAATTTTTATCTCCAAAGGCAACTTCCAGATGCCTCAAACAAAGCCTATCTATATGCCAGGTAACAACCTTGCTTACATCAAGACCTTAGTGTGAAAAAGTAACAGTGAAAGGAGGGATAGAAAATGCTTAATACAGCTAAGTGGGAGACTCCATAGGGTGTAAATGTAAAATATAAAATTTTACCCGTGATGTTTTGGAAAATAAATACAATTTGACATGCTCATGCATGTGGGCATACAAAATTTTTATTTAGAGTCAAGGTGCAATTATGGAAAAAAATTTTTCTTGGATGTGCATTTTATTTTGAAATTGGTGAAGTGTTTCTTAAGGGCCTCAAACATATGTCATTATAACCAAAGGATTTTAGTGTTGAGAATGCACATGACAAATACCTGGTGTCCAGGGTTCTCTGTTACGTGGTTCTCTCTTCCGATTCTGGCCAGAGCTCTGTGGGACAGCTGACTTTCCAGAGGGCAGCCTCGCCTTCTGGAACCTCACGGCCCCCATGCGGTTGGAGAGCCTACCCAATGCCCGGCACTCTGACTTTAGCACTTCCGTTTGCGCTGCATCCTTTTTCTGTATTTCCAGAAACTCAGGGTTTGAAAGTCTGGACTTAAGAACAATCACCTGCCACACCTCTTTCTTGGATACTTCCTGGAGGATCGCAACACGGCTTTTCGGGCACATCCTGGTGTTCGTTCCGCACACGCCTTCCCAGCTTCTGGCCACTTCCCACCGCGCTTCCTTTATGCCTGCCGCTCGTAATGGGGTTTGATCTCAGTGATGTTTTTAATTTTCTCTTCTATCTCGTTGTTATTTTTCTGCTAGGCATCTTACTTGATCTCTTTCACTCAGCCTATAATCTTCTACTTGATCAGAGTGGCTTTTCTCTGACCCCCTTTTCTCGAGGGGCATGATGCTCTCTCTGACTGTTTAGATTGTGGCGTTCCAGCTCCTCTGCTTCCTTGACTGATGGCCGTTTGGGGTATTCCATCCCTTCTCCTGGGCAGCTTCATGCCAGTGTTCCACACTGTCTCCTGTCTGCTCAGCTTATATTTGAAAGGAGCGTATTTGCTTTAAAATACTCAAAAGAGGCAGAGATTGGGGATGGGATGAAGGTAAGGCAGCGGGGAGCATGAGGTGGGACAAGTCACCACTTCTGCTTGGATTTTCCTGTACAAATAACTACTCACCGAACCGGTCCAAGCCTTTTCCTGGTGGCGTGTCTCCCTCTGGTCTCCCATGGGCAGGTGTCCAGTGGCAGGTGATAAAGACGAGGGCAGGACAGACCCCCTGGTCTGGTCTTGCTATGGGGTGGGCCCTGCTGCTCCTAGATCACATCTCTCTACTGAGGATGTCATCGTTCTTAATTACTTAATCACTTAAGGAAATGGCACAGTGTTTGCCGGGGACATCACACACTCGGGGCTGTGGTGCTCTGGCGTTCCCTTGTCTCAGCAAAGATTAATTTCTCCCTTTGCCTTGTTTGGTAGTTCCGGTAGAGCCTTCACTCTGGCATCTTTTCCCACCTCCCCAAGACTATACTTTCTGTAATGAGGCTTCGTTGCTGTTTTAGAAAAAAATCAACTGGGAGACCACCATGGAGAAGAGGCTGTGTCCCCTAAATCTGGACCAGCCCTGGTGTCTTGTGGCCGCCCTAGGCCCCCTCGTCCTCTTCTGGACAGCATGTGCCTGTGACCCTGAAAACCTTTCCATCCTATGAGTCTTTCCCCTGTGTTGGGAAAAACCCAGTTCCTCTCTACTGTGTGTTTCTTTCCTGTGTGTCTCCTTTACTCACACAGAACACTTTCCTTCTGGTCCCCATGCGTGGGGTTCCCCCACACCAGCAGTTTGCAGCACCAGCGGACCCACAGTTTAACTCAGTTCTAACACTCTCTGCCTGGGGATAGTGACACACTCCACGGGCTAAGGGCTCGGTTCTGCAAGACCTACCCTCCCCGGCTCAGATGCCAATTCAAGTTGTAGGTCCCTGTGACACACACAGCTCAGCCACAGCCAGAGGTTACCACCACACCCTGCTCAGGTTCGAACAATTTGCTAGAGTGGCTCATGGAACTCAGGGAAGCACTTAACTTGCATTTGTTGGTTTATTAGAGGACACAGTAAAGGATACAGATGAACAGCCAGATGGAAAGACACAAAGGCGAGGCCTGGGAGGGTCCTGAGTACAGGAGCCTCTGCACTCCTGGAATTGGGGTACGTGTGTCAGCCTCCGGGTATGGGGGTGTGTTCATCCACCTGGGAGTTCTCCAAATTCCCTACTATTGGAATTTTATGGAGGCTTCCTTATGTACGTATGATGTATAATTAAGTCCAAGTCCAGTGCCCTCCTGCTCTGGAGGATGGTGGGGTGGGGATGAAAATCCCAAGCTTCGAATCTGGTCTTCCTGATGACCAGCCCCATCCAGGAGCCACCCAGAGTTACCTTGTTAGAACAAAAGATGTTCCTTGTCACCTAGGAAACCACAAGGGTGTATCAGGAGCCTTGTGCAGAGACCTCCACCTGGAGGCGGAGACCAACATACATGTTTTCCATTAGCTCACAGACACCCACAGAAAGGAGCCACAGCCCTCCACACCCCTAAGAATTGCTCCAAACCTCTCTGGGCCTCCTAGTCTGGGCCAAGCAACTGCTTCATGGACTTAACTCTCCATCCTCCGCTTAAGAACTCTCCCCGAGCACTCACTTCTCCAGCAGCATATTGAAATCCCCTTAAAACGAATTAACAAGAGAGCCATCCATTTCTTTCAGATAGCAGCCTTGCTGAGACATATATATCTGCGGTTCAGCCTGACAGTCTAACAAGGCAAACATAAATAGTGTAATGTCAATGCATTTCCAAATTCCCTGGTTATTCATTTGTTTCCACATTTCCTTATTACATAAGGAAGAAGCATGGCAAATAGAAGGGATGCCTTTCCAGCAATGAAAGGACAGAGAAAGGAGAGCTAGAATGGTGACTTTCACAGGGCCCTCTGGCCCTGTGCACAGAAGTTGAGCTTTTCAGTTAAGCAGCTCTTTGCCTCTCCGTCAAGCACCCAGCTACAAGCCCATGGCAGAAGTGATGCTGTTGAATATCAGATTTTATAATTCCTTTACTCGGATTCTGCTCCAAACCTTTCACAATTTGATTTTCTTTGAAGTTTGTCTTTAGGGAAAATATATACTCATCTAGTCTGTTGAAATTAAAGTTTTCCTTGGTAGTTAACTTCCTTATAAAATAAAAATAAAAGTTCTGACTTTATAAGTGAATCAGTTATAACTTTTGATAGAATGGTTCAGCATCCCTAAGTTAGGTGGTCCCCAGAATGAAGGTGAGGCAGAATTCTGGACTATGTAAGGCTGATGGCAGCCCCTGGATGTGGACAATGCATCAAATAGATGCACCCAGAGGAGGTCAGTACTAGAGGCGACATGCTTCCCCAAGGACCCAAATAGACATTTTCCAAAGGAGAAATTCAGGTGGCCAACAGGTACATGAAAAGATGCTCCATATCACTAATCACCAGGGAAATGCAAATCAAAACCACAGTGAGATATCACCTCACACCAGTCAGAATGGCCACTAACCAAAAGACAAGAAATAACAAGTGCTGACGAGGGTGCGGGGAAAAGGGAGCCTCCTATACTGTTGGGAATGTCAGCTGGTGCAACCACTGTGGAAAGCAGTATGGAATTTCCTTAAAAACCTAAAAATTGATATACTTAATAATCCAGTAATTCCATTTCTAAGACTTTGCCCAAAGAAAACAAAATCCCTTATTTGAAAAGACATATGCACCCCTATGTTTATTACAGCACTATTTACAATAGCCAAGTTATGGAAGCAACCTAAGTGTTCATCAGTAAATGAATGGATAAAGAAGAAGTGGTACATATACACAATGGAATATTATTCAGCCATAAAAAAGAAAGAAATGCTGCTGTGTGCAACAACATGGATGGAGCTGGAGGATATTACGCTAAATGAAATAAGCCAGGTGGAGAAAGACAAATATCATATTATTTAACTTATATGTGGAATCTAAAAAGAAAACAGAAGAAAATGAACAAAGTAGCAGCAGACACATGGACACTGAGAGTGACTGGTGGTCACCATGGGGGAGGGGCTGGGGAGGTCGGGAGGGGAATAACTGAGAACAAAAATCTCAACCAGAATATAAGCTGGTCACGGGGATGAAAGTGCAGCATGGAGAATATAGCCAATGGTTCTGTAATATTTTCCTGTGCTGACAGACAGTAGCTGCACCCAGCAGGGTGAGGGCTTCTAGTGCAGATAACTGCCATGCCACCACGTTGTGCCTGGCAGCCAGCCGGATGCCGCAGGTCAGCTGCCATCAGTAAGAGGGACACACTTTGTGGGAGTGGCTGCCCAGGTCAGAGGTGCCCTCGGTGGGGCCCTCACAGTGGGCACATTGTTCACAGAGAGAAAACACGGACCTGTCCTGCCAGCTCTGGTAAAATTACGTTCATTTAATGAATCTATTGTTATAAGTCAGCCTTGCAAACAACTCCCAGAATCTTTTGAGCTTAAAATAATTTTAACCGCTATACCATCCCTTGTAGAGGTCCAGCTTTAAAAGATTACATCAGAGTTCACCAAGTAGAAATAATTTCTCATCCTGGAAGGTGTCTGTTTACAAAATTAGTTTCATTTACTTAGCACCAAATGTAAGACCCTCTCAGATACTTTAAATTTCAGCAAAACTTGAAATGATTTCCTAGTTTTTGTGGAAATAATTTTTGTACCCTCACTGAAATAAGAAGGAAAGCCATATATTGAGCATCTTCTATGTGCTAGGCATTTTGATCAGTGATTAATATATATTATCTCATTTAATTCTTATAACTGCCTGATTAGTTATAGTATTGTCCCATTTTACAGATGAGGAAATTGAGGCAATGAATATTTGTTGCTTAGCCAAAGTCATACAGCTAGTATGCTACAGAGCCAGAGTTATAACACAGGTTTCTGCTCCCACTGGAGAAGGAAAAATGGTCTATATGCCAATGTTTACCAGCCCTGACCAGCAGGAACACCTGTAACTAAATTCGGGGAAGGGGGTGCTCAGTAAGGCGGGGTTAGAAAGAGTCCGATCGGATTTGGGCTTTGGCTGGGTGATTTGCAGAGGGTCTAAGGAAGTGGACGTTCATTCTAGATTGGATAGAAAACAGTAATTCTGTAATGAGCATCTCAGTTAATCTCCTCTTTGGGAAGGGCAGTTTCAGGGCAGAGCCATGGTGTTTAAGCAGCAGCATCCATGCATATTAGCCTATAGGGGAGGTTCAGATTTGTGGGCAGCCCAGTGACCCGCTTTTGTCTGTGTTTAGATGAAACTATGAAGTGGCCTTGTTTATCTAAGCGACCTGTGTGATGGTGGTGTTTGTGAGATTATTTACTTTCAGTGGAAGAAGAACATGGCCTCGCTGTGAGCACCAGGCCACCCTGAAAGAGTATGTTCTAGCTGCAGGGTCAGAACAGCTCCCAGACGCCAGTCTGCTTTGGTTTCTCAACTAGGAAGAACCACGATACGGCTGCAGGGCGGTAACAGGAGCTGGGTGGGAAATCATGAAGCCAAGGGCTCTGTGTCCATCGGCCAGAGTGGTTTTTAGGCTTCAGGTGGGTGTAAATCCACAGCTGAGGCACAGATAATGCAGTTTCCGTGGGTGCCCGGGAATTAATGGTTTCTGAGAGAGAGAGAGAGAGAGAGATTGCATTCAGGACAGAAGCTGCAATCCATCCAAAGCTCGTCCCATCCCACTTGCCATATCATATTTATTAGAAATATGTCACTCAGTCCAGCCCTACTTCAAAGGGAAATTAACCTTCACAACTGGAAAGGAAGTGGATCAAAGAATTTGCGCACTTATTTCCTGAACCACCGAAGTATATTTATTGTCATAATTGTTCCATGAAGTTTTTTATATTACGTTTTATTAAGACATATATCATGTTGTTGTAAATTCTCATTAATTAAAACAAATCTCAAAATACATATTTTAACTTAAGTGTACTTAAATGCAGTTAATACGAGAGACAGAGAGAAATAATACCATTTTAAATAGTGCAGGGAAAATAAAATACAGTGCATTCACATTTGAATTTACTAGGTACAAAAGATATGTTGAGGATGACCACAGGAAATTTGAGTATGGATTGGAGATTAGATGATACTAAGAAGTTACACATTCTGCTGGGTGTGACAATATTAGCCCATGAAAGAAAATGTCCTCTTTTTAAAGAGGTTATTACTGAAGTTTTCCAGGTGAAATATAACATCTGAATTTGCTATTTTACAATTTTAATCACCGCCCCTAAAGATGAAGCAAATATGCCCAAATTAGTTTTTTTCACAGTTTAGTCAAGGTTATATAAATGTTCAGTATACTATTCTTTTTACTCTTCTGTTTGAATTTTGATAATAACAAGTAAAATCTCCAACCCCACCCCCAATGCAAACCAGGAAAGATGAGCCCACCTCCACTCTGAGTGCTGGGGAGGTGACAGTGGGCTTTCCATGGCGGCAGCTTCTTGCCCTGTTGAGAGAAATCTACTACAAAATGCTATTTTATAAGGGAATGCTTGTTTCTAGACTATTACATGCTTATACAAACTTGCTCACCTCAGAGGTCAAGGCTGTCGGGGGGTGGGGGGGTTCGAATGACCACTTTGACATCATCTTGCTTTGCCTGTTATCACATGGTGGAAACCAGCTTCAGTGACCCTTTGATAGGGTGTTTCTGAAGCTGCCCGATGCTCGCGTGTTTTCTGTCTATACATTCCAGGCTGTGGCGACCCAGGGTTCCCTCTGGTTCTTGGTCGAAATGATGGAGTCTGGTGCAGAGGGTTAAAGTGTGTGAAAGAGGGCAACCTCCACATTGGGCAATCATGTATCAAGCGTCACCTTTCCCAGAATGAGACAGTTTCAAAGTAGATTGAGCTTTGCAACGTTTGTAGCTTAAATCGCCTATTTGAAGATTGAATGTCTGAGTCCTCCCAGCCAGGAGAGCAGATGTGCCAGCTCTCAGCTTGTGAGGCTGCAGTGTGGGCTGAAGAGACAATGCGGAAGGCGTGAGCCTGCGAGACAGACAGCGACGGGCTGGAGCGGTAGGCGGCGAGAGCACTGCTGGGCTGGGCTGAAGGGGGGAGGCAGAAAGGTGCTGCCAGTGAGGATGGAGCCGGAGACCGTTGTCGAATTTGGGGTCAGAAAAATCTGTTGTCTAGATGAAGAATTAAATAGAGCAAAGACAATTGTGCTCCGACTCCAGGTTTCACTCATAAAACAACGTGGGGTAGGTCTACAGTCACAGAATGGAGGAAACCTTGTGTCTAATTGATCCCTTTGAACATTTACCTGTAATGGTGGAATTAAAACATGATCTGTGCAGCACTCCTGCTGAAATGCCTCAAGTGTGCAGGGCACGGGGGGCCAGGCAGAGCTGGGGCTCCCTCCTGCTCAGGCGGCATCCAAACCTGTCATCACCGCCCTCTGAACTCCGTGGTGGAGCCAGCTCGCTCCATCTGTTTGTCGCGATGCCCATTTGCAGCCATGTGGATGTGAGTCCTTTAAAATGGTTTCCCCTCAAAAGCCCTTTCTTTGTGTGTTTGTGTGAGATCTCCCACGAGTCTCAGGTCAACATCCCCCCCAACCTCACCAGGTGGTGACGAATGCTGTCAAACAGAGTCCCCCTCGCTCTCACCGGTGACAAAGTGACCCGGTTCATCTTCCAAGACACCATAAACCGCTGGAATCTTGCCGTGGCCTTGCCCACTCTGAGCACCTGCCTGTCGGAGACGCAGCGTTCACACTGTCAGAGGCCCAGACACCTGGCCGCCCAGCTCTCCTGAACACTGGCTCAGTGCCTCTCGGGCATTGTGCGCAAAGCCGACGGCATGGGCACAGCGTGCTGTCTGGGGCTCGGTGTGTGGCAGGCGCGCAGGTGCCCCGCGAGCAGCCCCCGGTCGGTGGTCGGAGTGCCCGTTCCCTTCGAGCTGACGGCTGTTCCTTCGGTACGTTTCTGGGTAGTTCTGGGTTCACTGTACGACCAGCTGTGCAATGTTTCTTCCTCCGTTTCTCATATCAACCTTGACTGAGCAGAAGGAACAACCTTTTTGTGTGGTGGATGTCAGATCAAATAATTTGATGACCAGAAACAGGGCAGCAGGCATGGGCGACAAGAGAGCTCTACTAATTTCCAAGCGTACTTGGTGGTAAAGTCGAGTGAGCTGTGTTTACATTCAGACTTTCTGCTACTTGACTCAAATTAAACAACATTAACCTTTCACTCACTCCACCCCAAACGGCAAACATTCGGCTTTGCCCGCATTTCCCCCAGTAGGTGTGTGCATGTGTGTGGCACTATTTGTAAATCCTATCCTTCTCAGTAGACGGAATTTACTCGGTTCCCTCCATTAACGGCGAACACTCAGCACTGCCGCTGAAGGAAGAGTGGGATCTGTGGCCGCAGCCCCTCCACCAGAGGTGGTTGTGAGGAAGCGCAGGAGACGTGCCACAACCCACACCGAGACCCGCCCAGTTGCCTCTGAGATGAAATTTTCACTTGCAAAAGCATTTACCCATCTTATACAGTTTCAAATTTTGATTATTTACTATTACTAGGAGGAAAGCCATCTTTCTTTTTTAAGACATGGGGAAAACAGACATCCAAGTGGGAAAAAATTCATTCTAAATGTTCAGAGCAGTCTCAAATTTTAGTCAAATTCTGAACAATTACCATGGGAGACGGTTGGCTTTAATATCCTCTGCAAGTGGGTTTCAGAGCCCCCATGGCCCAGCCGCCAGTGGAGCCTGCTGTCTGGCCAGTGGCTGGAAGGCCGGGCAGCCAGCATGCACCCTGGTGTTGGTCCTGCGTCTGCTTTAATAGCCGCATGCATCCTGTTTGTCAGCCTGACAGGTGCTGCAGCGGGCCATGAGCACTACTGATGTGAGCTGGCCTCCCGAATCCCCACACGTCTTCAGCATTTAGGAAAATGGTGGGGTCTCCTGATTTTAGAATGAGGAAGCCTGTTTAGACCGATTCCTAGCTGCTATGGTGTTATTAGGATAAGGTAGAGGCCCCACGTGGGGCTCCCCTGTTCTGGGCCTTGCTCAGGTGCTGCAATCTCAGCCGCTCTGCACAGACACGACATCCGCTGGGTGACAAGGCGCATCTCCTGTTCCTGGCGAATCAGCTTAAAACCAGCAAGTCCACAGGCAATACAGCCTGAGTGGTGTGGCTGCCGGCAGGGCGGGAGTGGAAGAGGCAGCCGGGCAGTCATTGCTGAAGGCACAAACTCAAACCCAAGATGAGGCCGTGTTGCATTCAGTCGTGGGGCATCTCAATGCAAACGGCCCCGGGCCAGGTCCCGCCATGTCTGGGCTCCGAGGCCCCCGCAAGGTTGGCTAACCTCTTGTCTTGTTGCATGTTAAGTCTGAATGATGTTACCCATGTCCTAGGATGATTGTGAGGGGTAAACTGAGGCAGGTCATGGACAGGGTTAGCAAGCACTTGCCTCCTGGCAAGTGATCAATGAGAAGCATTACTACAAACAAAGACTATAGCATTATTTCCATTTAACTCTTCAACGGCAACAGTATTCATGAGGATCTAATGTGCAAGGCACTGTCCTCTGAGTTGAGCAGAAAAAACTGTGATGAAAATATGACCCTGACCTCGAGTTGCTTAGAACTGGTGGGGTGGAGTTAGACACGTCTCCACCTAATGGCAGTGAAGCTGCAGAAATACACAGCAGAGGGGGGAACCAGGGGGGGGGGGAGAGAGGGCCCCTGGTGCCTACCTGAGGTGAGGGGTGGTGCTGGTGGAGAGCCAGGAGGTCATCCCAGCTCGTCCTGAAGTATAAACCAGAATCTGAAAGGGAACCGGGACTGCGAGAGAGTATTCTGCTGGCTGGGATAGTAGAGGCAGGAGTGGAAGCCGTGGGATTGTAGTGGGTGGTCTGAGGCATGGTTAGCATCTGTCTTGCATCCTCAGGGGCCTATGTGATGCAAAGCCGAGTCCTTGTGACTGGATCTTGGCTGGTCCTTTGTTCCCTGGCCACGTGGCGTGAAACCACACATACGTGATTAGATGAACAGCAGTGATGGGTCCCAGGCAGTGTGCGCCTGCAGTATCATGGGCATTCACAGGAATGATGCATGTAAAGCACTGGTTTATGGGAGCCACCGGCAAGTGCTCCCTTTGGGGGCAGAGAGTGGGAGGTCTGTCCCCCATGGCTTAGTACGGCCCAGCTGCTGGCTGGGGTGCACCTGTGCTTCAAGGCCGGCATGCAGTGAAAGTTGCTTCAAGTCCCCGGTGCCCTTTCCACAGCGTCTGTGCATCTCTAGGTCCCTGCTGGCCCTGAGTCATCCCCAAGCCTCCCTGTGCTCCAGCTTGTCCTCCAGAGCTGCCTTGTCTCAGAACAGCTGGGTGAAGACAGTTCCAGGCAGAAGGAACAGGAAATGCCCAAATTCTGAGGAAGAGGTGTTCCGCTTACTAGAGAACGAGGAGCCTAGGAACACAGTGGGGAAAGGGCAGTGGTCAGTGGACAGCTCATGTGAAGCCCCATAGACTTCAGATTTCACCCGGGATGAGGGGGCAAGTTGGCGTTCTGGCCAAAGTTGCTCATGCTTGAAAAGGACCAGGCTGGCAGTAAAAAGGGAAAGAGGCTGAGGCAGCAAAAGAAGCAGGGGCCACATAGGAGGCTGCTTGGACCACGCAGGGGAGAGCGGCCAGTGGCCTGGGCCAGGAAGCAGTGGTGGGGTGCAGAGAGATGCTCTGGGGAGAGGTGAGTGATTCCTGATGGATCCACACAGAGGCGAGAAAGAAAGGCATCAAGGGGAAGCCCACCCTCTGGGCTGGAGCAACTGGAGTGCCGAGTCACTGCTCACCAAGCGGGAAAGACTGAGGAGGGAGCGCGTCTGGGGTGGGAAACCCCAGGTTCTGCTTCGGACATGTTAAGTCTGGCATGTCTTTCCCTGTTAATCACCCACCGAATAGAAATGTTAGACAGATAGTTGAATACAGGATTTCAGAATTCAGGGGAGAGGTCAAGATTAAATTTGGAAATGCATTCTCCCCCATCGTGAGATGAAAACATTGCATTTATAGCTTTAACTGTGGAAATAACATGGATTTTAATTTTGACCAAGAGGAAAAAGGTTTGTTCTGAGTCACCTTGCGTTAAACACCCTCACTGCCCTGCCTAGGAGGCGGTGAGGGTGCCGGGGGCCAGAAACAGTGAACACCACATTCAGGGACCCGGCCTGGGTGGGGGAAGCTGAATCCAGACTGCTCCAGAGCAAACAAGCCAAACGGTCTTCCTGTATTTTGTTTTATATCACTGAGCAATTTGATTAAAACAAATCAGCAGGACAAAAAATGAAGTTGCTTTTCTGTTGGGAGACAAAATCAATGAGAAGAATCAAGGTTAAGTAAATGTCCTATGGATACTCATGGGAGAGGATATGTTTTACAGAGTAAGAAATTCAGAATGTTTTTCTAAAACACAAAGTTCCTCGCATTCAGGGCTTTAACTGGGATTGGAGGTGTGGGGCCCGTCTAAGGAGAAACAGTCCCTCACCTAAGAGGGTTCCAGAAGTGTTCACTATACGTTTTTGACTTGATAGGATGTGGAAGTTTTTCACAAGTGAATTTGTTTATGAAAGTGACTGGTGCGTCATCTGGGAATAGTGTGCGTCCCAGGTGCACAGCCAGCCCCGGGCGGTGACCTGCCGTCTGTTCTGCCGGAGGGGACCAGCGCCCTCATGCAGCCCTGGCGGAGTGCCGCTCCCACTCCGGGGAACCTGCTACCAGGAGAAGTGCAGCTGGCAGCCTGGGGGTCGGAGCAGACCCCGTGCCCTGGAAGGCAGCTCAGTGACCGCATAGGGGGGCGGCACCGGAGGGCCACCCCCCAGGCCCATGAGTTGCGGCCCTGGCTGGGGCACCCCCTCTGCACCCTCTCCCCAGCTTCTCCATGCCAGGGACATCAGGCGAGGGGGCCCTGTGCTCCCTCCCTCTGCTTGCCCCCCTAGGCACTCCCTCTGCTCCCCCACCAGGTGACCCCCTGTGTCCCCCCAACAGGTGACCCCCCACCACCCCTGCTCGGGCAGCTGCACAGGGAGGCCCGGCTGTCACCCGGCTGGACCCTCACTTTCCCCGCCTGAAGCTCTCAGGCGACTGGAGGGCAGCAGGTGACCTGCTCCCCTGCTTTACAGGTTCCCGTGCGTATCCCCCGTTATCGCAGATCCTTCCTCCTTGTGCTTTGGGACGTTTCTTGCTGGTGGCCCCAGTGGGCAGGTTTCAGCCCCGGCCAGGCCACACCGCCTCTTCCCGGAGAGAACTAAGATTCTTCGAAAGAACACGGTTTCGGAAAATTTGACAAAAAATGTACCCCATTTAAAAAATAAAATTCCCTCTGACAATTCAATTGTGAACTGCTACCAACTATTTCCCCATCTTCCTTGCGGTTCTCTGGCACAGCCTTGGTTTCTCTCAAGTGTGCCGCCGAGCCTCTACCTGTAACCCCCAGGGAGGAAGGGCGGAGACTGGACACCAGGCCCACTGGAGCCGAGCAGGCGCCCCGCCAGCCCCCAGCGTGCGTGGAGTTTGGGGTCCCGGGGCTGCCCTCTCTGCCCCCCGCCTCCCCGACGGCTCTGGGTCGCGGTCCCGGCCCTCCCCTGAGGCCTGCTCGCCCGCCCTGCTCCACGGGTGGCCTCGGACACGTCGCCCAGGCGTTTACTCTTCCGTCCACTGCGCGGAACCAGCAACTAGGATCACCTCCAGCCCCTAATGTCTGTAACTTTACCCAATTAACGCAGAAGAAAATGTGCCTAAGCCACCCTCTGCACGACGTATCAACAAATAAAAGCAAGCTCCAAAGATGGTGTTCTCTTCTTTCAAACCCTTTCCGTCACTTTGCGGGATGATCTCAGCGAATGTGGAGGGGTCTAGAAGACCAGTTTCCACATCATCTGGAGTAATTAATTCCAGTGGCTGGAGTTAATGATGATGAGGCAATTCATAAAGTATACAGTAGGAAAGGAGCAGCCCGATGAGGCTTCCTCTGCAGGTGTTTTTTCAGAGGCATTCTTCCGGCAGCGCATTTCTAAGTTAGACATATGTGTGCTGCAGTGCTGGGAATGCAGCTTGTGAGGTTTCCGTTCGGGAGGAGCATGAGTTACATGCAGATGGCCTCTGCACATTTCTGCAGACTGATACGGGCCTAAGTGGTGTAGAACATGGGAAAATTAATGACTGGAGCAGAGACCTCAGCTCCATCATGCTTTTTATGTTTAAACCATAGTTTAACAAACACAAAAAATCCATTAGTAAAATGGCATATTATGAAATAATATTAATATCAAAATGAAAAATTAGGAACATATTGAATATAAAAATGACAATTTGGGAAGCACTCTCAAATCTGTATTATAAAAACAAGGAATTTGCAATAATGCAGTAACAGACTATATTTCTGTTTTATGATTCTGATAATAAAGCACTTAGGTTCCACTTTCATGGTTTATGCTGTTATCAGAACCCCCTAATGTAATTAGATGTTCTTATTTTAGATAATTACTTATATTTTCTTATCGCATAGCAAAAATCCCACTGGTAAAACACCTCAGTTTCTTAAATCTAAGAGCTATGTTGCTGAAAAAACCATGAGGGTCTTGGACTCAAGTTCATTCACGACAAACTAGCCGGGAATTTTGCAAGCTGATTAATAATGATAATACCACTCCCTTGTATTTTTACATTTTTAAAATAGTTTACAAGTTGATTTTACTTCCCTAATCTCTCTTGTCTTCTCTTAACACCTGTGAAGCAGGCTTTCCTATTGCCATTTAGTAGGTGGGGAAGTGCATGCTGAAAAGTTGTGGTTGTGTTAAGCGGTAGAGCAGAGATTCAAACCCTTACCAACCTACTGTAGAATGCCACTCTCTTCACATCCTTAGAAATTACAAGAAAATCCATTAGTTAAGAAGTATCATGTGTGTGGTGTGCTTTGCAATAGTGTTTAAAAGCTGATATCGTATATCAGCTCTACTTCCATAAAAAAAAACAAAATATCTGACCCTTGTAAGCAATTATTTTTTGTTAAAGTTAATTATCTTATCAAAGTCTATTCTTCAGTCTTTCTCGGAGTGCCAGTGCTTCTTTCCTGTCTGTCTTGAAGCTGAACGCTTGAGCTGTAGACCTGGTTTCCTTGTCACCTGGCTTTGAATCCTTAGCCAAGCAGCTTGCCCTCCCTGAGAGGAGGGTGCTGAAGCCTTTTTCTAGACCTAAAGCACTTGATTCAAGGTTCACTGAACTGAAATTAATGTATTGCTGATTAATTGACTATATTATTGTCATTTATATCACCATATTGCAGTGACCATGTGATGCAACTGATGGCTCAGAGTTTGGTTCTATAAGGACCATCTAAAATAAGCTTGCCTAGGATATTTCCTTTGAAAATTATTATTTCTTGTAAGTTATTTTTCTCTCACATACTTTACATGAAAAAGGAACAACCTAGCCTACTTTGTGGAGGTAAGAAAAGAAAAAGAAAACAAAGGAAAAATACTCAAACTGAGATTAGTTTAACATCTTAATATTTTTCTTACTGTACTGATTCAGGAACCAGATCTACAGAAATGTTTTAGTTATTATGAGCTGGAAAACAATCTCATTAATCTTTTGACACTAACATAGGCATATTTGCTCACATACACTGTGTTATAGAATTGTCTAAAAATAGTACAAATGTACTTGCTATGGAGAATAGGAGTGGAGCTAAAAAATAAAAATAGTCCTTAAAATGATGACAGTATGAATTTGAAATGAGTTTCAAGCTTTATTATAAATGTTTGAATTTTGCTTTTGATTTTTGTGGGATTTCAGATAAGATGTCATGACATCACATTGCTATTGTAATGATGTATTTCAACTCAAGTTAAATATTTTTCTGGTCCTGTACATTTACAACAAGCCCCACCCAACTTTGCCCTAAATTCATGTCTTGATGGTGACTGTTTATTATGGACCAGGCCTTTATGTGTATTATGTATTTTTACGTTCTAAACAAACTTCCAGCTGAAGTATTGTTATCTCAATTTTGTACATAATGAAAACAAGCTCAGAAGTAAACCCAGGCATACCTACTTCTCAAGGCAAGTTGGTTTCATTCGTTAACCACAAACCTTCTGTCCAGTCTGTGACTGATTGTGGTAGCAGTCTATCTGTCTATGTGCTAGGAAATTGAGTACTAGTGTGGTAGAATTTCTGTGCGGTGGTTTTTCTTGGGCATAGGAAAATTCCAGGCATGTTCCCGAGTTGTCCTCACAAACACTTTCTCCCTAAGACGACATGTCCTTTATAGCTGGGCGCAGGAATCAGTTTGCCCAACTACTGTGCTTTTGTGCTCACTTACGTCTGTCTGTCCACTGGCAGACTTTTCTGGGCTTCCCTTCACTCCCCAGCACATGATCCGTTTTTCATGGGAAGAGGCATGACCTAGGCCACTGCCTATTTTATATATAGAACCATAAAGATAACGATACCTTCCAGCAAATGAGGAAACCTGTGAGCTGTAAATGCCTGTGTCTCCAACTAATTCACAGAAATCCCTCCAAGGGAGGGACTTACTTTGCATTTGAACTCCAAAACACCTTTCAAGATTGTTAAACTTAACACCAGCCTGAAAATCCCAGTCATGCTGGAGATCAATTAACTGCTTCTAGTGCTCTCCTAGCTCCCCTTTAAGATGTTTGAATTTTAGAGGAAGTAATTTGGCCATTATCACGTTTGTAGCAAATAAAAACACAGTACTTTGTATGACAGGAAGTCTGTTTGTGTTGCTCCAATCCACTAGAAGCTGGCTCCTTGACTTCTCACCTGGTCTGATGGCCTGACACCGTCTCCCCCTCTTTATCAGGTCCAATCTCTCCTTGTCCTCCTCTGCACACTCGTTCTATTTGATTCCATTCCTCCTGTTACACAACTGCTTTCCTCATTCCCACACTGGGGTTTAAATGTTCCGGTACCCACCTCTTTATATTTCAAGCCAACTTTCTCATATTGCATCAAAATTCATTACTTGACTACTTGATTACCTATTACCATTAACATTAATATTTTAAAATAACAACCTTTTCTGACAACAATTGATGCTCGGTGCAGAAGATTTATTCAGTTAGATACAAGGAAAAGAGGGAATAAGAAGCACTGGGTACCGTTGTCCAGAAACAGCCACTGTCGTGGTGGGTAGTTTTTCTTTATTTCTATGGATATTCTGATTACAACTATTGCAATAATGAATCATGCTGTACAAACTATCTTGTAACCTTTTCCACAGTATTATATGAATATATTTCTATCTTCCTAGATATTATTTTTCAATCTCATTCGTAATGGGTTTATAATTTCCCATTATATGGATATACACAGTTTAGTCAACCAAATCCCTATGTTGGGCTTGTGGTTAGTTCCATGTTTTTGGCTATTTTAAACAAGTCTTTGATAAACAACCTTGGTAAATACATCTTTGGCACATCTAGAATCATTTTCTTAAGGTGAATTCTTAGAGGAAGGAAGGTCATTGTTCATCCACAAATTTAGGTTTACAAAAACAGATGCATTTTTCCAAAATTTCATTCAGCATAGCTGTCCCAGTTTATACTCACTAACTGTATTGCTGGGTCCTGCATTACTATTTCTCTATCATCCCCAAGTGTATCTATTTTAAAGTAAGCCTGTCAGATAAAAACTCGTTGATTTAATCAGCATTTTTTGACTAGCTGAAAAAAATTGAACTAAAAAAGTTTTTCTTGGTCTGTCTTTAGTTGTGTGTGTGTCTGTTCATGTTCTTTGCTCATTTGTTTATTGGAATACCTATTATTTTTTAAAAAATTAATTGATAAGAATAAGGTAGGGCAAATGTTTATTCCAGGAATCAACAAGAAGGTGTAGATAGGAATTTACAATCTGTTTGTGGAAAGAATACAAAATATATATACACACACACACACACACTCAGTTTCTACTTGCACAGGGCTTCAGTTATTCTTTAGTTAAAAAAAAGAAAAAACAAATCAGTGAAACAATACAGGAAAATTAGTAATGTAATAAGTAAAATATAAGCAAGTACCAAAAGGTGCAGCTATGCTGACATTAAATGTTCTAGGCCATTGTGGGGGGAGTGAAATCAATGTTGGCTGTAGGCTGGGGGAATGTCCGTGGGAAGATGGGCCCTTTAGGGCCTCAGGGGACCTGGGACATGTGAGTAGGAGCACGTGACGGAAACCCTCATCTGGTCCACTTTAAGGAAGCTGGAGGGAGATCGTTCCAATGTGTCATTTCTGACTTTTATATGTACAATACCCCCTTTCTTCATTTCTGTAAGAATGTTTAAAGTTTGATATTATGCTTTGGAGATTGAATTTTGCTACACATAATAGGAAAAAATTACCATAAATAGTGGCTTAATCAAGTTACGGAGTTTATTTTCCCTCCTACAATGAGAAGTCCAGAGGTGGCAGTCCAGTGCTGGTGAGGGGCCTCCGTGTATCATCAGGGACCAAGACTTCTAAGCTGTTGCTCTGCCCTCTCTATGGAAGCCTCATTTCAATCCTTGGAAACTGGTAGCACCGGCTGTTTGGCCCTCCAGCCCTTGAGACAGGGCAAAGGGGAAGGCTGGAGGGCCAAACAGCAGAGGGAGCAGGTCAGCCAAGACTGTCCCAGTTGAGAGGCTTCTCAGAGTCCCCATGCAGGGGTCCTGTTCAGGCGCTGGCCGGGCTGGGTTCAGAAGCACCTCCCACGACGGGAGAGGCAGGGAACGCAGGCGCGGAGACGGCACATCGGTGGCCTCAACCCCAGGCTTTTAGTAAAAGGATGAAGGGGACCACATGTCAGTGGGCAAATAACAGTGCCTGCTGCTCAGGGGGAAAGCTTGAGACTCACAAGTCAAATAAAATGTGGGGATTCTAAATAACAATATGTTGAGTGGAATATTAATTATCTACCTCATTACTTCATAGGGTTATTGTGAGTATTAAACGAGGGAATGATCAATAAATCTCAGCCAGGATTGTTGATTATTATGAATATCTTTAATTTAAATGAGGTAATGCCTATCAAGTGTTGGACCGAGCAAATACTCAAGAAATATTAACCTTGATTATTTGCTGCCATGTAAATATTTCATTCCCTGTGATTCTCTACATCTGTCTATAATGACATGAATACAGTCTATACAGAGGGATTTTTCCCCCATCTACCTAATTATTACAGGTTTAACCTTAAGGGAGAAGGCCATGCTCTCTAATCATGTAGCACAGAACATCATTTATGAAGAATGTTCTGGGAAGCTGTGGCAAATAACAGCATTTATGGAATCAACCGAAGTAGGGCTGGAATGCTCCACTTCACAACAGGTTGATTTGTGTGGGTTTGGGGGACCCAAGATTGCCATATGAACATCCGATGTATGTGAGACTAGAAAATACCTGGTTGACATTAACTGTCCTACATTCTGAAAGACGCAAGAGCATTGTGAATAGAAAAGAAGGCACACTTTCAAAAGAACTGCTGTGACTTAGAACTACAGAATCATTGGGTTTTAGAGCTGGAAGGATTTTGAGGGGAAAACGAGGCAGGCTCAGAGTATATAGAATGAACAAGTAGATTGCAGAAGTTAACACATAGATAGTAGCATTTGTTTTATCTTGTCTCTTGAGGTCCTATCAAGTAAAGCCTAAAAAAACTTTGCATGAGATAGTACCATGTTCTCTTTTTCTAATGGGATTAACATTATTACAGTTTGGTTGCGATCTCGACTATAAACATGAAAAACAGACCATCTTTGGGAAGCAAACTGATAAAAATAATGACGTGCTGTCAGTACCTAGGGGATGCGGCTCGTTTTGTATTTGTCTCATCTTTGACTTGATGTGACTATATATTACTTTTTCACTTCACCCGACAGTGAAGCATTTACTCTCTCTTTGTTTCTTGGACTTATTATCTAGCGATAAGGAGCTAAGAGGAAGTAAGGCTGAGGAATATTTCATGGTGACTCCGTTTTAGAACGAACGGCACTTTGCAAATGGCTGTGCGACACGAACAGATGATCTGACTGCTCCAAACTGGTTCTGCTGTCCTGATGTGAGGTCAGAGGGGTACCACCTCGCTGCGTTGTTGAGGTTTAAACGAGTTGTGTGTTTAAAGCCATTACAAAATACATACAGAGGGTGTGTTTGCCGTTCCACTGTGAAACTGTCCAGTATTCTGAGCGTAAGAAGTAACTGGCATTGCCTGACACAGGAGATTGTTGACTTGAAAGGCAACAGATTTGCCACAGAAGCCTCTGTTATGAAGGACCACCTTAGCCTGCAGATCACAGAGCAAATAGCTGGAGCTAACATCTGTGCCTCCCAGATCTGTCAGAGCCGTAACAAAACCCGCCTGGTTTCCTAACCACGTTATGAAATTCAGCCCGTGCGCAAAAGGTGCCTGGGATCCTGACAGTGTGGCTGCAGAGGCCATTTGTACCTGTGGACTGGGACACCCAGGCGGCGGGGGAGTCCAGGAAACAAGGTGCCCTTGACGGCTCCACGGAGTGTGGACCTCACTTCCAGGCTGGTGTCACTGGGCAAAGCGTGCCCTTCAGCGGCCCTCACCACCTTCAAGCCCCCGGCGGGGGAGACTCCGTCCACGCCACGCTTCGCCTTCAGGCCTCTGGCCCACCCCACCTGCCACTGTTAGCGGGCACTTCTGCCAGTTACAGTCACGTGCCCCAGGACGAATTTTCTATGGGTTTTCATTCAATGCTTCCGAATCCTGGGAGTGAAATTATGTAAATATAAGTTTTTATTACTGTTTTGTTTTTAGTTGTCTCCCCTGGTTTTATTGCCACAAGTGACACAGGTAACACGGCGACCTCGTGTGCAGCAGGGGTTCTGCCCCCAGCCTCTGCACTCGGTCCCGTTGGTGTCATGACCCCGGCTTCCGAGGCAGGCTTGGACGTGGGCGCTGCGCAGCTGCTCCCGTTGTCCCCGCACCGCTCCGGACGCCACGTGAGGCCTGCAGATGCTCGACAGTCTCGCGCTGCACCCACGCCCGCGAAACGTCAACCACATGCAACTGCAGCCTGTTCGTCCTGAAGTGCGGCCGTGGCGCTGCAGACGGGCAGCAGGGCGGGCGCGGAGCTGCCGCCTCGCACAGAGCTGCTGGCTGGGAGCGCAGAGCAGGACTCCCAAGGGGTTGGGGCAGGCGTGGCAGAGCCGGGCCCCTTGCTCCCAGCAAGGGGCTCCTCTCAAGCTGGATTCCTGTGAGGAGAAGGGATGCACTGCTACTCAAACACCTGTCCCCTGGATTTCAGATTTGGGGTCTGAGGTACTGGTGGGGACTGCAGATTCTGAATGCGTACATACTCTGAGAGGTGATCTCTTAGCTTATGGTAAGAACTGAGATATTCATCGAGAGAAAATAGGAAATTTTAGTTCATTTTAGTTCAGATTTAATTTGATAATTTTCTGTAGAACATTATTTTTTGGTGTTGATTTTCTCAAAGCTCTGTTCATTTTGGCAGCTGAGGTTTCTGAATACTTTCTGAAGAAACCCCAGGAGATTATTAAATACAGGAAGTTTAAAGGGTCTTGGAAATATAAATCAGAAAATTGAATAAAATAGGAAAAATCAAAATGGTATTAGAACATAAAGTTGTAATATCAGTCCCTTTTTTCCTTCGAAATAGACTTATTTATTCACTTAATATTCTTTCCACTCTGAATTGTAAGACAATCTGATCATATTGAAGAGTATTTTGAAAAAAGAAAACAGTGTTCCACCAAAGTTCTAATCCAATGCTCCAATCCAAATGTTATTTCTGTTTCTCTTGAAGACCATATGCATTTTGGATACTATCTTTAAGACTTAAGTCCTCTGCAAACTGCTTATCCTTAAGATACCCATTACCTGAGGGACCCAAACTTATCTGGAAAGACAATCAGAGAAGTCTTTCTAAGCATCTGGGACAAAGAGTCACACGAATATTAGAGTTTGTTAGATATCGTATATCTGCATCTTAGTGAAAGAAATTGTAAATTCTTCAGTTAAATCCAGTGTGTATTTGTGATCTGTTTTCAGATATCCCATAAACTGTCATCCCTATAGATTATGGCATGTGAGTGCCAAACAAAATCAAAATGGGATAAATCAATACCTCTGTCCAAAAAACAACTCTGTCCATCAACATTGTTTATTCATCTTTAGTGGTCTGAACCCCGAAACCTGAACCCTGACAGATGGAAACAAAAAATATAAAGGTAAGATACTCTTACTTAGGCAAGAATAACTAAACCTCAAAATATACTCCTGGAATGTGGGAGGTGAAGAGCTCAGCTACAGAATCATGCTGCCTGGTTAAGAATGCCAGCATCTCCACGACCTGGTTCTATGGCATTGGGCAAGTTATGTAACTTGTGTGAGAATCAGGTTTATAATCTGTAAGATTAGGATAATATTAGTATCTAATTCATTGGGCAGATGTGAGAACTAAATGAGCCAATGGATGTAAAAATGCCCAGCACAGAGCCAGGAAGGCCTGTTATTATTGTTGCTGTACTTGGTGCTTCACATTAAGTGACCACATTCCATATAATGCGCAGAGTAGTTGATTGTGACTAAAATCAAACTGGCAGTCAGCAACATATAAAGAGGATTGTGCACTGTGGCCAAATGGGGTTTATCCCAGGAATGTAAGGTTAGCTTAGCATCTGAAAATCAATCAGTGTAATACACCATATTGGTAGAATAGAGAACAATAATTACATGATTATCTCAAAAGGTGAAGGAAAAGCATTTGACAAAATTCAATACCCTTTTATGATTAAAAACACTCAACCAACTAGAAATAGAAAGGAACTCCCTCAGTGTGATAAAAGGCATCTGGAAAAACCCACAGCTAATATCCTTTTGGCGAATGGTAGTATGTTTTATCTCCAAATCAAGAGGAAGTCAAGGATGTCTGCTCTTACCACTTCAATTCAACACTGTACTGGAGGTCCTAGACGGGGCAATGAGGCAAGAGCAAGAATTTAAAAGTGTACAGATTTTAAAGGAATAAGTAAAACTGTCTCTGTTCATAGATGACATGATCTTGTAGATTTTTTTTTTTTTACTGTCCAGAGGTCTTTTCTTTATTTTTTACACCCATCAAGCCATGAATTCATAAGGAATGGGTTCCAGCAGCTCAGGCTCCTTTCCATTTGTTCTCACAAAGTGTGCTTCTCTGGGCGGAGCTGGCTGGCGCTTCAGTTGAACCCAAGTTCCTTTCTCTTTGGCTTCCTTCTTTTTCTGATCATTTTCCTTCACACGCTTCAGGAAGCTATCTCGGCTCTTAGGAATTCACACCAAAAATATTAGAATTAATAAACAAATTCAGCAAGGTTGCAAGAAAAAAGGTCACTATACAAAAATCAACCGTATTTCTACATATTAGCAGTGAATAATTTGAAAACAAATTAAGGAAAAAGTTCCACTTACACTGGTATAATAAACAATAAAATACTTGGGGATAACATAACAAAAGGAATGTAAAACTTTTACCTTGAAAACTGAAAAATATTGCTAAAAGAAATAAAATCAGACCTTGAATAAATGGAATAACATCTTGTGTACATGGGTTGGGTTGGAAGGCTTAATATTTTTAAGATGGCAATACGCCCCCAGCGTAATCTACAAATTCAATATGATCCTTATCAGAACCTCAGTAGCCTCTTTTGCAGACTTTGACAAGTGGATCTTAGGATTCATGCAAAAACAAAAAGGACCCAAAACAGTCTTGAAAAAAATGAATAACAAAGTTGGAGAATTCACACTTCCTAATTTCAAAACTTCCTGCCAAGCTACAATCACCAAGACAGTGTGGTACTGGCATAAGGAGAAACAGGTCCATGGAATAGAACAGAAAGCTCAGAAATAATCCCTGTTTATAAAAAGATATGTGTAGACATTTCTTCAAAGAAGACACACAAATGGCCAATAGGCACATGAAGAAAGATGCTCATCTTCATTATTCACTAGGAAATGCAAATTAAATGATAAGAAAATGCCACTTTACATTCATTAGGATGGTTGGTGAGGATGTGGGGAAACTGAGCCCTCAGATACCATTCTGTAAAATAGTACAGTCATTTTGGAAAACAGTTCGGCATTTTCTCAATTGTTTAAACCACATGCATTGCCATCTCACCCCTCAGAACGTACCCCAGAGTAGTGAGAGCTTATGTCCACAAAAACACCTGTACACGATGCTCATGAAAACATGATGGCGGCTGAAATGCTGAAGCGAACCGAATGCCCTCTGTCTGATGAGCAGATAGACGCAAGTATGTGGCATGGCTGTACAATGGGACATTACCTGCAACAGAAAGAAATGAAATACTGACGCTGTAACATGGATGGGCCTCGAATACTGACCCACGCTATGACGTGGACTGACCTAGAAGACATTATGCTCAGTGAAAGAACTCAGACAAGAAAACCAAATACTGTGTGATTCCATTTATGTGGAATGTCCAGAATGGGCAAATCCATTGAGTCAGAAAGCAGATTAGTGGATGTTAGTGGTGGTGGGGGGGTGAGGAGCGAGGGTGAAAGGAGGGTGACTGATGAGAGGTGTGGAGTTTCTTTTTGAGATGATAATAGTGTCTTAAAAGTGGGTGATCATGGCTACACCACTCTGAATAAAACCCCCTGAGTTGTAGACTTTGATAGGGACAATTTTATTCGATGTGAATTATATCTAAATAAAGCTATTATATTTTTAAAAAGCACTTAAGTTTTCCCTTAATTTTTCCTTTGCCCTTCTATTTTATTTTCTCCAAGAGTTTTTGTTCAGTCTGTGGAGTCCTGGGGAAATCTCCAGTGACTGCTCCTTAAGAGCAGTGCAACATCCTCTAGTGAATTCGTTCCCAAGGGCCAACAGTTTCATTTGGCTTCTGAAATTTATCAAGGCAACTTGTCAATGTTATTGCTTATCCTGCTTAACCACAGATCTAAGGGCATGCTGAGATTTGCCATATTAGTGTTTTTGTTTTTGATTGTAAACAATCTGTGATCAGTCAGAGAAAAAATGACCCAGAAAGTGATCTTTCTTTTGATGGCCTCCGGTGCCCTGAACCTTGGAGAACACAGGCAAGGCCCAGCCGAGAGGCACACGGTCCCATGGGGCTGACGTACAGACGGCATGATCCGGGGTGACTGGTCCAGATCCGCTCAGGGCTGTGGAGCTAGGAAACTTGGAGCAGTTTCATTCTGGAATGCTTATTTAAATTATCCTAACATGTCTTTTTAGAACTAAGGAGATTGATATTCATGACGCTAAACCATTAACTAAAAGCGCTCCCCCGTAAGAATAAAAGGTCCCATTTATTGTATAGAATTAAGAGAAGACTTCTCCATACAGACAAGCCCAAATATTTCCCTGATGCTATGCATTAGCTCTAATTTAGCAGCTGTCCAATCAATAGCTTACACTGTAATCATTAAATTACAGGATACTTTCATTATAGTCACTACCTGCAAATAAATGTTATGAGTAACTGCTCCCTTAGGCATTATTTAATTTGAAACCAAGTCAAAGCAACATATCCTCAGATTTGTTATTTGTCAGTAAAGAGGTCTTAGAAAAAATTAGAAAATGTTTAAAATCAAAATTACAGGTATAGATCAGAGTAAGTCATGTGACCATACTGTTTCCTCTAGCTCACTTCCAAAAGGACATTAAAGAGGTAAAATAGATTCACAAGAAAAAAGATAAAAGGGGAGAAGCTAGCAGCTAATGAGGGATTTTAATATATTTTGGAAAATGGCATTTGATGGGGTCATGAGCATGGAGAAAGCTAAAGCCTGAAGGTCTTGCAGCGGTGAACAGCAACAAAAAGCTGATTTGCATCTCAGAACCTATGAGGAACTTGGGGCTTAGTTCTCAGTCTAGTGCAGGGCACGGTGCAAACAGCACAGAAAGCCAGGGGTGGTTAGAAATATACTACCAGTGTCACATCCCAGGTGGCCCCCTTATGCAGTGGAGACAGCTTCCTTCCCCTCCCCCTGACCAGGTGAAGATGGTGAGCTAGTCACTGACCAAACTGCAACGTGGGGGTGGGGACTCAGGAATCAAGAACATTGTCTGTCATTCAACACTCTTGTCTGATGACGTAGAAAGTGTTCAAACACACTTTACCACATGAATCTTAAGCATAAACAGAAATCTGAGATAAGTGTAATTCCACTTTCTATGAAGGTCTACAAGATAAAGAAATTTTTAAAATAAAACAAAAAATAAACTTGAAAGAAACAGAGATGATGTTGGGGACAGAAGAAAATTCAAAAAAATCACCCAACCACCACCACCATTACCACCGAAAAATAACAAAAATAAAAATCAGAGCTATCCAGTGGTGATCCTCAGACATACAAAGGAAAATAATGCAGTATCTATAAAACAAGTATCCCCTAAAAGAGTTAAAATTATGAAAATACCTTCAAAAAGTAGGATAAAAGGATCAACAGTGGGAAAATAAGAAGAAAAGTATATGAAGGATCCATCCAAAAGGTCTAACGTCCGATCAATAGGACTTCTAGAGAAAGACAGCGTGGAAAGCAAAGTGACCGATCAATGAGAAGGCAATTTCTCAGGCATTCGGCCCAGCGGGTGGGGCTGAACGACCACAGTGCTGGGCAAGTCCCTGGTGCCAGCAGAGCCCAGCAACACAAAGCCTCCAGACTCTCCGCACAGACCTAGTTTCAATCCAGAATTCTCTACCCGGTCAACCCATCAATCAAGAGCCTGACCATGAAATAAAGCCATTTCTAGTGCACTTTCTATGTATCTTACTTAGAAATTAATGAGTTAATTAGTTTAAGCAAACTACTGGGGGATATACTTTGGCAGAACCAAGAAGTGAATGGAAAAAAGGGAAATTTGTAACAATTTTTGGGCAATGCAAAAGTAAAAGCTCATAGAAGGAAGTCTAAAAAAGGTCATGAAGAAAAATGTAATTTGCAAAACTATATAGAATTATGGTAAAGAAAAAAATAACAGATTAGATTGATTTTGTTTCAAGCTTCCTATGTCCTTTTAACTTGATGCATGGTAATAGTCTTATTATCTTGGCTGTACTTAATGGACTCTGGCCACATAAGAGACAGAAAACAAAAAGTCTGTATTAACTGAAAGATGGCCGTGATGAAATGGGTTTTGAAGCCCTAGCTCTAGGGAGGCATTTTAAGCCACAGTCATCTCAAGGACCACCCTCCCCAGGCTGTCCCCATTCCCTTGCAGCCTTCACACTGGGTGTGGTCCTCACCCTGGCCCACCCCGCTCCAGGGGCCTCTGTGCTGGTTCTTGAAAATGCTGTTTGTGCCGTGCCTCACCTCCACCGGGAACACTCTTATCTTGGACACCCACAGGGTGGCCCCCTCACCTCCTTCAGGGTGTTAAGTGCTATTTCTAGTGACCTTGTTTTTTAAAATTGCAAGCCTCCTTCTCAGAGGCCTCCCCCCACTCCCTTCCTGCTCTATTCTGTTTGAACCACTTACCACTAGCACCCACTTCCCTCGTTCCAGTTTGTTATCTGTCTCCTTCAAGCGGAATGTGTGGTCTGTTCCTTTAAGTGTTATGTCCCAAGAATAGTGCCTGTCATTAGGCACCCCATACATGTTTGTTGAATAAATGATGGTGAATGTCCCCTTTTCTACTGAAGAAGAGGCAGCAAGCATGTACCCAAAGCCCCTGTCTGGCACCTCTTCAATATAATATCGAGAGACTTGCGCTGGACTGTCTGAGGAAACTGAAGGGAAAGGTATGGAATGCTGCATGAGTCTGTCCTTATACAAACTATCACAAAATGGCTTCAATCAAAAATAAAATTGGCAGATGATTAGTCTGAGTTGCTTTTTCGTCGACATCAATGTTATTGTTCAGTTTTGAGAAAGACATCAAACAGGTTAAGACACTTCAGTTTAGATTTGGCAAATGTATCTAACATTAATCTTTACACAAATGTTACTCTTTTCTATTGCTGGAAATTTTTGTTGCATTCTGATTTGCTTAATCCAATTTTATAGTTTAGAATACATACAAAATACTGAATCTAATGATAACTTTCTAATTAAAATGTCTCCATTAACATTCATTTGATGTTCGAATTTTTCTTGTTATGGTTCAAACCTCTGATGTATAGCTTCTTTTACTATTCAACATATGATAGTTTAATAAATATCGGACAAAAAAAGTGACAGCCTTTACCGGGAATTAACAAATAATACATTGGTGATGTTAATAAAGGCTTTTCTAGTAGTTCAAATTTAATAGTTTAATCACAGAACACAACAGCAACAAAAAGCATAGAGCTAATAGAATCAGTTACTCTGTTAGACCTGCAGCCCAAAGATTGGCACCTAGGTTCCTTCATCTTTGTGCCCCACAATTCTCAGCATAAAATGCTCTTTCATTGAGATAACAGACTGAAACCTAGATAGTATATGACCACCTCCCTTCAACCAGCATAAAACGTTTCTTCTGTCCTATGTAGTTTATTTTTGATTAGTTGCACCTGGAGAGGCGGCCCTTCCAGTTATTAATAGGACAGAGAGCAGCCTGAGAGCAGAACTCGAGACAAGGCAGCTTATGTGGGTGTGGGGAGCGCATGCGGTGCATTTCGTCTGCCGACGTTCAGACGCTGGGCCCACTACTTGGCCATGTTATCTTGAGGGATTAACCTCGTCGTCTCAGATTCCCTTTGTGTAAAGAAGAGAAGAGTGCCTTTCTTAAATACATTTAACATGTCTAAAACTATGCCTGGCATATGATAAGTGCTCAATAAATGTGAGATCTCATTATCTCCCAGTCGCAATAGCTCTCCCACGTTCAGTATCAGATCGACAATTGGCTGTTATCTGGATGATTCAGACAAGAGTTTAGGCCCCAAACATTCTTTCTTCAATTACCTGGAGCTTTTAGGAATTGGACATTTCACTAATTTAATTTACCTGGGCAATCCAATGCATCTTGTCTTTGAGTTAGGGGTGGGGATAAAGTTATGGTGTAAAGATTAATAGGTATCTGGTAAACAAATGGGCTGGGGTTAAACCTGTAAGTGATGCCTGATGAAGCCATCCGGTTGGTGGCTGAACACTGTCCAGCCCACCACCAGGCAACGGTGTGAATAGATTCTAGGGAAGCTGGGCCCAGGAGGAAGTGTTATATTGGTTGGTATTTCACAGAGTACCTGACTGAGTTTCCTTTCTGCACACAATATGCATGTAGAAACAAGGAGAAACAAAATGGTAGCTGGCAACACAGAGAGTATTGTTCCCATGACTTCACCAGTTGAGGGGCCGGGACGAGCTCACACCGGCCAGGATGCCTGCACACCCGCTGCGGGGTGAGGGCTTCCAGAGGCGGCCTGCCCGGAGCAGCGCTCTCTCGCTCATCTGTGCTCCTGCTGAAGGACTGCGCTGGGTATTGTCCTCTGGGAGCAGGAGTGGGTGGTGATGGTTGAAGAAACGAGTATTATTTCTATGTTCCTTAAAAGCCTAGGAAAGTAAGTCAAGGTCTCTGGTTGACACCGGCGTTTCTGCTTGTCTACCTCTCTGATGGAGCAACTTTTCCAGCATTTTCCTTCATTATAAAGTGAAGATGCTGCTATCTTTACATGTAATTATCAGGCTCTCTGCTCCCTTTTTCTATAGTAAAGGACAGTAGGGTATCGTCTCGCAAGTACCATTTTGGTTTAGTAAAGAGAAGAACTTCTTTCTTTTTAAGCATTTTTGTTAAGATGCTGATATGCACAACTTTAAAACCACCCATTGCTGCTGCTGGGAAATCCCCCGAAACCCAGGGCAGTGTGAAAATGGGAAGAAGGTGGTATTTTTTTAAAGCAGGTGGTTGTTTTGGCCACCTTTGCTCTGTGAGGCTGGACAGAATGCCCCTTCCCCCAGCCCCACTCCCCAGAGGATTCTAAGAACACAGTTTTGGGTCAGTTCTCATGGGGCAGCAGCTCCTCGGGCCCTTTCCATTCTTACAAGATGGGTATTAGTGACCGTGCAGGCTGTGGGAGTGTGTTGGCTTTTATTCTGCGGAGAAGGGGGGCAGCCATACGTGCTGTGTGTGCATGTGTGTGTGTGTGTGTGTGTGCGAGCAGTGATGGATACAGACTTGCCAGGGCCTTTGTTTATCAGCAAATAAAGCTGAGCCCATTGGAAATTCTGAATTTCTGGTTAAGACTCTCTCTGCCTGAACATGTCTTTGGGAACCCCTGCCGTTGTTGTTGGCGGGGAGGTCATTAAATGTGGGGGGAGGTCAGGCAGAGATGCCCTAGTGCAGAGCACTGGTGGACGAGCCACCTCCATACAATCCCAGAGACGCCAGCGCTCTCCCAGGGCTGTGGAATCCCAGGCCGCTGTGAAGCGGCTTAGAAATGAGCCAACAAAGAAGTCCATTGACTTTAACGTGAATATGCTTGAATCACACAGAAGACAAGAATAAATCACCTTACAAATGTGTCTGGTGTAATTTTCTGTCTCCTTCCAGTTGCCCCCACCCCCACCCCTTTTGTTCTTTGTGGACGTTTTGTTATCAGCTGCATCTTTGAGGAGTCGCCTTGTCGGGGTTTTTCCAAGGGTGACTGGGGTGTGAGCTAGGTGCTGCTGTGGTATGAATCTTTTAAAAGCCGCCAAAGACATATTTAAGACCCTGGTCTAGGAGGAGCGGCTCTCCCAGGCATAATTTTTGGTTCTGGCTGCAGCAGGGAGCGTATGCTGGGAGGAAAGTATTATTTTTCTAAATGGAAGGTGTCAGATGGTCACGCAACGTGACTGCATGTTCAAGATCACTGCCTCCCATCTGCAATTTGTGACGTGTGGAAGATTCTACCCAAGTGCGCTCACCAGCTGGAAATCCTCCGCACTTTCTTTCCTTATCAGGAGAGACCAAGAGAACCAATGGTTTACAGATCATGGATCCTATCAAATTAATATCACTGTAGGATAAAATCTGTTTTAAATACAACTCCTAAACTCCAGCAAAGTTAACTAGTACAAACAAGTTCATTCATCTGATTAAGAACTGCTGCTCAGGAAACAAAAAATGAAGTCTGTTTATCACCGTACCTCACCTCAAAAACAGGCTGGATATAAAAGATGGCACATTTTTCCATGCTAATTAATGCTGACCATATCCAGGACTGAAGTGAAGCATTCCTGAGTCAGCCTCTTTTCCCTCGTCTCATACTCCTCTGCGTTTCTTTCTGATGAAACACAGCAGAACTCAGGAAGGACAGACTAGCCTTTGCCTAAATAGGGGTTCCATGTTTTGAACTGAGCTCAAACCTTTGAGTTCTGTTTATTCTTGGCTAGGCATAATTCCGGCTTCTCAGATAAAAGGGTCGTAAAAAGGCTCATAAGGTGCTTCGGACATCAAACAGCTCGTACAAAACAATATCTTGATGAGTTAAGTGCAAATGAATCAGAAACATAATGGGCTAAGATTCCCTAGCTGTGCACAGCGATGCTAGGTAGAAAAGTGCTTGGCTCCGCAGAGCGTGCCTGGGGCTTCATCCCCCACACCTGGGGAGGCGAGTTTCTCCGTTTGGCCTAAGGGGTGGGTTTCGTTGGCTTTGCTGGGACAGGGTGCAGAGAAGAGGAGGTCTTGCTCAGGTTTCCAGTGTCCTCTACATGAAATGTGGAAGGAGAAAGAGCTAGAAAAGGAGCCCTCTGGTGCGCACGGAGGCAGAGGCAGCCCTGAGCCATTTCATGCTGTGCATTCTGCATCACGAAGCTCTTCACCGTCGGTGACAGAAGGGCTGCACATTCAGCAAGCGGGTCACTATGGCGTTTTGTGAAGCAGCGAACTGCCACGGCCGAGGCCTCGAGGGGAGTGGCCCAGGGCAGAAGTCCCGTGCGAGGCCCCCGCCTGGAGAGCCGAAGGCACAGCAGCGGGACCTTCTCCCAGGAGGGGCCCTGAGCCACGTTTCCAGATGGCACGGCCTGGTCACCCCTCGGACCACCGCCACGTCCCGAGGCCAGCCTGCTTCTCTCAGGCGGGCCCTGGTAGGCCACGTGAAAAAACAAGGACTGAAGGGAGAGAGGTGTGGCTCCTAGGAGGCTGTTCCCAGATGGTGTATGGGAACATAACTGAAAGAAAAAACAGACCTTTTACTCAGTGAGAGACCTTTTCATTCATTTCCAGGATTCCTTTACCATTAGGTGCAAATCCTATCCATTCTTTGAAACTCAGAGCAAATCCATCCTTTCTTGTAAATGCTTCCTCACCTCCTTACCCAGAGAGCAGCAGGGGGCGGTCCTAGCCCTCCGAGGTCACTCACCGGGTGTCTTTCGCAGCCATTTTAGCAACTGGCCATGTTCTTGTGCCGTCTTGAGTTGATAGTCGATGATTTTTAGTGGACATGAATATTTCACAAATTGTTGGCTTCATTTTCTATATAAATTAGAGGCACAGATAGGGCAAGTCGTGGGGCCAAGATCTGAATTCTGACCAACGGCAAAGCCCATCTTCAGGTGATTGACGTGGCAGGTAGGAACTGAGTAACTGACTTCTGATTTAACCATGAAAAAATTAGAGTGAATTCATTCTTTTGTTTCAGAGTGAGAGAGTTTCTTCAGCATCCCTGCGCTGCAGAAGCCCCATCTGTGCGTCCTCCAGGGGAGGGGGCGTAGGCAGCAGCCTTACCTGATCTGGCCCTGCCCGCCACGCAGGGTTCACTATCCCATGTGGGATGTAGCCGTGGCGTTTCTAGTTGCTGTCAACACAGAGCATTCGGCCCCTGAGCTGAACCTCACTCGAAAGCAGTTGCACCACTAGGTTTCTGATATACCTTTCGGGGACAACCAAAAAAGATTTGTTACTGAGGTTGTGAGTTTTGCTCAATCCTGGATGCGCATTTTAAAATTCAGAGTGACAGCAATGCCTGGACCTGAATCCCAGGGATGCTGATTCGGTTCGGCTATAGTGGGACACAGGCGTCTGAATTTCTTCTGTTTCTTGGGAAGCCCCCTGGCTGCTCCTTGTATGAATGCAGGCTGAGGACCCCACGAGACCACGCTGGAGATGTCGCAGTGAATGAAGAGAATTTAGTGCTGATGAAAGAAACCCTCCTGGCAGCCTCTGACTTCCCTGACTCAGTAGAGCCTCTGCTGTGCATTCTTTCCCACTGGCCCAGCCATCCGCCCATCCTGGTCCGGAGAGCCCATCTGTGGAGTAGGAGCCCAGGTCTGTTTCTCCCTTTCACACAGCGATGCATTTGGGGGCGTGCTGTTGATGAAAATGTGATTTGTAGCCAGGCATATAACCAAGAGGGCAGAGCAACACACTACGTGTGAGTGTGAGCCATGGCCCGAGTTGGTTCTATTCTTCCAGAGTCTTGCAGAAACAATGGGCGCTGTCATGTCTCTGACCTGTTGCCCTTGCAGGCACCTCCGGAGCCCCCACGCACTCCAACCGACTTGACTAAACTCTCAGAAGCGCAGCAGAGAGGCTAATAACTTCTATCTTGGCATGTGGAAGTCTTGTCTGATTCTCCTGGACATTTACTTTCTTCTCATTCAACCTCCTTGGCGATGCCAGGCACTCTCTCAGCAGGACTGTGGGCAGTGTTTCCTGGGGTTAATATAGGATCAGAGCTTCCTTAAAGATCAGAGAAAGTCTGAGTAGTCACTAAACCTAGACCGTGTGGCAGGGACGAGGGAAGGAAGCAGAGGCAGAACAGGCGGGAGAAGGAGACGGGCTCACCCCACTTTCTCTTTCTCTCTGGAATCTTCAAAGTTTTCCTAGAATTTAAATAGTAGTCTTCCTTTGTCCCTAGGCCTTATTGCTTCTCATTTTATGTGCCCTTCTTGACAGATATCATCTATTTCCATTGCCTCAATTATCTTGTTTTCTTCCCCTCATGATTTGCAGATATATACCTTTCAATTTATAATTCCCTGTAAACCTGTGTATCCGCCTGGCGGCCGACAGCCCCTCCTGGACTTTTCATAGGCTTCTCGAAATTAGCATGTCAAGAAATGGTCTCCTTATCCCCCTTGCAGCCCTGAGCCTGTGTCCCTGCACCTCCCATCTCAGAGGGTGACCCGCCTTTCAGTCCCTCACGTCACAGAGCAGGGGCCTTTGCCCGACTTCCTTCCCTATCACCCACAGCCACGCCTGGCCCATCGCCAAACCTACTCCCACCCCTCAGATATCGCAAACCCACCTACCTCTCCCAAGGCTCTTCTGGTTGGACATCTTAAACGCCTGTGGGAGGCTGAATCGTGCCCATCCACAGAGATGTCCTCACTGGATTCCGAGAGCCTACCAGCTTGCTGCCTTACCTGGAGGAAAGGACTTTGCAGATCGGATTATGTCTGGGATCTTGAGACAGACAGATGATCCGGGAGCAGCCAGGCAGGCCCGACATGACTGCTGGTCTCAGGCACAGGGAGACAGGAGTGATGCGAGGTCATGAACCAAGGTATGTGGGAAGCTTCTAGAAGCCGGGAAAGGCTAAGAAATGGATTCTCCCCTAGACCCTCCAGAAGGAGCCAGCCCTGCTGACCCATTCTGGATGTGTGGCCTCCAGAGCTGGGAGGGAGCACACCTGCACCATTTCCGGCCACGGAGCTCGTGGCTGTGCGTCTCAGTGGCACCAGAACATCGATGCGCTAATGCAGACCTCCCCTAGGGCAGCCGGGGGAAGCATCTAAAACGCAAACTGGATCCTAGCCATTCAAGACACCAGAATTCTGCCAGCATGAGTCTTTTTCTTACTTTTAGCTCGTTCTGGGGCACATGCCATGTTCTAAACCACAGTAGACCAGGGTGCTTTCCCTTGACCATAAGCATCTTCCTAAGGAATAAACCCGGGCCAGTACGAGGGCGGTGCCTGTACTGAAGCGTCTGCAGGTGGAGGAGAGGCGCGCCGCCTCGGGGCCGTCCGCGCTGCTGGAGGCCGGGCCTCTGAGCATCGCTTCCTCTCCTCCTCCTTCAGCCATGAAGCAGAAGAGAGCTCCAGGGGGCCTGAGAGTTGGTATCCATGCAGGGGTTCGATCAGGAGATAGGCAGTTGGGCGGGTAGTCCCTGTAGAACTGAGAAGCTGGTGGGGAAGATGCATAGATGCAGAAGCTTAGGGTGGACTCAGTAGATTGCCGTAGAATATAAGAATAAGCTGTTTTCCTGAACATTTTCCCAGTAACCTGCAATCGGTAAGACATGGTGGTGACAGACTGTTCAGGCCCCATCATCCCCTCCCTTTTAATGATCTGAGACATTATTAAGGAGACCCTTACCTCAATTCCTGCCCCCTCTCTCCTAAATTCAACCTTGTAAGACAGCACACAAGGCCTTTCTTCTCTGGTTCCTGCCTATTATTCTCACACATTCTCTGTTTCCAAAAATCTTCAAGTGTGCAGTTCTGCTCTTCCACAGTTTCAGATTGGACGTCATGTTTTGCCTTGCCTCCTGTTTAGCAGTAGAAGCCCACCTCTACAGAGGGATTCACTATACTGTATTTTAATCCTTCTCTTTTCTGTCATCCTCACCAGATTTTAAACACTCCCAAGGGCAGGGACTATGACTTTCTCATTAAAGTATCAAGCATAGTTCAGCATAGTTCTATTACATGGGATATAAGATGTCCACTAAGTATTTGCAAAATGAATGCATGAAGGAATGGAGACAGGAGGCTGTGGGAGGCCAGGAGGCAGGATGGTGGGCAGAGACGTGGCTCTGATTCACCAAGCGGAGTGCGAAGACGGGAGGCCAGAACTAACCACGTTCCTAGAGGAAGAAAGACCCCCATGCTTTGCACAAAGGTGAGCTCTTGCCTTCAAAGTGTTTTACTCTTCATTGTAATAATTAGAACCTCACTTGCACGCCTCTGATTCACATGAGCCCCATTTCCCCTTTCAGCCCCCAAGCAGCTCAGGGACAGGAATTTATGCTTTATGCCATCTTTGGAAGTCCGTAGCAGTGTCACTGTGACTTGCCCACTGGGCACGGACACTCAGGCCCAGCAGAGGCCCTGATGCCAACCCCTGAGCTTTGCAGGATCATCAGTTGCTGGCCCCTTCCCCACCCCCATACTCTGAGACTGCCACCTATAGAAGATCTGTGCCCCTCGGACACGTCCTGCGGGTCGTGCACTCTGGTTTATATTTACAGAGTTCCTGGAGTTCTTCCCTCATTATCAGAAACAGCAGTGAACATCTGTGGCAGTGTGATCGCTCTTTCTTTTAAAATGAAAGAGTCTTTCCACGTGTATCTGGAGCCCCAAACACTGAAAGTTTCAAGAAGCATTATTGGCATCCGTGCTATAATACTGAATGACTGTAGTACCTCATATTGTTGAGTGCCCAAATATCCCAAACATTCCTGGTTTGATTATGTTTAACTGAAACATATTGAGAGCTCTGACAAGTCATGTGAAGACTAGTAATACCAAGTTCCTGCTTCCTGGGTCCTGTTTGCAAGAGAAATGAGAAAGGCTAAAGGATAAGGATTTTATTCCTTATTAGATGCAAAACCATCAAAAAAAAAAAAGAGCATCACATTTGGAAGATCTGTGCCCTAGGAGCACAGGGTTCTAAACAGTCTCTGCCACAGGTCAGCTGTGCCCCACTGGGAGAGCTATCACTTCGTTCCCCTTGGATGCTGTTTCCTCCCTGGTAGAGGGTGGACTCCCTTCTAGTTCTAACAGTTCATGAGGAAGACGATTATAGCTCAATATATGTAATGCTTGTCCTGTAGTGAAACCGGGCAGAAAACTGCTTTAGATTGCTATGCCCAATTGTGCCCTCAGAATAGATGATCCTAGAGAGTAAAATATCAAGTGCCCTAAAACAATACTGGGGCTGTAACACCCTCATGATAAAATGTGAGCTATAATCCAATCTTGTAAACAGGAAAGGGGCATCTACACAGAGAATAAGAGAAAGCCAATTTCTCAGGACTATTTCCTGCAAGATTAGAACACTGAACTCAACTTGCTACTGAGAACAGATTTTTAGATCAAAACAATGGGTTCCCATGTGAATTAATGCCCACTGAACATGACTTTACAAGGGTCATAATATGCTGGCTTCTGTCTCAGGCCACGACTCAGTTACACATTATTTAGTGGGTGCAAACTGGTAATCTTATAACGATCTTGAACCCAAATCTGTGATTATCTTGACCTAATGTTTTGGCATTTGGCATCGTCGCTGACTCCTACAGGTGACACTGTATGTCTGTCAGTCAAAGCAGAGATCAAGGGGCCCCCCCCGGCACTTAGGGCGGATGGCGACGTCGATTCATACCATGCGGATCAGCCTTGGAGCCACTGAGACGCCGAGAGACCTCTGGAGAAGGAAAGGCACTTGCAAACCCCGTGAGAGAGAAAATGTCAACACACATCGAAAAGAGCATTTCAAGGTCTTTGGTGGAAATTATTTTATCAGTGGGAGTGTTTTCAGCTCTATCCCACATCTCCCAATCAGCGGCAATCCCTAAATCCCTCCCATCTTTACGAGGTGAGGAAAAGCCATCGAGCAGATGAAAAACAAGGAGGCATCTGCCACTGACGGACACCCCGCTGGGATCTTCAATGGGCTGCGGGAGACGCTCGCCATGGCGCCGCTCCCGCCCCGAGCCTGAGCACGCACAAGAAATTCCAGATGACATCCGAGCTGCTGTGGTCGCTGCCGTTTGAGGGCGAGGACCCGAGGCGCCGGGATGGAGCGCCCTGCTCCTCTCTCAGGGGCGTTCTTGCTGCTGGCATCCAAGCCACTTTTTGAAAGGCAACATATACGCAAAGAATGTTTCTTATTTACCTTGATTGTTTGGCAGGCATTTTCTTTTCTGGGTTTGTTAGCTGGGCTTCAACTGCGCTGATACCAAACTGTGCGAGCCGCGCCCACGGGCTGCATTGCCATCATGTCACTGTTTTCTCCTGTGTCAGGCTGCCTCAGGCTCTCCCGGCCACCATGGCAGAGGAGCCATGTAGGAGAAGACAGAGACCGGCTGTGCACAGGCATTCACAGCCACGTCCCTTACTTATCTGTGGGAGTGAGGGCAGGTTGGAGCAAAGCCAGGAGAGACAGGAATGCTCTCAGTGGTGAAGGGCGGGCTTCAGTTGCTGCTGACCTGGGCTCCATGGGAATCGAGCAGTCAACTTCCTCAGGGTGGTGTGGGTGCTCTGAAGTCCCATCCTGGAGAGGAGTGGACTGAGACACAGGGCCAACTGACTGGCCATACGCAGATGCGAGCCGGGCTCTGAGCTGGCTATGGAGTTGGCATCTGTCCCTCCAGGAGGCCAGGAGACCACCCAAAGCTACCTGCAGAAGCTAGGGAGGGGCTGGGGTGGGGACACGGGGGTCCTGTCTGCTCCCAGACACAGAGATAATGCAGCACACCATGTTAATTAACATGTAAAGCTGATACAGATGAAGACCAGCGGATGTGCACCCATTCTGGTTCCACTTCTAAGACCTCATCCCGAGACTGTAACAGTTTGTTTTATGGCTCCCCCAGTCACGTGTGAACCAGCATAATGAAACCTCTCTAATCTCTATTTTTCTAAAGTCTGTGTAGATACAGATGGCTCTGTTTTGGTCTCTGGGTTTTATTCTTATTTTGCCACAATTTTAACCTTTTATGTATCTCTTTCTGTGAGATGTTTTCACTGTTCCCTCACTGCCTGGAGGCTCTGGAAGGACTTTCATTTCCATTTTCCAATGGTTGTATGACATGTTCTTCAGAATATTTGGGATTTCCTGAATAACAGAAGATGTACTGCCATTGTTCCTGGAGGATTCTGAGACATAAGAATGCCGTTTCCTGATTCTTGAGAAAGTTCATACCAGCTCCACCTTTTAACAGGAGATTGAAGAATAGATGTTTAATTTCCAAAGTAGCCGTGATCGGTGGTGCCAGGAAGGCTTTGAATGACAGAGGAGGGACATGGGGGGGTATGGCCTCCAGGCAGTGTTTTGTGCTGTGGGAAGAGGGAGATTAGGATGGAAGGAACAGAGCCATCAGATGAAGAGGGCTGCATCTGACACCGGCTCGGAAGGCGAAAACCTCCTTCATCAAGCCTCACCATTCAGAGAAAATGGTGGCTTAGACAGCCTGCACACACCGCCTTCACTTCCATCCATTTGGCACATGGGGCACCAGCTTCCACTTTCCAGTTGCAATGAGAAAATTGACGAGCATCAACCTGACCCAAGCATCCCCCCACATCCGCATAAATAAGCGAGCAGCTCAGAGGAGGGGTTTCAGAGAGGGCACTACGCTGCTCTTGGAGTCACTCAAGCACAGGAAGGTGGAATTCCATCTGTTCATTTCAGTTTGGTTCAGCGAGCCGGGTCACTTGTAATGGTTCACTAAGTTCTGACTATCTAAAAATTACAGTTAATGTGTTTTAAACGCCTTGAGCTGCATGGCCAGCACCGTGTTACTTGTTCCTTCTTACCCTGGGCAGGTCACCTCTGAGAGTAGAAGCTGGAGGACCTCCTGAGATGGGGGCATTGGGTCCTTGTGTCCCACGACGGGTGCCACTGGTTGCTCTCCATGAAAAACCAGAGACATAACCCATTCTGTATCTCGTACTTGATCTTCTCCCTGAACGGAGGTTGGAGGCTGGGTGATGATTTCTCACTCGTGTGTGATCAATCTGGGAACATCCTCTCTGAGGTAGAAGAAGGAGACAAGCATAGAGCTAGAAAGCAGAAAAAACTATTACAGAAAAATAATTACATGAGGGAAAATCATAATTCATGTTTCAGGGGTGAGTTTTAAAGTCTCAAAGTCAGGCAGCCCCAGGGAAGTCATCCGGCTTTTGGGTTTTCAAGGAGGTGGTTTGTATCCAATTTCAAATGATTTAAACATTTCCCAAGCTTCTGAGGAACTGTGTTGCTTCTGTAGGTTAATCTAAGAAAATAAGAGAACTGTGTCCCCTGGATGTGTGATAAGTGCATAGGTTCTCTGCAAAACAAGCCTTTTATCACAAAACCAAGATACTTGGTATCAAGGGTATTATTAATGGGGAGAGGAGTTGAGTTATGAAGGAAATACCTTTATAGACAAGATGAAAATTTCAGGAACGGCAATGAGAAAAAGGGAGTGGATTTTAGTCTGCCTTTGGACTTGAGTAGCCTTGCTTCATTCTCTACATCATCTTTTCATATTAAGAATGCATTTGTCCCCTCTGGACTGCCGGTCGGGAGCCTCTGGTCACACGTTCTGCTTGATAAGCCAGAGCAACGAATCCCCAGGGCAGGAGCCGGGAGCTGCACCTGAGGTTTTCACACAGGAAATGACGCAACGCCAGACCAAGGACAGCTGAGAGTTAGAAAACACACTACTTCCAAATGCAGCTGTAAAGAAATAAATACATTAGAAACAAATATATTTAAATTAGTACCTTGGCTACTGAATAATGATGATGATCAATTAAGTCTCTAATGCTTGATAGTATGTTTACTTTTCCAGTCAAACATAACGAATTCAGGATTGTTTGCTCAAAATGAAATTTAGCTTTAGGAGGGCTAGATACCTGTGGGATAGAGGAAGCTATCCTCATTTGATTCTTAATGGCACTGGTATCTTTCTGAACCATGACGGGCTTTTCTCGTCCAGTAAGAGCGAAAGCACGGGGAGCTGCAGATGAGGTGCAGCGAGTGGGGAGTAGGCTCCGTCTCCCAGGAAGGGACTGCCCCCACCTCGGACCTTCTGCCCAGCCTTCACACCTGCCAGCCTGGGAGGGCAGGCCCACATGCCCACCTCTGAGCAAGGTCTCATCTCCAGCTTATTTTCTCCTGGGATCCCCAGGGGGCTGCCGGAGTAGAGAAGGAGGCGGAAGGGCTGCTCCCCCATGACTTCATCACCTCTTAGCTAGTCTCCCCGGTTCTGTCCCTGGCTGATCTAACCTGTTCCCTGTTCTTCCACTGGGTGATCTTTCTCAAACATCAATGTGATGGAACCTCTCCTCTGCTTACAAGCCTGCAGCTCCCCACTGTCCAAAGGATAAAGTGGAACTTCCCCAGCAGACATGCATCTCTTCATTACACTCTTATTCCAAGTTTCTTTCCAGGTTCATTACTATTTGTTGTTTTTACCATCCTTCAAGGCCCAGCTCACTTCTTTAGAGGATGTCTCTGATTACTCAGCCCTTCCACCCTCTTCCGTACTGTGGGTACCTCCACCGGAGCTGCTCTCTCAGGGCCACCCTAACTAGACTGTGTCACCATTAAAAACAAGAATGTATCCATGCTTAGCATACTTTTGAATACTTGTTGGAAGAAAATGTGTAGTTGAGTGAGAATTCCTGTTTTTTAAATGTGATTTGCTCTGTTTTCTATTCCAGCTATCCAATTTAATGGAGTTCCAAGGTATTATTCCTATTCTGCTCCTTTCTTTCATAATATTTATTAATATAAGTTTATTTGAACACATACCTTTTATTGACTTTCTCTGCCCGTAGAATGTGAACCCCACCCAGCCAGCGGTGCTGCCTGTTTGTTTATGCTGTGTCTTCCATTCGTGGATTCATGCCCACTTAGTAAATCTCTGCTGAAAAGAAAAGGATAGAATGAATGAATTTCCAGTAGAGGACGCTGGAGTCACAAATGATTTGCTCCCAATTCCTTAGGTTGCTTTTTCCCTTATTTACTTTATTCTTGACCCTGATGGTTATTTCCACAGTTTCCCCACTGGGTAAAACAGAAATTCTGTGGCAAGGGAAGAACCAAATGGGTGGGAAATTCACAAAGAGCCCGTTTGACATGACAACTGTGGAACCCCTTGCGAATGGCTGGGTTCCCTCCATCCACACCCCCCGCTACCCCTTCCCCTTCCTCTTGCTTCTCCTTTTCCTACTCACGGTGCTGCCCCAAGGTGCTGGCTAAGCTGCCTCAGATACAAAGGGGAATTAATATTGTAGGACATTTAGAATTCAGGGCCCATCTACGGTGTTGTTTCGGAAAATCAAGGCAGGGGTTTAACCCTGGGAGTAAATTTAAATCTTACCTATTTGGACTTGAACTCAAGGTCAGAGCCTGTTTTATGAATTAGTATCTAATATCGCTGTGCAAATTTTGCCTTCCTCTTTAGCCATACATTGTAACACTAGGTTTAAGTCGAGAAAGTTCGGGTGCAACACATGTGTGTATATGTGTCCAGGGATGCCCTCAGGGTCAGTGGCTTAATGCATCTCATGGACACGTCCAGTACAAGTTGAGGGGCTCCTCTGAGGGAGGAAGCCGCCAGCAGGAAGCGCTCAGCAAACGCAGGGGGCTCCGTAATCTGTGCCCTCTGACTTCCTGAATCCTCTCCTGGCTGTTCATACAATGGGGTCTGCCAGCGACACAGCCTGTCTCCATCCAGGACGTACCATGCACAAATACGTCTCACTTAGTGTTGGTACAAGTAATTTAATTTTTATGAGTTCAGTGTCCTCACTGAACTTTGATAGTCATGTGGCTACTACTATGCAGATTGTTGACAGAATTAAGTCATGTGTGACATGCTCAACATCCCAAAAGTGTGTGCGGAATGGTTGCTATTAGTCCTGTGGCTTTACCTGGGCTCATTTGCTCTTCTTCACATGCGGTCTCCTTAAAAATAAACAGCATCCAAGGAGAGCAGAAATTCTGAACCCAGGCCACTAGGATTCAAATTCTGGGTCCTTCACTTAGTGGCCATGACTTGGGTAAATTATTTAGCCTCTTTGTGCTTTGAGATTGCATCTACTTCCTTTGTACGTGGCAAGGACTGCCTTCATTAAGAGTGTGGGTGGCGACCATGCACTGCCTGGTAGCCATCATCTATGTCCTGGTCAACACTGAAGACCCTTGGCGCTGGCCCTCTGATTCCCTTCCAGATCTTGGGAGGGCTGTTCTCCCCACTCCCAGACTGAAACTTCTTCCCTATCAGCCCCTTTTTCCAGGCCACACACTTGTGAATATGTAAACCAGTCTAATGCTTGCTGCAACTTAGTTAATAAATAATGAACAAATAATTCCTGCCAAGAGGGCCACAGCTATAAACCCTTTACACACGACTCTTCTCTCCGGGTTACGCGGCTGCATTTGGTGACCCACAAGCACATGCCAGCCGGCCTGCCCATGGCTCTTCTGCTCCGATTTCGTGGGCAACACCTGTGCATCCTTTGGGCCAGGCACTCTGGCTTGGATGCTGGCCCGGCATCCATGCGGCTCACCCCAGACTAGCGCTAGCCTTATGGCTGGTGGAGCACTTGATCTTTACAGAATTTATGTCCTCATTTCTTTCCCTGCCTGTGGGTCCCAAAACTCACTCTCCTGGCTTGGACTTTATTTCCTTTCTGCAGCTGGAGTCCTGTCCTTGTTCCTGGCCCTGCAAGAGAGAAAGCTGCTCCCTGTTTGACTCAGGGACACTCCAAAGCTGCACACGGACCAGGGTCGGCTGACACACTGACACCCAGTGCGCCAGGCATGTGCTGAATGTCGCAGGAACCCACGTGAGTCACTGTGCCTCCCAGGCTCAGGCCGAGGGGCTTGCCTGAGTCACACAGTGCGTGACAGGCAGTGTTGAAATTGGAGTTTATGTAACTTGAAAGCCCGTGCTCATTTCTTCCATTGTCTCATGCCACCTCATTATTTTTAGAAAAGTGTTTATTGCTTAAAATTTTAATGTGATTATTGTATTTTAATTTTACAAAGTTTATATACTATTCTCCCAGAGGTGAGATTATGCTTGGGATGGAAATGGGTGATACTATGATGTATTGCGTATTTCTGTCTTTTTCTGGCCTCTCTCACTTTTTCCCACCTATTTACCTACCTACCTACCTATGTATCATCTACATATGCACATACATTTTCCTATATGTATGTCTGTTACATACCACCTGGTAGATACTGAGAATTTACTTCATGTGAAGCTGGTGAAACCTTCTCCTTTTCATCGTCCTGAACATGGAAGCTTTATTCTTGCTTTGGGACAGTCACTGAGTGACGCTGAGCCAGGCAGCATTTGGCAAAGCTTCCCTTCCACACTGGCTTGCTGGCCCAGTGCCCACACTGTCCCTTGCGAGCCCCTCTGCCCTCCACAGTGGGCTTCTCCCGGAATTCCCGGATTTGAGAGATGGTGCTCTCAACTGACTTACAGAACTGGGATGAGCTGGTGAATAGCCACACCCTTCTCTCCTGATGTCAGGTATTTCTGCCTATTTTCTCAAGAGGTGTCTGTTCAGGGACCTACCTGTTCAAAGAACTCAGGTGAGTGTCTGTGGTGGGATTCCCCCCTCTGCTGGGGTCCTTGATCGTAGTTGCTTAAGGAAGTACTTTTTCTTGTAAATAAAGCTGAAAATAATTAAACATTTACACGGAAACTATATCAACACGTATTAGGGAGGACTGCATACGGATGTGAAATGCTGGCAGGAAAAACATGCAGGAGAGACATTGGTCTGTTACTTATGGTGACCTGGTGTCCTAATCAAGTCCAATGCTTGGAAATAGGCCATTTACTGGGAATCATGGTTACCACTGGATCTTCTTTCAGCCGCAGATTTCCAAAAATGTTGGAATGAATATATAACTTTGATGAAGTGGTAAAAAATGGTGTGTGAGTGTATATGTGAAGATAACTTCAAAAGTGGAATGTTCCTGGTTGGTTGTGGTGACCTTGAATGAGTACACTGGCTCCCCAGCCCCTACACACGCTTCTGTGAAAGATTATTAAAACTGGGAAAGCCAGTTAGGTGGGGATCCTGGTCTAGCCAGCAGTGAAGACCAGTGGGACCTTGGCAGCATTTGGCCCTAGGCTCCCCAGGACACCCCTCTCTTGTTTGCCTCTCTTCCACAAGCTGCCTGGCTGGGCAAGAAACGGGAAGAGGGAGAAGGGAGATCTGTGAAGAGGTGAGCAGGCGGGCTGGTGCTCCCAGCGGGCACATGGTGGTGGAGCAGATGGTGGAGGGCGAGGAAGGGTGGGGCCGCAGGCCCAGGGAGCTCAGTGCAGACAAAGTAGGAGGCCCCGCGGAGCAGCCTGAGCTCGCAGTAGTTAGGAGAAGGCAAGATGCGGAGGGCAAGCCCATTCAGCATGGATTTTTAAAAACAGAAGTACTTATGGAATCGGCAGTGGGGAAGGAAAGTCATTAGAACAAGTTTCTGGCAAGGGGAGCGGGAGTGGGAGGGAGACAGGGTCTGGCCGGACACGCCGTCTGTGGGTTTCAGGCCAGCATCACCTGTACATTTGGTTGCATTGTTTAAAAGGAGATTAAATTAGTTCCATGTGATCTGTGGCTGTGTAGGAGCTCTGGGACCTGTGAGCACCCCATCTGTTGCTCTTGCTACGTCAAAGGCCCTGTGAGGTCCCTGGCTGACTCAGAACTCTTTTGTCTCTAGAGACCTGTTAACAATGACGTGCCTAGAGCGTATGTGAGCAGCTTGTCCCTTAGGTGACAGGCAGATGCCCACACCTACGTACCAAGAACGGTGCTCGTCCGCAGGGAGGAAGGTGATCCGAAGTGGGTGTGTCGGATCCTGGGAGAAAAGACGAGCCAGTTTCCCTGTCAGTGATTCTGAATCTCCTGAAAGTGAAACGTGGTAAGTTTGTGCGTGCTCTGGGTTGTTTGCTCTTCAGAGGCCTGACTCTTCGTCCTTAACAAGGAGGAGCAAACTCTGGCCTTATCTTCTCTGTGGCTGCAGAGGCAGCCTCCCTGGGAACAGCTAGAGGACAATCCCTTTATGATCAGGAAGTGGGAAGTTGGACAGCTTCTGGAAACAAATGCCTGTATTCCTCTTCCTGGCAGGCTTTGCGGTCTGCCTTCCGTCTGTGAACTGGAGGACAACATCGGCGACTCCTCAAAGGTCAGAATTTCACAGCTGCTGCCACAACTGTACTGTCACCAAGTATTAACGACTCTCTCACTTGTTCTCTTTCTTTAAGAGGCCTGGTCATGTCCGGGGGAATGCCAGGTACATTTTTCTTAATGTATGAGCACAAGTTACATAGAACAGCCTCACAACACAATCCTGCCTCTTTAATGCTAATCTATTCCTTGCAATCTACTAGATGCATGTAGAGTCATTGGTGTGTATCAAGAGAGCAAAATCAGATTCTGAAAATATCTGAAAGGATGCACTAGAGTGTACATAATAATGTATTTTAATCTGCCAGGCCTTAAAATTAATCATGAATTCCCACAGAGATTTTAATAATTTTGAGATGATGTTTTTTATTTTTTTAATTTTTTTTTATAGAGTAATATTCTTTGGACAGGGTTTTCTAAATGCTGCATGGGGAAAAAGTAGATGGGGAAGAGGAAACGGGGAGGTCCCTCCCTCGCAAAAGTATAGGAGATACGCTGCTGGGGGAACATGCCTTCTTGTGCTTCTACCTAAGAAGCGAGGTAGGGGTTTCAAAGAAAGGCCTTGTCACTCCATAACAGCTGGCAGATCACAGGGAGGTTGCTGGGCATGATGATGTGCATTTGTTAAGTGGGCAATACCCTCGTGAGGGGGTGGACACCTCCACAACACAGGGAACTTGGCTGGCAGCAGATTTCCGAGTTGCATGGGAGGAAAATGCTGGGAATCAACTGCACTTGGTGGGAAGGGTGACCACACCACTTACTGTCCAAACAAGGGCTTTTGAGAGGGAAATAAAAGTAAATAATCACACTGGGACGTACGATCCCCTCAGTTGGAGGGCGCGTAGCAGCGGAGGGAGAGTCAGGTTTGGGATTTAGTGCCGTCCTTGCCTTTCAAAGTGTCATGTCTTCTCCCTTACCTCCTTGAGATGCTGTTATCCTAACTGTTTAGGCTCTCCCCACTTAATAAAACAAAGATGCGTGTAAATTTATAGTTGTTTTTTTTTCTCCTGAGAAATAGACAATGGAAGCTATCATGTTCAAGGTTGATCACTGGTCAGGGATTTTCTGGGGACTAGAAAGAAAGAAGCTCCCAGAAAGCTTCCTGTATCTTTTAAAACTCTCTATCATTAAAGAAAAGGAAAAAGAATCCCAAATGGAGTCGTTGGCCCCCAAAACCAAGACTTAATTACAGTTTCAACCTACTCCAGGAAGGTGACCTGTTAGCAGTCAACCAGGGATTTTCTGGTCATAGCAGAGAGGTCGTCTGTCATGCGGGCCCTGGCCATCCCCAGAAGAAGATGAGGCGATCACATGGGAAGGCCCCTGCTCTTCTCCCTGCAGTGGGGGCAGCCTGGCCTGGAACTGTCCTTTCTTTTCATTCACTAATATAATAACTTCTTGCCACCCCACTCTCCTTCTCAGAAAACCCTTACATTTTGCAGAATTTCTTGAGCATCTCTCTTTAGCCAGGTGGATGCTGCCTGATTCACGAATCACTCAGTAAAACCAATTAGATCTTCGAACTTACTCAGCTGCATTTTGTTTTTGAACACCATGAAATCCCCTACACAGTGTCTGGCCCCAGGGAGAAGGGACTTGCTCCTATGGTTGACCACGTACTTGCTGACCTCCTGAAATGCAGCTGTCAGAACATGTCTTAGGTCTTTTTCTTCCCATCCATTAAAAGCAGATTTTAAACAGGGTGTACCTAAGTTCCCCCGTCCCCATCTGAAAAATGTCCCGAGGACTGAAGTAGATGGCTTCAGAAGCAGGTGAGATGCTGTCACTGGCCTTACTGTTTTGGAAGGACCGGGTCCATGTCCTGGATCAGTGTGTAGGGTGCGCTCAGCAATCTTAAATAACAGGAATTATATGTCTGAGAAGGAAGTAGAGACGGAAGGTCCGGGAAACAGGTGTGATACACAGATAGGAAAAATTTTCCCATGCTACGATTACCTCCAAATAATTTTCAGACCAGTCATATCAGGAATGTCACTGGTGTTTGCTCCTGCGAGAAGCTATTCATGACTCCTTGGGTAGGGTGGTGGGATAAAATTTGGAAGCACTAACTCTGGCTTACCTTCCACTTCCCTTTCAAGTTTCCCTCCTTCCTCTCTTCCCCACTGAATCAGCGGCATTCACTGCCTCGAGCGACACGTACCGAAGGTGTACGGTAGGACAGTAGGACACCAAAGGACAGTGATAAACAAGTGAAAAGCCTTATTATTTAGACCCTAAGAGGCAGAGAAAGTGCTTTTCAGCTTGGGAAGAGCTTTTAGGCCTGTCCCTCTGAAAGGCTGCCTTGGGTTGCCGTGAGGGCTGGGGTGGGGAGGGGAGCAGAGGGGGGACGGGCCCCAGGCAACAGGACTGGAAACGAGGAAATCACGGGGGCTCTGTGGAGGCCCTGAGCTGCTGGAGACTGGAAGGGGGCTCTTGGTCTCCCCGACAGGGGGGTGGAAAGCCAGGGAGCCCTGGGGTTGAGATGCGGGGGTGCACACTGAGCACGAGAGCCTGGGCGGCAGTGGCCACGTGGGGACCTGAAATGTCTCCATGGAGCAGAATTAGAGCAAAATGACCAAAGGTAAGAGAGAAGAGTGGCTTTTCACTGGGAAGGTACAGCACGGAGGCTGACTGAAGCCTCATGAACTCTGTGGGAACTTCAGAGCCACTCTAAGGACAGCGGGAGTACTGGGCCCACAGGCTGGACATCGACTAATGTGCCTTACGGAGACTGTCTGAAAACAAGCCCCCAGTCGACCTGAACTGAACTAAAGCAAATTTCCTTACTTAAGTGGCATGTGGGCTTAAAATGGGGATGATACAGATACAGAGGAAAAAACGGAAAAGTTCCGCATTGTCCACACCTGAGCATTTGCTCGTGGCCCGCCCAGCCCACTCTCCTGGAATTCTCACCACTTACCACTCTGCTCTTTGTTAGCACGCCCCTTGTAAATGTCTTTTCATTGCAGAAATGATTGAAAACAACTCAGTCTCTCAAAAATGAACCAACAGAAAACAACACAATAAAATTCTCTGTAAAAGTACATGAATGTCAAGTGGTGCTCTTGTCTTAAAGATCTCTGAAGAGCTCTCCTAGGATGAAGGTGACAAACCCGTGCGACCCTCACTGGGGGCAGGAGTGCAGTAAAGGAGCTTGGAGCTTGGCACAAACTGAGCTGGTCCTAAAGCTGGAGGTGCTGTTGTGTCATGCTGACCGAAGGAGAAGGAGTCTGGAATTTCTGGATAGTTTTAAGAAAGTGACAGACAAGAATCTGCCTGAAAATCATTGGTATTGTCCTGCTTAGAAATAGGAGAATGATGATTTCTTGATTTTTTTTTCTCAAGAGACATAGCTTGAGTGCTAGGATATGATTTTAAATCTAATCAAAGGTCACTTTATCTTCATTTTAATAATCCTGGTGATTAATACTTTCATAATAGATATTTTAGAAGCAAAGTTGCATCTTCCATGGGACATATTAGTTTAATTTTTGATCAATACTGTGTGTTTGGTAACCGATCTGGCATATTAAAGCTCAGAATGCCACATGCCCTGTAGGGAGCCCTTCATTTCTAGTGGCACATATTGGAGTTATTCTTCTTTGTTCATACGATTTACCTTCAAAAATCAATTGAATGTGCCCCCAGAGAAGAGCAGGTAGCTGTTTTAATAATCCTGTTGGTATTCGGGTGGAATGGAGTGGGATAGAATTGAAAGAACTTGCAGGGAGTATTGTTCCTGGAACCTCGGGCTCCACGAGCCGGCATCTATTTAAAGTGCACTGGTACAGCTATAGGACCTGCAGAATGAAGTAAGCAGCTCCATTTCTGCAAATACTGACCTTCTGCCCTTCCACTGAACTTTGAGAATGGCGCAATCTCAGATCATATCAGAATGGCATATATATTGCTAGGTCAACAGATGGCAGGGATACACCATTTCCGTTGCTCAGTCAACAAGGGCAACTGAAATTTACCCAGACCATGGACTGTGGTGTCCAGAGTGGGCCCTAGGAGTGCGGGTGTTCAGGTCTCCAAATTCTGCTTCTGACCCTGGGGATTCTGGGGTCAGAAAGTGCAGGTGAGCTGAGACAGCCCTTTGGCTCGGCCCTTGCTGACAGCATACCACCACGGTAAGCCTGTGGAGGCAGTGGAGGACTGGATTCTTCCAGCACAGCGTAGAATACAGACTGGTGGAGCAAAAGCATATTTTAATATCTCTTGCTTATGACATTTTTCTTAGGATATTCATAGTCCCTGTGACAATATGGCTCCTGTACTGTACATTGAGGACATCTTGTATGTACATATATGTGTGTGTACACAGTCCTTTAATTTATAACACAATGTCCCATGAAGCAGATATGCTCATGGCACAGAGGAGGAAACTGAGCTTGAAAGGCGAAACAGCACACTCAACCCATGTGGATGGCACAGAGCAGGGCAGAGAGCTGGGGCCAGGCATGTTAACCCCCAAGTCCAAGCTTATTTCTGTACCGGGGCTTCCCCACAGCAGGAGCCGCCCACGGATAGAGGCCAGTTCAGGAAGGGTGGTGAGTTTAGTTGTGGCCTGATTAACACGATCCCTGGCTTTTGGATGGAGCCCGTGCATCTTGCCGAGTTTGCTTTTACTAAGGTCTTCCAGTTCTGCCAGGCAATAGTGAGACTTCTCCACAGGACACAGAGTGTCTCAGGATGTGTGTTTTGCACAGCAGGACTGGGACAGAGTTATAAGGGGTCTTGGCCCACAGGTCTTTTCTACTACGCCATCTCCTGTTTATCACATCTGAAACGCAGTTCCCTTAGGCCCACCTCTGCTGGCAGGTCATGTGGAAGCAGCTCATGTTTCCAGGTCTCTTCAGCATTGTTTGGCCACCTTCAAAACCGACCTTTTAATATTTAATAGAACTATATCACTTGTAGTTCTAATATTGATATGGGCTTTACACAGCTGTTTACACTAATATGTGTTAAAGTGCCTAATTACCACTGCAATCACAGCCTGGCTCAATAGTCTTGCCACCTCTTAAATATATAGTGGTGTCTTAATCAAATACAAACATCAGTGAGCATCCTAAACTCCTGCAGTTTATAAACTGGATTAAGGGGAATGAATGCAACCCTTCACACAAGAACACAGAATTATGCATCTTTCATGCTAACATGCCCCTGTGTTTGTTTTGCTGTTGTTTCCCAGATTTTCAAAAATGCTTGTTAAACTGAGGTCAGCATGCGAGATGACGTGGGTATATATAGTGCAACTGAGAGAATGGTTTGCAAAGGTCTGAAAAAGGCTGTCGAATGTCTATAACAACATCTTTTTTGTGTGACTTTATAATTGCTGGTTGATAGTTCTGTAGCCCATTGGGTAAACTTGTTCAGAACTTATTTTTAGCAGACACATGGGCAACTACTTAGGGACTGAAGTGGGTTATTGCAGTACAATGTCAGAAGAGTCCGGGCCGAGTACTATGTGTAAGTTTCTCTGGGAGCTGGAGGAGGAAGTGCTGGCTTGCACTGAGGATTCAGGGAAGACTTCTTAAACGAGGTATGCTTGTATTGGAGAAATGGAGGATTTTCCAAGTAGTCAAGGAGGGAAAAGATAGACAGGAAGCAGAAAAGAGCAGTCATAGCCACCAATGAAATGGAGAGTCTGGCAAGTTCTGGAAAGCCCAGGGGCTCAGTGTGGAGGAAATGGAAATTTCTTATCAGGATTCCCACCTGGCCTTCACAGTGCCCACTGTATGTCCATGAGAGCCTGTTTGCACATCTATGGGATGTTTATTGGGACAGAGCAGCTGGCAAGTCTTGGGACTGCCAGCCCAGGGGAGGGGTGGAGAGGAAGCCCCCATTCTCTCCTCTCCTCAGTTCCTGGTATGTAATTGGTCTGGTGTCTGCCAGTCACCAGAGACCTGGTGCAAGGGTGGGGAAGCAGAGAACCACGAGAGCGGGCAGAGAGCAGTGCAAGCTGAGGTGAAGGGAGCTTGGAGTGTGGAGAAGGGAAGCCTGGAGGGAGAGCCAGAAGAAAACCGTGGCTGGCGGAGGGAAGCCGTGGAGCCCTGGTTCTGGGAGAGGATTAAGCCTGTGTTGGGGAGCAGGAGGGACAGTGCTGGAGCCAGGAGAGACTGAGACCTACTGCCCTGAGAATAGACATGATATGAACCCATTTTAAATCCCCCACCTTCTTGCCCTTGTCATTATTCATGCTTAACGAATTCATAGTGAACTTGCCCCAAGTGGGGAACCCCTCCTCCCAGAGCAACACACAGTGTGGCTGGCTGGGGAAGAGAGTACTGCCTGGAGAGCCTCAAAGAGGCAGCAATAGAGACATTACTGTAAACCCTGCAGATGACAGCACGTCTCAGAGGTAGAAGGGTATGTCCCTCATGCCAAGAAATGAGTGAATGGGAGAACTGCCACTAGACCCATGGGAGTTTGTCAGTGGCCCCCTGACATACTTCAGGAAATACATGCCCCCCACATCCAATGAGCCTCTACTACAGACCATGCATGTTAGCAGGGAGCCCTTGTGTTTACCTCTCTTCTCATTTGTTGATTTATTGACTTAATCATGTATTCATTCTCACACCGATTGAGTAAATGTCTACTTAGCCCCACAATATTTCGGATTTGTACTGGTCACTGAGGAGATGATGGAGGTGCTCTCTATGTCTGAAAGTAAGAGATTTATGGGGTAAAAGCACCAGGAGAATCAGTGGACAATGACTGAATCACCCTCATTTATTTCATCAGTAGAAACATACTATGTTCTCGATTTTATAGATTCTCAAATTTCACCTTCTACTCACCTCATTTAAGAGGATATTTATTTTTCACAATGAATTCTTATTTATCTGGAATTTAAATACACTTAAGACTAAAATAACTGGAATTTTAAAAAGAGCTTCATTATTGCAGGGGGGAAAATGGTAAGGAATTGGGGACTTAGTCAAAATTGACACTTAAAAAGGATATTCTAGAATTAACATACATTCAATTTAATTTTTTATATATCATCTAAATACTGAACAATAAAAATACTGTTAGACTCCTAAAACACATCAAGTGTACTTCAAAATCAGTAAAGAATTAATTGTGAATATTATAGTTTTACACACACAGGTAATCTCCACAAGGGCAGAGATCACATTTGTCTTGTTCACAGCTGGATCTAGCATGTTGTGTATTTGGTAAGTTGCTGAATGAATAAATGATTGTTTGTGGGCATTATCAGCTGTGTAGATTAGACTACTGTTCCCAACTGTTCTTCTCCTTCCCCTCTACCCACAGCCTTTGCCATGTGTCCTTGTAGTCTCTCCCACCCGCATCATGTCCATCTTGGCCTCATGGTTTCCTTGGCTGATGGACAGTAGTTGGGAGCCACCATGAGGCAATGCTGAGCTGCATTCTTAGGAGGCATCGCTGCCTCCACTTGGCTTCATGCACGTCTGCCCTGGATATGAGGTCCCCTTCTGTCAGTTCTATAATTGACAACTCCTAACCATTCAGCAGATGGAGCATGGGCTGCCCCGATTCACCCTGAGACTCTTCTTCCTTTTCAACTACAAATGCAACTGGTACATATCATGATGCTAGGGCTTATATTCTAATAGTGAAGACTAAATGAGAAAACTTACTAGGTCACCCTGAAGCATACCCTGAGCCCAAGATGTGCATGCAGTAGTTAATTAGAGAGTGGTCCTAAGCAGTCTTGGTACAGCAGGAAAGAGACAGGAAGCCAGAAAAATAATACTGCGCATTTACTGGTTCTTGCTGTGGGCAACTGGGTCTTAATTCCACTGGGAACCCTCTGAGAAAATGTACAGAGGGGGCATCTCAGAACTGTCTCTCCAAAACATGGGATGCTGGGGCATTTACCCATTGATGCCTGTGTCATTAATTAAGAGTTCTATCCTGCCCTGGGAATATTATTCCCCATCCCTATGCCCACACCTCCTGGCTCTGTGACTTTAGAGAAAGTCCTGAGGAAGAAAAGAGAAGTTCATGGATGGGCTTGAGGAAGGAAGGTAACAGAGCAAGTGCATGAAGGGTCTACCGTGGCTGCTTTGAAAGCAGAGGTGGGCCAAGTGGATGTGACGTGGGTCATGAAGAGCCTGCAAGCGCTTTGTGGACCATTAAGGTTTAAACAAACATTGCTGGTTATTAATAGTGAAAAAATCCAAATGTCCTTGTTCAGAATGAAAGTTTGTAATTATATGGCTCATCCTGATTAGTATCTGTGATCCCGTCATACAGGGCTGCACCTGTGCTGTTTGCACGAGGCCAGAGACTGGGTTAAACTAGCACATCCATCGCCACCCCTCTGTCCTGCTTTTCATCTCTCCCAGACCCTCTGTCTAGCCATCACCCCAGTTAGGACACACGCATGGGCACCAGGAGACTATGCAGCCTCTCATTCCTCCCAGGTATCTTTATTCCAATGAGCATGCGAAAAACCCCAGATGGGAGCAGAGAAAAGGAATGGAGAATATTCATTTCTTCCTTGTACACTCTCCATAGGCTTGGAGGCAGGCGGTTGTGATTGAGAGCTTAATCAAACACACTGGGCGGAACTGCCCTCTCAAAACAATGTCCAGGAACCCCTTCCTGCCGCTCTGCTATTAGCCCACAGACATGTCTAAGCCATCAAGCCGAACAGCCAGTTCAGTTCAGGCCTAGCCTATGCAAACATTCACGACTACATGACCATGAGAGAATTGCCGGAGCCGTTCACAGAGCTCTGCATGGGCTCTCCCATTCCTGAGAAAGTGGGGCCATAAGAAGACCCCATGCAGCCGGCCTATAAGGGACAGTGATTCTCATGGGATGAATCCAACATGCACACCTCTTTGGACAAAGACATCACCCAGCTTTGAAAGGTCACTATGACCCTGCTTCACATCCCATCAGAACCTGTGAGGTCCGTGAGCTCTGTCACGTGTGGCCTTGTGGGGCCCTGACACAGCTACTGAGGCACCAGAAGGAGCATGCAGTGTTCAGCTCCAGATCATCACTTCCACAGACTGAAAAATACTGAAGCTCCTTGCCAAAAAGGAATAAAACTGCTGTTTCTAAGGGAAGCAAATGTTAGAGTCGATCTGCTGTTCTAATAAACAGTTGCACTGCCAACGGAGTGGTATGATGGAGACCTCTTCCTTACCCACGTCAGCCCTCATGATCTGCGGTTGGAGGGAGCCCATCTCTGCAGACATCCAAGGACTCAGGCCTTTCTCGGCATGAAGCTGACCTTCATTCAGGTCCTGGGGTGTTCCCTCCCTTCAGCTAAGGGACAGTTGGTGAATACATCTCTACTCCAGTACAGTTTTTGCGTTTGCTTTTTTGCAGATACTACTTTCATTGTCTCAGGATTAAAAACTTGCAGAAGAGAATGATGCAGAATTTGAGAAGCAGACTGGACTATATACACGATCCAAGTGCCATATCTTTTCCCAACTCCCAGTGTCTAAACCATTAGGGTTAAACTCTGGTTATTTGAGTCAGCATTCCCCTTGAATAAATAACAATGTATTATTATTGTCCATCATCACCTCGGCTTTCACAATATGCTTGGTGCTGCAGAAGACATTAAAAAGATGCAGTTCATGCCTTGAGGCTTACACTCAGATAGGCAAACAAAAAAACTGTATTTAAGGAGAGGTAGATTGATTGCAGAGATGCAATTTCCCAGGTGTCTGTATTTGTGCTTTGTGTTCATTTGTCTTTTCACCAGCTGTGGGCCATAGAAATCTCTAAACTTTCCTCAAAATGAGGATATAAATGACAAGTGTTCAGAAGAAAGCACAAGGCTTCATGTGCCCAGCACAGGGCCGATTGCCCCAACAAGCCAATTTTGGGGATCTCTGTGCTTTTGAACTGCTCTCTCCCCTTCGGTCTCTCTCAACAATTCCTGCTGCCTGTGGCTTCCTCACTGGAAACCAAATCATTATTTTAAAAATGGATCACTGAATTTTATGGTCCACTTTCAAGCATTAGGCCAGTTCGTCCCTGTCAAACAGTGGTAAAAAATTTGACTAGTTCTCCTTACAGATGGAGACATTTATTTGTGCAAAATTTAGGAAAACTTTTATCCTGTGGAGATGTTACCCTCAAGTTTAATTTTTGAAAATCCAGTCTGTAAGCTGAAATGAATAAAAATGAAATTCATATAGTGTTTATTACTCTTTTCTTTTTGGTGAATATCTAAAAAAATCCTGCAGGTATAGAGCAGAAACAAACATCTATTCGGTGTTTGTGGGAAACATTTGTGTGCATGTGTATGCATGCAGAAAACAACTCCAGCTTAGAAATCCCAATATTGTGCATGTTTTTACACATGAGATCAAAGCCGTGCTTCTGGGAGGCAGCCAGGGCTGAACTCCAGGTTTCAGGTGCAGAGCACGTGGAGGACACAGCGTGCCTGCCAGACTGTGTGGGGCAGCGACAGTCTTCACTGTCTATCCGGGGCAAGTCGGCTTCCCTCTCCCTTGGTCACCATTGTCTCCAGAGCACAGAGGGTTGCTCTCCAGGGTTTGACCTGTGAAAATGATGGAAGCACCCAGAAGCTGTGCATATTCAGACTCTGGTTTCCCAAGTTTGCGATTAATTGAACTTTCTCCTCACATGCAGGAGCGCGGCATGCCCTTCCAGATGGCCCGCACAAACGCTCTGCCGTACTTCACTCGCTCTCTGCATGTCAAGCATCTCTGGGACCACATACATCACCAATTAGCATCCTATACTCATGTGAAAGAACGCTCTGGCAACATTCTAGAGTTTTCGCTGATAAAATTTGCCTGTTGCTGTGTTCTTCTCTGAGAATCAAGAATGTGACTGTGGATTTTCTTCCTCTCCCCTCCCTCCCCCAAACCTTCTCCCAAAGCAGCACTTGATCTGTGTTTCAGAGGAAATAGCTTTGGTCCGACAGTTCTGGTGTGGCTGCCCATGCGCAGTGCGGGCCGTCACGGCCCTCTCCCCGGGTGGCCGTGTGTCTGTCGGTCCGCTCTCACTTTACAGATTCTCAGCCGTGAACCCTCCTCACTGATGTCTAGAAGCGGCACTGCCATCCCTTCAACGTTTGCCACAGCCTCCCAGCCGGGGTGAGCACGTGGTGCAGCAGACAGGAGCAGCCCTGGCGCACCGGATACACCCACGAGGCGCGGAGCCCCCAAGGGGCTGGCCTGTCACCTGCGGGCGGTGCGGGCGCCTCTCAGCTTTCCTGTGTGATCGGGACAGGCAGAGAACAGGTCAGCGGGCGCCCCCCACGAGCCCTGCTGGAAGCTGCCCTCTCCACGTCTGCACAGGCTCGCTGTCCAGTCCCCTGCCTGCCGTCCCCCACGAGTGGGCGCCGTCTACCTACCTTTCAGCTCAGGATCCTGGAGCCGCCAGGAGTCCCTCCGTTCTCTCCCGCTCCCCCCACAAGCCTCCATGACGTTCTTTTGGCCCTGCCTCCGTATATCCCGCGTCAATCCCATCTTGGCCACCCGCAGCCCCCACTGCCTCCGGCCTCCCCCCAGCTCACGCCCTAGTTTCTGGAAATCTTCCGTGACCTCCAGGTCTGATTCTCCTATTACCCCTGCCCGCCCAGACGGCCGAGTCTGCAGGGGGTCTCCCTGCTGTGCTGGCCGCCTGTCCTGCCCGGACCGCTGCCCCCTCAAGGCCTGTGGGGCCCTCAAGGTTCTAGCCCCGATGACCTGCCTCCAGGGCACAGTGTCCATAGGCTCTAGCTTCCACCCTGGATGTGGGCACCTCTTGGCACCCTTCAGTCCTCCCTCACATCTGAGGGGCCCACCTGCTCTGTCCCAGCCTGGGAGGCCCCCCTCTGGCGCGCCACTCCCTGGCCCTTCATTCTTTGGGTATTCTCTTGAGTATCTGCTCCTCACAAAGGCTTTCTGAACCTACGTGGTTGGAGAAAATCCCTCTGCTGTCTCTGGTACAGCACCCTGCTCACGTCCCTCCACTGCAAGCCCAGCGCGGACATGCCCAGGGTCTGCCATCTGCCCTCTGCTGTCCAGGTGAACTCAGTGTTCTCTGGGCCATTCGTTCCTGCTGAACTCACGTCCCCGGAGCGGCATGGTGCCTGGCGCGCAGAGGCGATTGCGATCGGAGCATGCGTGCTCAGGGAACATCTCCAAAGAGTCTGCATGAGGAGGGCTGAATGTGTGTGTGTGTGTGGGGGGGTGTGTGGGGTGTGGGATGTGGGGTGTGTGTGTAGGGTGTGTGTGGTGTGTGGTGTGTGTGGGGGGCATGTGGTGTGTATGTGGGGGGGATGGGATGTGTGTGTGTGGGGTGTGGTGTGTGGTGTGTGTGTGTGGGGTGTGGGATATGGGGTGTGTGCTGTGTGATGTGTGATGTGGAGTCTGTGTAGTGTGTGTTGTAATGGTTGAGTTAAAGGAAGGGCTGCTGAATGAATGTCCTGTGCCCCCTAAGTTCACATGTTGAGACCAAACCCCCAGGAGGAGCCCTTGGGTGATTAGGTCATGAGGGCAGAGCCCCACAAATGGACCAGGGCCCTGACTCAGGGACCCAGAGAGCTCTCTGCTCTCCACCCTGTGGGGACACCGTGAGAAGCCACCAGCTGGGAACTGGGAAGCCGGTCCTCACCAGACTCCAAGTCGCCGGCACCTGGACTTTGGACTTCCAGCCCCCAAAACTGCCCAAAACAGCCATGGCCTGTGAGCATCCTGTCTGTGGCATTCTGTTTTGGCAGCCTGAACGGGCAAAGACAGGAAGGAAGCATGTTCCAACTCGGGGTGGAGGAGACAGCATGGGGCATCGGAGCTGCAGGAAGTCCGTGCCGCCGAGGGGTCCCGGCAGAGGGCGCGTGCCCAAGGCTGGGTCGGTGCAGAGACTGGAGACCTGGGCTCACAACCCGGCAGCTTGCTGGGGATCATGCACACGTGTGGCAGTGGCGCCGAGGAAAAGAGCACGGTGTACTCATTCACACAGGGAAAAGGAGAGGCCCCAGTTCCAGGGGGAAATGGCACAGATCTTCAGAGCAGCCATGCGCCGTCAGTGAGGCCAGGTCGCACTCATTGGATGGGACAGACTTTCACTTGCACGTGTAAGCAGACATGTGAACACTTTTGATCAAAGTCACCATCCTCACAGTCTGCAGTTTAATTTTACAAACAAGGAGAAAGCAAAGTGGCTGAAAGAACACACAGGCCAGACTAGCTGGCGGGTGGGAACTTTACAGAAGCACTCGGACCACACGCTGCCTGAATCAGGGGCAAGAAATGTTCCTCACTGAAGAGAAATTCGCTGCCTGGTCAAAACCCAATCCCGGAGACACATACATGTGTAAGCACGTGGGCGCCATGCTGGAAACCACTCTGCCGGAGAGCATTCCTCATGCGCTTGCTATGGGCCAGGTGCAGCGCGGAGCTGCTTCCTGTACTGCCGCACCTAAACCATAGACCATGAGGCAGGTATGAATATTCAGTATCGTGGAAGAAAAACACAAAGGTAAGAGAAGTTAATTATTGTGCTCTAGATCACACAGCAATGTGGGAGGTGGGATTTAAACCAGCATCTATTTATGTTCAGAGCTTGAGCACCTTTATCCTCTACTGACTTGCAAAGACTGCTTCTGCCGGCGGGGAGGGTAAAAATGCTCAAGAGCCGTCTTGATCTTACTGGTTTCAGGGAAAACACGCCATAGAGCATTGACTGCAAGCAGCTTCGGCCCTCACTCGGGTCCCCTCGCCCCCAGCACTCAGCACGGTCACCGTGTGGCTCAGTGGAACCCTGATCCATGGAAGTTGTTTTTTACTGGATTATTTCAGTCTTCTATTTACATGAACTAGTTAAAAAATACAAAGTAAACATTTTGAAGAAGAATTCACATCATAGTTCTTAACTATGAATGATAAATACACCTGATGGGGATATTACTAGTTAAGAAGGGCTAAACAAAAATAAGAACATACTTAAAATTCCAAAGAGAATTAATTCTAAAACATTACTGAATATTAAAGTGTTGTCAATAAAGCAAAGATATTTTGGAACTGCCACATGGGGGAATTTTCAGAACAGAATCTGAAGTTTTTAGAAAATTAATCATTTGCATTTCCAGTTTCAGGTAAAATGAAAACTAGATGCAAGCATTTTTTAAAAACACCATGTTATCTGTCTCGTAGGCCAGAGCTATTGAAGCAAACCAGATCTTTTACTTTAATGTGCACTTACACATTTAAAAATTCATATTATTGACTGTGTTGAATGCCATGACTTCTGGAGAACCATTACAGCTCACGGGATGGGTTTTAATTTGGCATTGTATCAATTTGCAGCCCAGAATGTCATGATCCTAATGCAGATAGCAGATATGCATGTGTAGAGTGGGATGGAGAGAAAGGTAAGGTGTATATGCAATAGGCAATTTCCAAATGTCATCGTTTCAGCCCTAAAGAGAAAGAAAAGGAAGGCTCACCCTGAAGAGGACATTTAGAGCCCTGCTCTCGATGTGGGCTTCTGCCTGCGCCCGGCGCTCCTCCGCAGAGCTGCAGCGCATGGAGGCCCGTTTGCTGCTTAAATATCACACGTAGCTAATCTGCACTGCAGGCTGTGGGCCCAAGTGGGAAAAACACTTAATTTTATTAATAGAATGGATTTTAAATCTCTCTACAGGAGGCCACAGAACACCCCAAAGGGCTAATCCATGTTAGGGAGAGGCGGCAGATCGGAAAAGCTCCAGGGCCCTTTCCCCTCAGAATGTGTTCTCACGAAAGCTGCCAGCAGGCCGAAGGCTCTGAGGATCCTGGATGCTGGAATGGTCCCACACCTGATGCAAACCTTAGCCCTGGAATTCAGAGTAGGAATGCTAGGACTGGAGCACACCGCACTGAGACAACCAGAACCGGGTAATGATTTTGTAACCTCGTGTTGACATAACCCACCAGCTTGCCGAAGAGCCCCTTCCTGTAGAGGAAACACAGAAACTATAATGATTTTCAGATACAGTTGACAAGAGACCATTTAGTAAACTTTTATTTTTTTTTAACTAACAGTGTGTGGGGATGTTGTATTCTAGGCTGCTACTAATAATCTCATCAGAATGCAGAAGCAGCAACTGTGTTATAAAACCAATGATCTGTTATATTCTGCAAGAATTTACAAAAGCCTAATGTCATTTACTACAGCACGAGAACATACTTGGATAAAAAAAATAAAACACAACAGAATTCAAAAACTGATTACAGCTGACGAGAGAATGCACTGCAAAGGCCACGCTCTCCAGGTAAACCTGTTGCTGAGGAAGCGGAGCCAGGGGCGACCTCAGGAGGAGGAGCTGGTGGCCAGCGGGTGTGGCTGTCCCTGGGCTGCGCTGGCCTCGGGCTGCAGGGAACTCACAGTCTTGAGAGTTTGCTCTTCTCTTTCTTTCTCAGCGGCGTTTCTGACAAAAGCGCACCTCTAGCAGTCTTAAATATAGAATTTCAATGATTTAAAAAGGAAGACCTTTCTTTGGGGACAGTCAGGAAAGCAAGCTGAGAAGTCAGCGACAGGGCTGTGTCGGGATCTCTCTCTGGGACCTGGGTGGCCTTTGCTCTCTGCCTGCAGCACCCATGGGTGGAAGCGGGGAGGCACGCTCCCCTCAGACCGTGTGCTTGCTGCTGCTCTTAAAGGTTTCATGGATTTGATTTTTGGCAGTTTGCAGCCTTTTAATTTTGTAAAAAAATAAATGTGTTTACGATGTCCAAACCAAATTCTGCATTTTATTCAGTGGTTGAAAAAAAAATCAGCCTTTTGAAGGAAGAAGATGTCTTTCTTTCTGTCTCTGCTTCTATTGCTATCCTGTATCATTAGATCCATGTATTTATCTATCATCCATCCATCTATCCATCCATTGAGAGAGAGACTTTAAAGTTCTTAGAATTGCTATAATCTTTGGAAGAAATGTACTTGTTCTGTCCTTTTCAAACCAAGTTCTTTGCAAACATTTTTACCTCCAGGATAGAAAGTGGCAGAATATGGGAAGCATGGGGTCTTTAATACTGAAAGATTTTTTTTACAGTATTGCTAACCAGCTTCCAGCAGATTCCTTGCAACAATGTATCCTCAGATGTCCTTGAAGATATACTTGGTCTTGCAAACTTGCAGAGACTCATTTTGAAGTGTTGACTTAGGCGCCTGTAAGACATCTGGTAATAATGAAGATGGAGCTGTTAATGCTTTGGGATTTTATGAATGACTTACAGTACAGTCACTGATGTATCATTAAAGTCCGTCTCTACGGGAGGAGGCCATCCATATTTTTGACTGGTGGGAAGTTGTTCATATTGATAATTGTCCAGAAAGAAACTGAGACCAGCTTTTAAGTCTGACTCTCCTTCGGATCAACTAGTTTGAGAACCAAATGCAGTGATGCTTATTTCAGGAGAGTCTCTTGCTTCCCACGGAAAGTAAAGGTGTTTCATACAAGAGAGAGACCTGTTTATTAAGGAGTCTGCATTACACAGGACAGTGGTCAAATGTGTGAACGGTTCCTTGCCTTCACTCAGCTGTTTTTCTTCCTCCTGAATGGCTGGAAGAAGTCAATGTCTGCCTGGTAACCTCCCATTCATCCCCAAGAGCAGGCCCAGGGCTGCCACTTGTCTGTCACACTCCCTCATCTTCACTTTTAATATGCTATTGTGTCCACGGCACTATATACATTGTTACCTCACATCTGTTATTAACTATCTTACACATGTGTATATCAATGTATGTTTTTATTGGTTTATCCTACTAGAATATAAGCTCTTCAATAAATAATATTTCCCATTTACAGCATATAGTTGAGGCCCTGGCATAAAAAAGTATGTGATAAATGTTCAGCAATGGATAATTACACAAAAATATAAGTAAAATCAAACTTCTAGGAAAAATCTAGAAAATGGTGGCTACAATTTAATAAATTTGGACTACTGATTACTTAAGAAGAAGAGTTAGGGAATTCCTAAAGAATTAGTAATGCTTAAATTTAAAAACAAAGTTAAAAATAAACATTTTTTTTCTTCATTCCAAAAGTGTGTGGCATAATATCTGGGGGAGATGTCTTTTTCTGAGTCTAATAGGCAGTCAACAAATTAGACACTGGAAAGGAAGGTTTCATTTGCTCTCCTTAAGAGAATACCCACATACAATTAAAATCATTTGTCCTTTTTGAGAACTGAGAGGGAGTGAAAGGGGTGATGTAATTAGTAATTAGTAATTTCCTTATTCGGGGAATTTACCTGGAGCCCCTGGCATGTGCCCAGTTGTGTATCGGTTCCCGAGGACTCACAGAGGGACCAAGCGGGCCTGGCTCCCACCCTCCTGGGCACAGAACATAGTGCGCGAGGCAGGCTTCAAACAGAGGACTCGCTAAAGGTCCGTCCCTACAGCTGTGAGAAGGGCTGTAACCGAAGATTCAGGAGGGGGATCTGGCCTCGGGAGGGAACAGCCCCCAAGAAAGTGATGATTAACCAGACACTAAACGATGGTAAGGGTGGGATGACAGAGGGCTTCAGGGGAAGTGTCAGAGGGAAGCACTGCAGATGTGCACCTGCGCCCGGCACATTTGAGCAAGGCTGAGGTGGGGGGTGGGGGCTCGTCCGTGAGGCTCCAGCAGCGGGCGGGGCTCTGGCCGGCAGGAGACAGTGCTTCAAGGGCTCAAAGGCCATGGGGGGACGTGGCAATAGATGACCAGGAGCAGCATGTATCCCCCGAGCTGTGAGGGAAGGCCCCCCGCTCCCTCTTCCGGCCAGCCACCACACTCCCACATATTTACTCCTTTGTGTAAAAACCTAGAGGGGCTACGATATCATGATTTATCTCGGAGGGAATTGGAATTTGGGGAGAGTTTTAAGAAGTGAGGACATTCAAGTGTGGGACTGCACTGGCAGCCTTTGCAAGGAGAGCAGGTGGGGGACGGGGAAGGTCAGTGTAGAGACCGCGCAGAAGCCAAGATGGGTCACGGCAGGGCCATCGAGAAGGGCTACAGGGAGCCTGATGAGTAGGAGGCGTATTTGAAAAGAATAATCAATAAATCCGGGTATGAGTGCAAAGGATGGTCGAGGAGGACTGCAAGGTTCCTGTCAGGAGCATGTGAGTGGGTACGTGGCCAATGAAGAGGCCGTTTGGGAAGGGACCGTGGGCAGCGCCATCTGCAGACCTGGAGTGTTCACGGCGCCTGTGAAGCGCCCAAGTAGGGGTGTCAAGAGGAGCAGGACACAAAGTTTTAAGACTCAGAATAGAAATAAATCAGCCCGCCGACAAAACCTCAGACATGATGGGCTTGCAGAGGAAACCAGGCCATCAAAATAAAACTGGAGGAACACCTTCTTTGGGTCCTAATACCGATCCTGGGGATGAAAGGGATGGTGGGTGCTAAGGAATGAAAAAATAGCTTTCTTTGTTTTTATACGTTAGCATAAATTAAACTTTTGATTTTTTGTAGTAATATCCTGTGACTTTTTATTCAAAATTGGCAATGTTTCACTGATATTTATTATGTGTGCTCATTGTACTAATCCTAGCAAGTGTGAAACTTCTCCCATTAGTCTGGAGATAATACAACACAGAAATTATTAGAAAATTATCACAAAGACATTCTTAAATTGTTTAACATAGATGATCAGTGAAATGGCCATTTTGAGAAGTCAGGGAAGTGTTATATGTATGTATGTAACATGTGTTTCTGTACGTGTGTATATACACACATACATGTACACACACTTGTATCACTGAAACAATATCCGTTCTCATTGTCTAGGCACTGATGACGATGTCCCGCGGGTGACGAGTGGCTGAAGGCAGACTTGGAGTCTTCACACTGAGCTCTTCCCACTCTCACCCGGGACTGTGAGGCCAACAGCCCACACACCGCAGCGGTTCACGCAGAGCCCATCGCAGACTGGCACTGGAGCTGTGCGTGGCGATGTGGCATTGATGAGCAAGGGATGCCACTCCCAAGGCGCCCTGGGTGACAGTGGAAACACAACCGCAGGACCGGACCTGGGCTGAAATAACCACATGGAGTCCCCAGAATGATAGCCCCCACTGCAGGGCTCTGCCTTCCGATGCTATGTGCACAGTGAGACGCATCCCACTGCATTTCAAGGGCACAACGAGTGAGGATGTTCATTGAACAGACGGGAAAAGAAGGGACCAGAGACAAGGAAATGAACATTACTCAGGTTTCAGGACCTTTGCAAGGTGAGTAGGTGGGGCAGATGAGAGGGTAATAAAGATAGTATTGATGGTGGTAGCGATGGAAGAGAAGGGGTGAGGAGGACCCGCACACTCATAACGCACATCTTCTCTGCTGTAAATCGCCTGCTCACCCTTGACCTACAATTTTCCTTTTGGCAGTTAAGGTGCATTTATAGTATTAGCCTTTGGTTTCTATAGGCACATGGCTGGCCCTGTGTGACTGGGCGTCAGACTCACCAGGATGTGAACAGGCCCCGGTACCCTTCATACTGTATTCCCCACAGGGAAGCAGGTCTGGCTGTCTTCCACGGGAGAATATTCCTCACAGAATGAGTTCATTTTAGCTGTCAGCTGTGGAGTATCTAAGAAGCTCGGTATGCACACAACATCACCAGCGGGATGCCCACCCTCCTCCACTGGGGATAAGAATCCCCAATGGGGGAAAAAGGCTGCTTCCAAGTGATTGAAGCAGCTGTTGTTTTACACAGAAATGTCAAAAGCACAAGCAAATTTCTCATCACCAATTGGCGGTGTCATGGCCAGTGAAATAGGTTGTGCTTTTACGTGGTTTGTGAGAAGCAACTGGTTTTGTCAAGTGTAAGTTATAGATATAAACTATATCTGGAAAGTAAACCCTTGGTTAGAATTTTATTGCTAGTGATAGAATCTGAATCTGAGACGCGGAAGGTGGGCATTAAATTAGCCATGTCTTTGAAATTTTAAAATTATTTTACCTTTTAGCTACACTTTTCTTAGCAATTAAAGGTAATGAATATGTTGAACATAAAAATGTATAGAATCTAATATTCCTATTATGTGAAGTTTTGCCATTTCCAAAAATCTCTAAAAATGAAAAAAAAAGTTTTCCAAATGAAAGAAATATAAAGTATATGGCATTGTCTTCATACTGACTTTCCACTTATGCACATGTGTATTCCCTGGCCCATCAGGCACTCCTTGTCTGCCTGTGCATCCCTCCAGCAGCTAACAGCTGTAGCCGAGGCGGCACCTCCTACAGATGGAACACTGTGTTAAATGTCATAGAACACTGAATGTAACATGATTCCTCTTTTCTGTCTTCAGGAGCTTCCAATTCTTTTGGCTACTCTTATTACAGAAAGAGTCAGCCACCTTATGAACTGCAGCAGCTGCCTAAAAAATAAGGAAAATGAAGCGAATGCTGTCTCCTTCCTAACCCAGTGAGACACAGATTCCAAGTCTTACCATAGGTGTGGGGCCAACCTTCAAATCCCTTTTAAGACAAGCTCTGTTTATGCACCTGGTAAAGGACAATACAGTGTATGTGAGCTGACAGTACATGGAGACTGTAAATTAGCTGTGATTTAGATGATGAGAAAATAGGTGGGAGTTCCATAGAGGCAATAAAATGTAACATAACATACGATATCTTAGGAACCACTAAGTATCTCTGGCATTTTCCTTGATCTGCTTGATGATGAGACAGAAACAGCCCAGTAACGCAGTAGTTGTCTCAGCCATCCGGGTGCCTTGACAAACATGTTCCAGAGAGGGCGGCTTGAATGACAGGTGTTTACTTCTCAGGGTTCTGGAGGCCAGAAGCCCAAGATCCAGGGGCCGGCTGATTGGGTGTGGCAGAGGCCCCTTCCTGGCTCCCAGGTGCCTGTGTTTTTGCTGCGTCCTCACCTGGGGGGATGGATGAGCCAGCTTCCTGGGGGCTTTCATTGGGGCACTAGTCCCATGAATGAGGGCTCTGTCCTCATGACCTTGTCACTTCCCAAGGGCCGCACCCCCTAACACCATCACACTGCCATCCAGCCACAGCAGCAGGTGACACCTCACTACGGTAAGGTGTTAAAACCCATTCTCAAAACTGCAAGCTTCCTCGGTGATCATATATTTCAACATCGCATTTTGCAGGTAAGGACACAGAGGCCAAACAGATCCTGGAACGGGCTGGGGGAGGACCCCATCCAGGCCTCTGACCCCAGGTCAGAGCTCTTTCCAAATCACTGCCAGCAGCCTACAGTAGGACTCATTTCAGCCTAACTTAAGACATAAGAATCTCATTTTAAAAGTCATACTTCTTCTGAACTTTTTCATCTTCCTTTCTTTACCTCCTTTAACCCTCTATCCAGTTCCTTTATGCTTCCCACCCCATTTCTCAAATAGGACATCTAGTACCTTCATGGCAATTTACATGGCAAAAGCCCCTGGCCCCCACTTAACCATGTCTCCTCAGCATGGTTTTAACCGGGAGTGATAGTTCTGGTAGGATTCACAGGTTACTTCATGATAAAAGCACGATTCAGCTAATGGGAGGGTGAATCTCCCATCTGTCTTATTCTGTTAGTCACATGCATAACTGGCTGTTTATTTTTCTTAGTCTACTGCGAGTCTTGAACCCTGAGCATCAGTGACCAGTTATAGACAGTGTATCAGACTGGCCAGAGATCTAGGGAAATGCTTTTACTCAACTCACATGCTATCAGGAGCATTGAGCCCTTGTGGCATAAACCCAGCTCTGGACTCCACACACACACACACACACACACACACACACACACACACACACACACACACACAGGCTGTCTCCTCCCTTTCTGTCCTGCCACCAGCTTGCTGCGGCTCGGGCACCCACAAATGCATGGGTCCCGCTTTTCTGCCCCCTCCCGCCAAGGGCCACCATCAACAGGAAGGTAACTCGTAAGGACACGACAAGCCCTTCCCATTACACAACCTCTGTTTTTCTTCCTTCCAAAAAAAAAGGTGGGGTTTTAATAGCGCCTTAAAGTTTATTTCCCCTGTATCCTTAATTATATTAAATACCCATATATTCCTTCCCTGAGTATTCATTTAGAAAGAAGATTTTGTAATCGTCACATTTAATTTATCAGGGTGCAGTAATTTGTGTTTCCCAATCATCTCACTGACTTTGGTTCATTATACTATTGTTTCACATGAGTAAGTTAGCAAAGTTTGGACTGATTGACTCTAATTAACTAAAACTGGTTCCAGCCTGTGCATCTATTGTCATGGCAGCTTTCCGCAAAGCCCTCCGATGTGCAACGCTGATAGAAGGTAATATTGATCTGAAAACTGTAGATAATACGTAACCTTGGGCTCATCGCTGTTTGGGAGGCAAACTGGAAAAAAAAAATTGTGAAGGACCGACACCGGCGGAGGACGAAGTAGACTTTTCAGTGGGTTCCATTCTTGTTTTCCTACCCAGACATAGTCACAGATGTGCTGAATTACACACAAATACAAAATTCAGCAGTCGGAAGACTAAGGATTTCATGGTTCTTAAAACTGAAGAAATGAGATACACTCGGTGACAAACAGTCCAAGATCCACTGAAAAATTATGGGGACATCCCCATCCCCATTTTGCTAGAGAAAATCTTTCTAGCCATTAATTGCAGAAAAGTAGCATTGTTTGAAATGTAATCTCTTCTCTGTTGCTGATTTTTTATAGTCAGTAATGGTCTTTGCCTGAGAAAAAATGGTTTCAGACCCAATGGCTGGAAATTCGGCCGCCCTGGTGCTTTGGGGCTGGACGGGAACCACCTGCCGGCTAAGCAGATGCCAGCGGGAGCCGCCAGAGGGCGTCCGGCTCCCCCACCAAGATGCTGCCGTTTTCGCCTCGGAGGACTGGCCAGACCCGCGTCACCAGACGGCCGTCGGCTCCCGTCCACCGCACGTGGGGCTGAGGCACTCCAGGGCCGGTTTCCCGCGCCGCCGCCCCTCCAGCCTCCCGCCAGAAGGATGAGGGAGGTCCGGCTTGGGTACCGGCGAGCTGGAGGCTTGCTGTCGGGTGCAGGGAACGCTGGCAGTGCCGCCGTTCGCGCAGCCACCTCCTGGCTCGCGTCGTGGTGAGTGTCTCCGCAGACTGGGAACAGGCAACTTTTGTACCGGCGCCTTCTCCTCTGAATGTTTAGTTTTTACAAATGATTTGTGGCCGTGGCGGCCACATGGGAAGGGACCAACTTCTAAATGTCACCGGGGAAGAGGCCTGTGTTAGTCAGGGTTTCCAGAGAAACAGGACAGATAGTACAGTGAGTGAGGGAGAGAGATTTTAGTGAATTGGCTCAGTCGATCAGGGAGGCTGGAACCCCAGGACCTCAGAGGTCCCCAGGCTGCAGAGCAGAAGCAGCCGGCACGGCCCAGGCTCGAGGCCCATGTGCAGGTCCACTCCGTCCTGGGAGGCCAGGGCTCGGGGCTCCGATGGGTCCACTCCGTCCCGGGAGGCTAGGGCTCAGGGCTCCGACGGGCTGGGGGAGGCCCATGTGCAGGTCCACTCCGTCCCGGGAGGCCAGGGCTCGGGGCTCTGATGGGTCGTGGAGGCCCATGTGCAGGTCCACTCCGTCCCAGGAGGCCAGGGCTCAGGGCTCCGATGGGTCCACTCCGCCCCGGGAGGCCAGGGCTCGGGGCTCTGATGGGTCAGGGAGGCCCATGTGCAGGTCCACTCCATCCCGGGAGGCCAGGGCTCGGGGCTCCGATGGGTCCACTCCGTCCCGGGAGGCCCATGTGCAGGTCCACTCCATCCCGGGAGGCCAGGGCTCGGGGCTCCGATGGGTCCACTCTGTCCCGGGAGGCCCATGTGCAGGTCCACTCCGTCCTGGGACGCCAGGGCTCGGGGCTCCGATGGGTCCACTCCGCCCCGGGAGGCCAGGGCTCGGGCTCTGATGGGTCGGGGAGGCCCATGTGCATTAAGGAGGGCAGTCTGCTTTACTTAGAATCCACCCATTTAAATGTAAATCTCATCCAAAAATATTCCCACAGAAACACCCAGAGTGCTGTGTGACCAGACGTCTGCACCCGGTGGCCCTGCCAAGTTGACACAGACACATCCCGGAGCCCAAGGAGGAGCTGAGGAGCCAGAGAAGGAAAAGATGGGGAAAGAGAGCGACACACGTTTGTTTTTGCAAAGAGAGAAAGAAGAGCACGTGGGAACTGATGCCTCACAGACCCTGAAGCCTTTCAAAGGACCACCACACAGACGTGGCCAGGGCGGCACACGCCTGCCTTTCTTCCTGAACAGCTCAGGACAAGGCGACTTCACGCCCTTCCGTTCTCAAGGGCAGACCAGAGTCCCGCAGCTCCGGCATAGCCCAGTGAGTGACAGGCAGCACAGGCCCTGCCCAGTTGCCGTCCTCTGACCCTTCCAGTGCCAGCAGGCAGCCACCCGCCTACCCTGCAGAACACTGCCCTGCTCTTCCTTCTAGAACTCAAAACAGCCACCCAGTTTCTGGCATTCTGAGCACCAGTTAACAACCGACTCCTTTCTTTCTGAGCAGAAAGCAGGCGCACCATCCCTGCTGGTAAATATTTGTTTTACCATCTTCAACAGTCACACAGCAAGCATTCTTGAAGCCCCTAACAAGTGCCCAGCACCGAGGAGAATGCAAAGGCAGAATCAAACACAGTCTATTCCTGGAAGAGTTTACAGTCCGGGGGGAAAGCAAGTCTCCTATGCAGCAAATAAGTAAAATACATCGAGTTATCAGTGGAGGTCTTCAGACCAGAAATTCAGTCCAAGTTCATAGATGGGGGACATAGTCTGCTGAGAGCAACAGAGGTCGGGGTGGGGGGCACAGAGCCAGAGTCATGCCAGCCCCATGCTCTCACCCTGCTAGAGACAGGTATCTGACAAGAAAACGTGTTCTAATTTTGTTTCCTTATCTGAAAGGTGAGACGTCGCATATAAGATGATACAAAATAGATCTATTGATCCTCACTAAAATCAGAGAATTTGGAGAGGCTGCTCAAGGTGTGGCCCACAGGGCAGAGCTTCCGAATCACCTGGGAGCTTGTTGGAAATGCAGAAGCTCAGGCCCCAGCTCAGATCTGCTGTGTTAGAACCTGCAACTTCTAAGATTTCTGGGTGATTTGTGGGCATGTTAAAATTAAGGAAAAAACATTATCCCTTCTCTAGTACCACTTACAGAGGCATCTAGTCCCTGATGAGACACCTACCAGGGATGCGTCTTCACAATTTTTAAAACCACAATGTTTGCTGATTCTCCTTTAACTTTTAAAACCTAGCACAATAAAAGAAAAATTATATTTGAGCAATTGTATTGAATGAGTAAGTGTTTCAACTTGAATTGAAAGTGTTTGTCCATAAATTATTTGGACTAGCTAAAGAATAAATCAATCTGTTTTCCACAGTCAGCCCTAAAATTAAATAAAAAAGGCTTCTTGCTCCATATAGATGTGTTTTCTAGGCTAAAAGTGTCCATTCCTTCCACTATTTCTCACATGTCAAGATGTGTAAGATCCTCACCGTCTTAGGAACCACTGGCCATGTGCTGAATTCCAAGTGTCCCATGACTAGGAGCGGCCTGTCTCCACGCGGGCTCTGGGCCACTCACAGCGCGACGATGCGCCTTGATGGCATTCCTTTGCTTCCACTCTCGGCTCTTCTTGTTAAGCAAACTGTCCTATCACCGCAAATAGGAAGTTTGGACTTGGGCTCCCTTTTCTTGTCTGAGGTTATTTGCTTACCACAAACGAAGGCCACAGAAGCTAAATATATGTCTACTTGAATGATGACTTTATAGCAATAAAATGAGCCTCAGGGGCTAATGACTCTGTAATCAGTTTTTCCAACTACTTTTTATGTTGGGCATAATTTTCTCTCTCTGAGAAATTCTACATTTATCACTAGCCTAACATGAACCAAAGTGGAAAGGCATGAGCTGAGAGACTCGGGGCCACTGCCGTGTGCTGTGAAATCGTAGCGGTCAGTTTGCCCGCAGGACACTATTCGATCTTGATACTGGGTCAGGAGACTCGCATGTTCTTTTTCAGTTCAAAATTCTTATTTTGGCATTGGTTTAAGAAATTAGGTTTTAAGAAGAATCTGTTTTTACTTTAAAATGATGAACAAGTATACCAACATGGCCAACAGGACACCAGCTCAGAGCACTTTGAGAGTCCCTTTTACCGCTCTCTACCGCCCCCTGGGAAGGGCATCGAGCCCCTCTGTCGACCTGCTTTGGTAAGTGTGACGTCAGCCCCTTTGGGCGGGGAGGGGTCGGCCCTGACATTTCGGGGCACCTGTGCACAGACACCACCCCGAGCAACACTTGCCTTCCTGCCTGTGAATACCCGCCTGCTCAGACCTTCCTTCCACGGTGGGAAGCCCACCTGCTCTGCGGGCTGCATTGCTTCTCGGCGTTCACAGTCCACCTGTGCCAAGTGTTGGCGCTAACCCCCCAGGTATGCTCTCCACCCTCCTCCATCCGGCTGCCTGCCTGCGCAGGAGGGGATGTGTCCGGACTGCGTCACCCAGTCCCCACGCCCTCCCCCTTAGTCTTTACATCTGGGGCGGCAGCAGGTGCCTTTTGCTGGCCCCGGATTTCTGCCCCCTCCCAGCTCCTGTGCAGTTTCCTCATGTCTATGCAACCAGTGCTTTGTATCTAAACCCTCTTGAATTGTCCTAATTTGATGGTACCATCTGTTTTTTTTTTCCCCTTATCGTGGATGATTACAGCACCCATTCATTCATTCTCTCACTGTTTTAATGTTTGGGGTTATTTAATTACTATTCATTTATGAAGCAAACACATACATTATCTACCATTTACCAATCGTGCTGCTAAATTTCTTCAGCACTCATTGTCTATGGAAGGATCAATAAACTTTAGTTAAAAGTAAGCCATCAAGTCCTTATCTTAGTTGTGACATGTCCTGTTGGGATAAAAACCTGTAACTGGGAGACAGATCCTACCAGTCATCTCAAGATACATTGCTGTTCTTTGGACACCAAGTAAGAGTCTCTTTAAAATATCAAGTCAGTCTTTTTTTGATGCACTAGGCCAAAATACAGGTAACAAATATTATTGTTTTAAATCAAAGATTCACATAAACAGGAGATGAGTTGTTCTGTTGGTGGGAATAACTGTAGTTGTTCAATCGCTCCAGCCTCATCATTTATTTATGGTTTGTAGATCTGGTCCTTGGCTACTTAGGAGGTGAGCTTGGAGCACCTCCCAACAAGAGGCTTTCTCTGTACTCACAGATGGTCTTATATTTGATGCTCTCACCAGCAAAGGATAAGAGGTTTCACGCCTTTGATCTGCCCTGTGGTGGAGCCATCTTTGGTGCATTAGTAACAAAGTAAGTGACAAGACTAAGGAGGGTGAAAGTGCTGTGTTCAACAAAGTGAAGAGAAAATATCACTAGAGTTGTGTTCTCAGAGTTCCATTTTAAGAAGAAGAGTAAAGGTTGGGCACTTTTCAAGAAGAAGAGCATAAAGCCCAGGTTCTGGAGAGCATATCATATGAAAAATACATGAAGGAAAGAAGATCACAAAACAACTGATTTTAAATACGGAGAACTTATTTTTTTTTATAGCTACAAAAATCACAATATTGTATGTGTGTATTTTTTTCCTTTGAAATGGAGAGATTACTTCCCAACTCATTTTATGAGGCCAGGAGTCTGGTACCACATCCTGATGAAGACATTACAGGAAAAGAAGACCAATATTCTTCATGAGCAGAGATACACAAATTCTAAATTACATTTTAACATATCTGATCCAACTAGACATGTAAAGGGTGACACATTATGGCTGACCAGGGCTGATCCCAAGAGTGCAAATTTGGTTTAACATTTGAAAACACAAAAAAGAAAATTTTTATGATCCTCTCACTAGGAAAAGTGTTTTGATAAGATTCAACAATCATTTGTCATTAAAGAAGAACAAAAACAAAACCCAGAAAATAAAAACCTCTCAGGAAGCCAGGATTGTAAAGGAACTCACTCAGTGTGATGAAGCATTGATGAAAACCCATAGCTAACATCACACTTACTGATGGGAGACTGAATGCCTGTCTCCTGAACCAGGAACAAGACAAGATGCCCACTCTCTCCACTTTCATCTGATGTTGCACCAGAGAGTCAAGTCAGTGCAATAAATCAAGGAAGGAAAGAAAAGTCATCAAAATTAGAAAGGAAGAAGCTAAACTTTTATTTTTCTATGTGATTGTGTACAGAGCTACACAGAATCTACAAGAAATCTAAGTAATAAGTGAGTTTGCAAGATTTCAGGATATAAAATCTATGTGCAAATGTATTTGTATATACTAACAACAGACTCCTGCAAATTAAAGTTTAAAAAGTCTCATGTGCTGTAGTAGAGAATGACAATTATAAAATACTTAGGGAAGAGTCCGATAAAATACATGAAAGATCAGTGTACTAAAAACTATAAATATTGCTGGGAGAAAATAGGGAAGATATAAATAAATGGAAAGATATACTGTTTTCATTGGTTGAAAGAGTTAATATTGTCCAGATATAAGTCCTCCAAAAATTGATCTATAGATTCAATGCAATTCCAATCAAAATATTAGCAGGCTCTTCTTTTCTTTGGTAAAAATTGACAAGCCGATTTTAATACCTATATGGGAAAGAGGCTAATACTTTAGATTTTAAAACTTAACAAAGGCACAGCAATTAAGACAGTGTGGCGACCACAGAACTATGAAACAGAATATAGAATCTATAGGCAACTGATTTTTTACAAAAATGTGAGGGCAATTCAGTGGATAAAAGATGTTCTTGTCAAGAGGTGATGCTGGAGAAATACCATAAAACGTTAACTGGGTGATAAGCCTAATTATAAAACCCAAAATAGGACTTCCGGGAAGATGGCGGTGTGAGCAGGGCGGCAGAAATCTCCTCCCAGCACTATATTTATCTACGAAAACGCAGAAAATACATCTATTCCTAAAAGAGAGACGAGAATACACAGGAAAGCGCACAGCGTGCAGCTACACCCGAGAGGACTCGGCACCCCAAGAGGCGGGTAAGATACAGAGCCACGACCCGGCGGGATCCGAGCCCTCCCGCACCCCAGCGCACCGGCGGGAGGAGAGGATTCAGAGCCGGGAGGGAGTGGAAGTGCACCCCGCGAAGTAGCCAGCCCCGGTGATCTGCGCGGGGAGTGCTGACCCACATTGCGCAGTGCAGCGGAGATTGGAAAGACAGAGGGGCAGGATCTGAGTGGAGAACGTGCCAGGGTGCTTGCAGCCGGCTCCCGGGAAGGAAAAAAAAAAAGTGCGTGCTTTCTTCAGCGGTCTTAAAGAGACAGGAGCCCAGCGGAGGAGCCGGATCACCCCAGCACATCAGCCCAGCAGGCTGGGAGTCCGGGGGAGTTTCAGATGCCTTAGCTGGCGACTGAGGAAGCGTAGCCATACTTAACACTTCTCACTGAGATCAACAGCCTCCTATTCGTTCCCACCCCTGCCAGAGCTATAAAGGGCCCTGCGGAGCGGCACAGTCACAGCTGTGGAATAGTGGGGCAATAGCGCCACCTAGAGCATTCCCACAGAATCTACTTCCGGTGGGCATTTTTTTTGTTTTTTTGTTTTGTTTTGTTTTTTGTTTTGTTTTTGTTTTTTCTTTTCTTTCTTTTTTTCTTTTTTATCTTTTTTTCTCTCTCTTTTTTTTTCTCTTCTCTTTTTAAAGTCTTAAAGAGCCCAGCTGACTTACGTGGCAACTATCAGTGACCAAATTATACAGCCATGAAAAGACAGAGGAATATGGTTCAGACCAAAATCAACCAGACAACCCCAGAGAGGGAGTCTGAAGGGATGGAAATGCACAGTCTTCCTGAAAAAGAATTCAGAATAAAAGTCACAACCATGCTGATGGACCTACAGAGAAATGTGCAAGAGCTGAGGGAGGAAGTGAGGGAACTGAGGAAAGACAATACAGAAATCAGACAAGCGATCGACGGGCTTAACAGCAGAATGAATGAGATGTGAGAGACTGTTAATGGAATAGAAAACAGAGAACAGGAGTACAGAGCAGCTGAGGCAGAGAGAGATAAAAGGATTTCTAGGAATGAAAGAATATTAAGAGAACTGTGTGACCAATCCAAACGGAACAATATTCGCATTATAGGAGTACCAGAGGAAGAAGAGAGAGAAAAAGGGATAGAAAGTGTCTTTGAAGAAATAATTGCTGAAAATTTTCCCTCACTGGGGAAGGAAATAGTCTTGCAGTCCACCGAAGCTCATAGATCTCCCAACACAAGGGAACCAAGGAAGACAACACCAAGACACATAATAATTAAGACGGCAAAGATCAAAGAT